>ONZH01002079.1:1517500-1896246 GCA_900303285.1 Rhinella marina
AGCATACTCTGATCTGGGAGCCAATACTGAAAAACATTACAGAGTAAAGCATGCTGGGATTGGTTAGAAAACCCAACAGGAAGCTGATGAAAACAGGTAGTTCTGCATGTCAACATCCTGCCAGGATGTGGTGATGCTGAGAACAGGGAAAGGAGAGTGCTGATATGAAATACAGGTCTATGGGGCATAAATATGCAGTGTCTGAGGTATTCTGGGCAGATAAAAAACTAATTTAATTATGAAACCAGAGACACTCTTCTAGGCCGCAGTAACAACTTACTGGAGGGGAGGGAGAATGCTACTCCTTGGCGCACAGAGCTGGCAGCAATGGAAGGAAATGTGTTTGTTTTGCTGCTAAGTACATAATGAACATTGTAATAGTAATAATGTTCTGTTCATCATCTGCTATATTATTTATGATCCTTGTACTATGAAATGGATCATGTAAGAGCATTAGGTTGGAGGCTCACTATGATGTAGGCATGTAGAGGTTACACCAGGTACCACATTAGATGGGGGGATGGGGTCCCAGGTAGACTGGGACCTGGAATTGTAGCTGTGCAAGCGCAGTCGAAGCTCAAGCAGTGGAAGCAAAGACTCTGTGCTTGAGCAGGTGGCAGATTGTCAGGGCCAGCCATGATGTCTAGTGGGGTGGGTGGCGAACGTCTACTGTTTTAGGAATACCCCATTGCAGGTACTTGATTCACTCATCTCCAGACCCAAGAACCTCTTGTGCATTGCCCACTTTTACACCTCCAACAAGGGTTGTCATCCAGCTTTCCTGGACTCCTGAAAGACACATGCCTTGGTTGGCAGTATGGCTGCATTTTAAGGTCCACATTACCGCTGCCGCACCTGGACTCCGTTTCATTCTGCTGGGCTGAGCTTAGGAAGTCCTGTCCAGTAGAACTGAGGGGCCCTAGTGGGACAGCTGTAATATGGACCCTAAATTGCAGCCACATTATAGTTATTTTGAACCTGAAGTAATGACCCTCGATGGGCCATCAATAGCAGCCATAGTGATCGTTATCCGACTTACAGGGGTTATCCCATTAGGGGTGCACCTAGCCTTTCTGCTGCCTGAGGCGAAAACTGAAACAGCAACCCCCCCCCAATCCAATTTCTTGACCTAACCCCTTGAACCCCAATGAAAGCGCTCATTGCCTATGGCCCTTCCGCTGCCCCCCTCTTGCCCCTTCCTGGTGCTGCCTGAGGCGATCACTTCACTTGGCCTCATTGGTGGTGTACACCTGGATCCCTTGAATAATGTAAAACATGAAAATCGTCCATCCGGTACATGACAACATCTTCCTAACAAAAGCTAGAACCAACCCTGTACCTCACATGGATCCAGAGTTCCTCCCATTCATTGCTACAATAGTTCTGCTAGATTTATTTCAATCTGTCATCATAGGGGGCGTGTCCTTTCTAAGGGGTGTGTCCTTTACGCTGCAGTTGGTGGCAGTTGAAGGATGGAACTGAGCAGGACAGAAGCAGTGAACAGGACAGAGAATTTAGAAAAATAACAAACAGCAGGTGACGCTATACGGTTAGATTTAGGTGAATAACTCAGTAGTCATAAAATACTTTTAATTATATGCAATTACATAAGTAATCAGATCCAGTAATCAGTGCTGGGTTCAAAACTGTAGAATATTTTTCATGGAACAATCCCTTTAACAGAAAAGAGTTATAGTTAACAGGAATTTTTATTTTTTATTTATTTATTTTTTTGCTTTAATCCTGAAGGAAAATGGCTGCATAATAAAATGAATAGTTCATCATCCCAATGAAGGGCAGCCCACATAAAAGGGCGACCTTCAGGAAGGATCAAGGGCCGGCCTTCGCTGCTGTTTATGTGGAATCAGGCGATAAGGAGAATGGAGCCGCAGGAAGGCTCTTTATTACAGAACATGACTTGCTGTGAGACGTCTGAGCCGCAGGTATTTGTCACTCGGGCTTGTAGCAGGAGAGGAGATAAATACCCTGGGATGTAAGATGATCCCCGCCTGTGTCTGCCGGCCGTAAATCCTGCACTATTGACACTGAGTCACCAAAAGTGGGCTGAGTGAGTAATTCTTGGCTATCCTTAAATCCCACCCTAGGTACAAAAAAACTCCACTTAAAGGGGAATCCCACCTTTCTGACACAGGAAGATTGGACTACATACCTCAATGAGCTCAAATGTGTCCCAGATCCAGGGACCTCATCTTATACAGTTTCACTGAGTTTGTATACGTCTGCAGCAAAATGCTCCCTCCAGTGGTGGCTGCAGGTAAAACATATTTTAATATTAAAAGGCATTGTCCTTTTTTTTAAGAGGAAGAATGCCTTAAAAATGTGAAAAACAATCAATCCATTACTACTCCAACAACGTCCCTACTGGTCTCTGTACTTCCTGCCTTTTCTTGACATAGGAATGTGACTGCTGCAGCCAATCACTAGCTGTGGTAGGTCTCTGCTGCAGGCAGTGATCGGCTGAGTGGTCACCATTCCTGTGTCCTGAGGGACCAGGAAATACAGAGACCAAACAATGACTCAAGAAGCATCTAAATAAAGATGATGAGGGATCAGTCACATGTCTGACTACAGTGAGGAACTAAACCGCTGTCTGTTTCCAAGGCAACCAGTAGAATTTTCAGTGCAAGTATGGATGGGAATGGAGAAAACAACATGAAATAACTTAGTAAAGTATTTTCAGTATTATGTAGATAGATACTGTATGGTATATGTGTGTTTTGGAATTACGTTTTATAAAAACGGCAGAAATGTGTTCCTTTGTCAATTTGACGAGATCCTGATGAGGCATTAAAGTAATAAACCTCATACATCAAACATATCCATAATAAATCTTATATTGCTCCAATGCACAGAAATGAGGAAAATCATCAAAGTGAAACGGGGCTGGAACAAGTACTGCAGAGGAAACCTTCCAAAGAGAGGACGTTCTACATCTGATATTCTGCACATAGAAGCCTCCGCCACAGAACGGACATTTATACCCAATACATAAATCTTCAAATTGGCTTCTATCTGTAGAAGAAGAGTATATTATCCTGAAGTCAGGAGAGTTATGGATTCTAAATAAATCTTTCTTTTCTTTCTTTTTTTTGTCTTTTTTCTCTCTCTCTCTTTCTTTCTTTCTCTCTCACAGTTTCTTTCTTTCTTTCTTTCTTTCTTTTATTTTCTTTCTTTGTTTATTTCACTCTCTCGCTATTTTCTTTCCTTTTCTAACTTTTCTTTCTTTCTCTCTCGCTCCTTTCTTTCTTCCTTCCTCTTTCTTTTTCTTTCTTTCTCTCTTTCTTCCTCTTTCTTCCCATCTCTCTCTCTCTCTCTCTCTCTCTCTCTCATTCTCTTTTCATTCTTTTCTTTCTTTCTTTCTTTCTTTCTTTCTTTCTTTCTTCCTCTCTCTCTCTTTCTTTCTCTCTTTCCATTCTTTACTTTACTTTTCTTTCTTTGTTTATTTCACTCTCTCGCTATTTTCTTTCTTTCTTTCCTTTTCTAACTTTTCTTTCTCTCTCTCTCTCTCTCTCGCTCCTTTCTTTCTTCCTTTCTCTTTCTTTTTCTTTCTTTCTCTCTTTCTTCCTCTTTCTTCCCATCTCTCTCTCTCTCTCTCTCATTCTCTTTTCATTCTTTTCTTTCTTTCTTTCTTTCTTTCTTTTTTTTTCTTTCTTCCTCTCTCTCTTTCTATCTCTTTCTATCCGTCTTTCCATTCTTTACTTTTCTTTTCTCTCTTTCTTTCTTTCTTTCTTTCTTTCTTTCTTTCTTTCTTTCTTTCTCTCTCTCTTGTTCATTTCTTTCTTCCTCTCTTTCTTTCTATTTCCATTCTTTCTTACTTTTTTTTTCTTCCTTCCTCTTTCTTACTCTGTTTCTCTCTCTGTGTCTCTCTCACTATTTTCTTTCTTTCTTTTTCTTTCTTTCTTTCTTTCTTTCTTTCTTTCTTTCTTTCTTTATTTATTTCTTCCTTTCCAATCTCTGTTTCCCTTAGGGGGAAACTCCAGGGGTGACTTTCCAAATTGCTACTGCTGAAATATTCCTACATGGATGCATCATATCCTCTTTTAAGGGAGGTGTGTGGTTTAAACAAAATTACTTAATTCTGGGATAATAGAGGGTGTTCTGGAGGACCTAAATTACCTAGAGGGGCCACAAAGGATGTGTCTCACTCTGGAGGACTGGACACACACCTACATTAAATGGACAGACCGACTAAGTGTAATGCCTCATTTGCCCTGTGGTGGCGCTGTAGAAGAACTGAACACTTTCACATTTTCATGCAAATTACTCATCACTTAAGATCCCAGCAACGGTACGGCACTAAAAAAATTGCCTTTTTACTTTTTATTTCTCTGTTTTTTACTTGTTTATGTATTTAAGTATTTCGTTATTTTCTTTCTATTTCATTAGAGATAATTTAGGATACAAAAGAATCCACAAAATGAGATTCTAATGAGGCGCCCTCGAGGACACGACTTTTCTGTTGTGTATGACAACTACGGTGGCAAAAAAAAAAAAGAAATGGAAAATGTTATTCCTAAATCTCGCTGGCGTGGAAGCGATTGCTGGAGTTTGAAAAGTCGTCTTTGTGGCTCTGCGTTTTGCGTGTTGACTTAGGCATGTCTTGCAAACATTTCAAGGGAAACATGCCACAGGAAAAGAAGGAGCTTGCATTTTAATGAGATCCAACAAAGGAGGTGTCAGTCATCCGGTCGACCAACGTTGACCTCAGCGCTGTGCACACCTGTTTAAAATTCACAGTTTGTCAGCAAGGTCTTCCAATGTTTGGTGTCAGTGTCATGTAGCCCGGGCGTGAACTGACTCCGCAGGACAGCGGGAGAGAGGACGATGGCATCTGATACATACTACAAATATACAAATTATCATCACTTATTATTACACATCTGATATGAAGATACTGCCTGCATCAAATATGGAAGTTGTCGAGGTTGGTCGAGGCCAGTCGTTGTACTGTCCACATGTTAGAACTGATATAAAGCAGTCATATAGATTAAAGGCAGTGTATCACTATAAAATGCCATGTTATTTAAATCACGTTTTTTTTTATCTTAACATGTCTTTGTGATTTTTATTTTTTATGTGATGTGACTATCCATATAAAAAAAACTTGAATGATTCCAGTTTCCATAGAACAGACAGTAGGCTGACATTTCCTGCTTCTGCAGCTCACGTTTCAGCTTTACTGTGTAGACTGGGACAGCGTCAGCATAGACTGAGCTCTATTGTATATAGATTGCTTTTTATGCAGCTCCTTTGCCTATTTCTGGGGGGATGTGGCTGTATTTCATCCCTTCCTGGAGACTGTATTAGCGTATATACACTTTTCTGACATACATTGCAGCAGCCATAAAGCGCTGACACCCTGCTGATCTTTCTGCACGAGTGTATCAAAAAGGGAAAAAAACACTCGAAAATGGGACCAATCTCTAGGCTGAAGGCAACTTGATGTAGCTGAGACTTTCCCCCAATGGTAGACTTGGCAAGTTAAAGAGGGTTGTCCAGGGGCAGTTTGGCAATAGACCTTACAGGGATATTTCCCGGTGGGCCGATGCCCAGGAGGCCACCTTAGCCCTCCTCACGTCCGGCCAGTGGAAGTTTTTGGGGAAGTATTTTGTGATGGACTCTGTATTTGGCTCTGTTGGGGTGATAAAATGTGCCACAATATGGTATTGCTGGCCCTGCCTTCCATCAATTTAGGCCCAACTTCAAAATGTGGCCACTTTTAGTATTTTTTCCAGGGCCACTTTAAAGGGGTTATCCCATGACTAATGTAAAACATGGAAATCAGACATCATATCGTACATGACAGTCTTTTTCTAACAAAGCTAGAACCAGCCCTGTACCTCAAATGGATCCAGAGATCTCCACATTCATTGCTCTGTTAGATTTATATCAGTCTGACAGCTCAAGGGGAGTGTCCTTTCTGCTGCAGCTAAGGGAGCGTGTCTCAGCTCTACCTATCACGGCTCAGGAGGCAGTTGAAGGATGAAACTGAGCATGTGCGGCCATCTCAGTGAGCAGAACAAAGAAATAAGAAAAAAAACAAACAGCAGGTGGCGCTATACAGATACATTTTATTGAATAACTCAGTGGCTATGCAAAATTTTTAAATACATGCAATTACAAAAGTATTCAGATCCAGGTGCTGGTTTGAAAACTGTAGAATATTTTTTGTGGAACAACCCCTTTAAGTTCCAAGTCCGCCCCTGGGGTTGTCTCACTTCAGCAAATAGTATTTATTACATAGAAGAAGTTAATTCAAGGCACTTACTAATGTATTGTGATTGACCATATTGCTTCCTTTGCTGGCTGGATTCCATCACATTATGCAATGCTCGCATCCATGTTTACAACCACCCTGCAATTCATCAGTGGTGGTCGTGCTTGCACACTATGGGAAAAGTGCAGGCCGGGACCAAGGGACCGCACATGGGCTGGTGCTTTTTCCTATTGTATGCAAGCACGACCACCACTGATGGATTGCAGGGTGGTCATAACCATGGCTAAGAGCAGTGTATAATGTGATGGAAGAATGAATCTAGCCAGCAAAGGAGGCAATATGGACAATCACAATACATTAGTAAGTGCCTTGTATTACTTTCCTCTACATGATAAATGCTATTTGCTGAATTGACACAAATCCTTTCATTCCTAGTCCCACCACTTTAACCAGACCTCACCCATAGATGCCTAGGCCTGCTCCAGCTGCGTGAAGTGGCTGCAGCACTAGTGCAAGCTCACAGGCCTCAACATTATTTACATGGGGCTGCCTATCTGCATGGCTTCTACTTAGTAGTGACAGTGCAGGATATCGCAGCTTTGTCCTATCCAAGTGAAAAATGAAGAGGCCGCACGCAGACCCCCACCCATCTGATAATGATAGTGAACCCTGAGGAAAGGTCATCAATATCCTCATCCTAGAAAATAGTACGTCCAGGTGCTGAACTATTGTAGGCTCATCACGTACGATTATGTCATGGTGTAGAAAAGGAGTAACATTTTAAATGGATACGAAGTATCTATAAATTATATGTATGTCAAAACTTTTTTAAACTCTAATGCTAAAAGGAAATGGTGCTAATGACCCCACCATTCTCTATTTTGGACTTTGATGGCTTATCGCTAGGATAGGCCATCAACAGGGGCGTAACTACCATATAGGCAGACTATGCGACTGCTATGGGGCCCAGGACAAGAGGGGGCCCAGTCTTAGTTGGGATTATCTCCTCTTCTACTGGAGGTGAAAACTTGGTCAGGACTCTACCCTCTAAAGGAACAACTTTTAGTAAATGAGGCAGTGGAAAAATGGCCCAAGGATCATTGAAACGTGCTTAGGCTGAAACCCTTCTGTCCTGTGTGGGGGGCCTGGTGTGATCCTTGCTATGGGGCCCTTATTTCTCTATGTACGCCACTGGCCATCAATGTCCGGTAGGGACCACCTCTGGGACCCATTCCCATCTCCACAATGGGGCCCCAAAGTGAAAGAGAGTGCACCGCGCATGAATGGCCACCGCTCCATTCCCCACTATGGGACTGCCCGAAATAGCTAACGTTCCATTCCCATAGCAGTGAACGGATGGTGGACGTGCATGCGTGGCTGCTCGCCGTTCAATTCGAGGGCCCTTATTCAAGTACCAGAGGTGAGACCCGGCCCTATCTGACATTAATGGCCTATCCTAGTGATACGTCATCAATGTCTATGATTAGAGATGGGCGAATCATCCAAAATTCGCTTCTGCAAATGTTCGTAGAATTTTTTAAAAGATTTGTACGAATACGAAGCTATTCGGTCGAAGCTGCGTACAAATCATTCGTTATTCTGTCGCGTTCTGCGAACATTCCCTTGAATACTTATGCCTGAGCGTACAAAGTGCGTACAACGCTTTAGCGTTTTATTGTCTAGGCTCGCACGAAGAACGAATATACAGTAAAAGTACGCTACTTAACTGAACATGTACGCATTAGCGTACAAATTCTCAGATGCGTACAAATTATATAATGCGTACGTAGCGTTAGCGTACAAAGATTTTAGACGAATCTTCCGAAGCGAATCTGAAATTATTCGGATTCGCTTCAGTGCAAAAAATTTCCAAAATTCGTATCGAATCTACGAAGCGGCAAATAGATTCGCTCATCTCTATCTATGATGGGCAAAACTCCCATTATGAATGAAAATAGATATAATGGATGTAACCAGGGAAGCGCAAGTCATCTGAATACACCAGACACAAGGAGAGGCTCAGTATGTGTCCAGAACAGACGCACTAAAAATACACATCTCATCACCACCTTTATCTGAGACTCTTCTAATGGCCTCTCCAGTGGTTTTGTCTTATGATAAAAGGACTCGTCTCTGCACAGCTTGAGTCACCTTATTGTGCCGCCTGTAGAAACGAAGGAACGCTTTACACGGAGACATGAATGAATATTAATTATTGAGCGGTTACCGAATGCTTTCTCAACAATGTCATCAAACACATCAAAAACGTCAGCCATTCTTGTCATCCTGCTCCATTCGTCGCCTACTTATTTGCTAGAAGACTTCAGAATTCAGCCAGTCTGTAGAACCAACTCCTGTAACTTGGCACCTGGTCAGGAGTTCCCCAGAAGACGGTGTGTGAAAGATGTAAGAGGATAGAGTCCTGATGACAGGTGAGACAACAATTCTTGACCATAACATTGACCTTCCCCCAGAAGACTATATAATGCTCTCCAGCCCTGAGATCACTGGAGGTACGGCCAGAAGTAGGGACTCCAAGCAGAAAAACTGGACTCGACAGGTCCACGACGATCTATGCAAGTCAATGGTGGGATCGGCAGGGGGCGCTTACCATGATTCAGACACCCAATGGCCCACATACACCTGGTCCTGGTTCCTGGGAGCGAAAAAAATTGTCAGGGGGTCCCCCCATAGGGAAAAGACAGAATAAAGCTGATCCCACACTTTAGATACCTGTCACTTCTTCCCCCCACACATGCATGCTCAGCCTGGTGCATGTGTTCTCCGTCAGGACACCTCCAGATGGGGCATGTTGAAATCCAACAGCCTGATCCTTCTTTCTTTCAGCAGGACACCCCCATACCAAGTACATGGGCAGCTGGTGCCAGCGAAATTGGGGGAGCGGGGAGAGTGACACTAAATGATGTATATGGCCAGAGGCAGTGGGAAATTTTTAGCTGGTCAAAATGGCATGGCCATAGGGGATGCAGAGATTGCAGTCTTGCCTGGTGCCTGAGGCGGCCCAGCAAAACCTCTTCTATATAGGTGGGCAGCAAAGCCATGGACAGCATGTGACAACTGCTGCATTACAAAGAATTAGGGGGCAGAGGCGAGAGAGAAACACATGATTGCAGGATCAGACTACACAAGGTTTGTTTGTAGTCTGTAACCATGGAAACGTAGGTCTGCAAAGGAGCTTTGTATACAAAATGGTCAATTTTTAATGAGGTCTATTTGCAAAATTTTGCTTTTTTTTGTATCTAGCAATAAAATGAGGGTTTCAGTTCCACTTTTCTTTCATCGAACACCGAAACGCTGTCTGTCATGTCGTCTGTGAGGCGGAACATTCAGGCCAAGCAAAGGAAACAACAAGAGCCGGTGAACTGACGGCAGAGGATGTCTGTGAGGTGCAGCTGCATACTGACTGTATTAACTGGAATATATGTGAAAACTGAAAGCTTGTTTGACCCATAAATAGCAGCTATTACTTACCATTCTTTTACCACATTCTCAGTGAAGAGGCGACTAGTCATCCTGAGCTTCCTGGTTCATGAATACAAAAATCAAAGCTACTGCAGGAGCTTCCATGATGCTTACACAGGCAGCGCAGCAGTATGCAAAACATAGAGATCAACAACCAAAACTGCATAGAATTACAGCTAATACCCTTAAAGAGAGGAGTCAATGTAAACTTCCCTACTTCATACCCAATGCCTTAGTTTATGCCAGAAGTCTAATTGCATAGCCGCAGGAAAAATCAATTGATAAAAAAAAACAGGGAGTCGGATCAGTAAAACACTTGGATATGATTCAGGTTGTCAGGTTTATTGCAGCATTAGTGTCATGCGTACTACAGTCTGTGTAATAATGTAAGAATATGACATTTGCCACGCTCAGATTAATTACAATGACAGCGCAGGAAGTGACAAATGTTATTTTATTACACGTGACCCAGGAGAATATTCTCTATGAATTTCCTATCCTTTTTAATATATATAATGTATATATGTTTCCCTGTGCTCACTGTCGCCCTCTGCTGAGTAAACGTAGGTGATTAAAGTAGAGAGGGGGCTAGAAAGTGACAACAGTCATTGTCAGACATTGGCCTGATTATATTTCCCTAATTGTACATGAAGCAATATTTTGAAGCATCAAGACAGTTTGTCTTGGTGTCTGACACATTGGGTGCAGATTACTCCTATGTACAAGAATATAACTACTATAATACTGCTCCTATGTACAAGAATATAACTACTATAATACTGCTCCTATGTACAAGAATATAACTACTATAATACTGCTCCTATGTACAAGAATATAACTACTATAATACTGCCCCTATGTACAAGAATATAACTACTATAATACTGCTCCTATGTACAAGAATATAACTACTATAATACTGCTCCTATGTACAAGAATATAACTACTATAATACTGCTCCTATGTACAAAAATATAACTACTATAATACTGCTCCTATGTACAATAATATAATTACTATAATACTGCTCCTATGTACAAGAATATAATTACTATAATACTGCCCCTATGTATAATAATATAACTACTATAATACTGCTCCTATGTACAAGAAAATAACTACTATAATACTGATCCTATGTACAAGAATATAACTACTATAATACTGCTCCTATGTACAAGAATATAACTACTATAATACTGCTCCTATGTACAAGAATATAACTACTATAATACTGCTCCTATGTACAATAATATAATTACTATAATACTGCTCCTATGTACAAGAATATAATTACTATAATACTGCCCCTATGTATAATAATATAACTACTATAATACTGCTCCTATGTACAAGAAAATAACTACTATAATACTGATCCTATGTACAAGAATATAACTACTATAATACTGCTCCTATGTACAGGAATATAACTACTATAATACTGCCTCCTAAGTACAAGAATATAACTACTATAATACAGCTCCTATGTACAAGAATATAACTACTATAATACTGCTCCTATGTACAAGAATATAACTACTATAATACTGCTACTATGTACAAAAAAAATAACTACTATAATACTGCTCCTATGTACAAGAATATAACTACTATAATACTTCTATGTACAAGAATATAACTACTATAATACTGCTCCTATGTACAAGAATATAACTACTATAACACTGCTCCTATGTACAAGAATATAACTACTATAATACTGCTCCTATGTACAAGAATATAATTACTATAATACTGCCTCCTATGTACAAGAATATAACTACTATAATACTGCCTCCTATGTACAAGAATATAACTACTATAATACTGCTCCTATGTACAAGAATATAACTACTATAATACTGCTCCTATGTACAAGAATATAATTACTATAATACTGCTCCCATGTACAAGAATATAACAACTATAATACTGCTCATATGTACAAGAATATAACTACTATAATTCTGCTCCTATGTACAAGAATATAACTATTATAATACTGCCACCTATGTACAAGAATATAACGGCTATAATACTACTCCTATGTACAAGAATATAACTACTATAATACTGCCTCCTATGTACAAGAATATAACTACTATAATACCGCTCCTATGTACAAGAATATAACTTCTATAATACTGCCTCCTATGTACAAGAATATAACTACTATAATACTGCTCCTGTATACAAGAATATAACTACTATAATACTGCTCCTATGTACAAGAATATAACTACTATAATACTGCTCCTATGTACAAGAATATAACTACTATAATACTGCCTCCTATGTACAAGAATATAACTACTATAATTCTGCCTCCTATGTACAAGAATATAACTACTATAATACTGCTCCTATGTACAAGAATATAACTACTATAGTACTGCTCCTATATACAAGAATATAACTGCTATAATACTGCTCCTATGTACAAGAATATAACTACTATGATACTGCTCCTATGTTCAAGAATATAACTACTATAATACTGCTCCTATGTACAAGAATATAACTACTATAATGCTGCCTCCTATATACAAGAATATAACTACTATAATACTGCCTCCTATGTACAAGAATATAACTGCTTTAATACTGCCTCCTATGTACAAGAATATAACTACTATAATACTGCCTCCTATGTACAAGAATATAACTACTATAAAGAATATAACTACTATAATACTGCCCCCTATGTACAAGAATATAACTACTATAATACTGCTCCTATGTACAAGAATATAACTACTATAATACTGGCTCCTATGTACAAAAATATAACTACTATAATACTGCTCCTATGTGCAAGAATATAACTACTATACTACTGCCCCCTATGTACAAGAATATAACTACTATAATACTTCTCCTATGTACAAGAATATAACTACTATAATACTGCTCCTATGTACATGAATATATAGTGATTACCCCGCCTCTGTCTCTGTGATGGACACCTTACAGTACTGGAGGTGCAGTCAGCAGTGTGAACAGCCGCTATCAGCAGACATGTAGCTGGAGGTGAGGCTGATGCCGTCTATTACCAGCTCACTGTGTGCCAGGTCTTTGAAGAGGCGTGGTTATGAGCAGTCTGGGCGTTACTATGCAGATTCCCAGCCCTAGGATGCTGCAGCAGGAAGGGTGGAGGCGTGGCCAGGGGCGTGCACTCCGTCCATTGAGTTTGAGCAATCGGCTCGGGAGGCAGATTGAAATCAGGAGTGGGACTAGGCGCACGGGGCCGGGCGGAGAGTGATGCTGAGGACGGGATGAGAGCCGCACGAGTCCTTCTGACCCCCGCAGGAGACTGTACAGGAGCTGACAACTCTCTGGGATATTTTAGACCACAAGGGGACAGAAGTCCTTGAAATTTCAAAGGATCGAGGGAATCCCTTAAAATGCGGGACTGCGCTGAGACCCAGTGACTGGAGCATGGGGAGGTCCTGCCAGGGGCACACCATGATGAGAGTGCAGGTTGGGCTGACACCCTGAAGTGGGTGACAACCTGGGGAGGTGTCAAAAGAATTGCACTCCAGCCTCAGAAGCGTCCAGCCTGCAGTGTATGGTCATTGGGGACCTGCATTGTGAACTTTGGGACCAGTGGATTATTAAAGCCCCACCTGTAAAAAGCAGCAAGGTAAGTCCTAGCTTGTGTGCACCTACCTGTCACAGACATTCCAGTGCATTTTTTCCTACCTCCTTGTCCTGTGCCATGAGCCAGCTCCCAATTGCTGCCCACACTACATCACCCCCTGCTGCATAGCAGAGGTGATTCAGTATAGATTGAAACTACATCCCCCAACTGCATAGCAGAGCTAATCCAATGTGCAGTCAAACGACACTCTCCCTACTGCATAGCAGAGCTGATCCAGTGTGCAATGAAACTACACCCCCTACTACTGCATAGCAGAGCTGATCCAGTGTACAGTCAAACTACACCCCTTACTGCATAGCAGAGCTGATCCAGTGTGCAGTCATTCTAGACCCCCCACTGCATAGCAGAGCTGATCCAGTGTACAGTGAAACTAATTCCCCCCATTATTGCATAGCAGAGCTGATCCAGTGTGCAGCAAAACTACATCTACATCCCCCACTACTGCATAGCAGAGCTGATCTAGTGTGCAGTGAAGCAAGGGTCCCCTTCACCATTATCTACTGGTGCTGGTTAATGGTTTGCTTTCACAGGTGACCTGTGTGCACAATTTTGCAAGCAGGCATGCACTACTATGCCCCCCCCCCCTTCCCATAGATTTCTGCATAGGTACTTTGCCTGCGTACAGTATGAATGAAGTGGGGGCAAGTGAAGGGTTAATCTGGAGGCTTGTAAAGTGTGTGCAGGGGGGCGCAGCCTGGCGCTGGGGCTCTCCTGTGGCCCCTGGAGCTTTTTGTTTTATTGGGGTTGAAACAGTTCAGTCATTTGCAAATTTCAGAATAAATTCCCAGGAAGGGGGGGGGGGCAAAAAAATTAAATTAGGAAACGCCTGGTGTAGAGATAATTTAAATAAATGAACAGGACCTGAGCGGATTTGATTCATGATATCTGGCGGTATTAATATGGTTATCAGTCACTGTCCCAAGTTGAACCGCCCTGATGTCTGCCGGTGGCATTCCATCATGGTGTAGACCGCGTCCTCACAGCCAGCATCCATACACACACATAGGGGGTCTATCTGCTGTGCCTGCAGTTAATACCCCTTTATACTCCATGTCCTACTCCCATTGGTCTAGGAAGCTGAGATTTAGAGACCTGTTTGTCAGAGTGCACTGGAGAACTGGCGGGAGAACATGTGGTGGCCACTGGCTGCCACGTTTTGAAGGTTCTACCTTAGTTTTACTTGCAAAATCCCGCAGCTATTGGCCATCGGACGCCGCTACGTGTACCCCAACTTGTAGATCCGATTTCAAACAGCCATAATGCAACCAAATCCTAGCATCCTTATTGCCAGTAGACCGACCAAAGATCTTATGCACCAAACCTTGATCTCCATAGAACCCCACGGTGGTCCAGATCTTACAGCCCCAATGCAGACCCTGACCATCTGAAACTCTGCAGAGCTGTTATTGTGAGCTAACATCTTGTCAAACAGTTCCATCTATCTCAGCTTCCTTCATATTTATGATTTCAACATGAGATATTGGAGAGGTGGCAGGGGACCATGCAATGACCCATGGCTGCCACTTATCGAAGGTTCTACCTTAGCTTTTCTTGTAAAATCCTGCAGCCATTGGCCGTCGGACGCCACAACGTGTACCCCTACTGGTAGATCTGATTTCAAACAGCCAGAATATGACCAAAGTTTAGCGCCCTTTGGCCAGTGGACCCACTTTGTATCATATGAACCAAACTTAGCTCTCCATAGAACCCTACGGGGTTCCAGATCTTACAAGCCCAATAGGGACCCTGACCATCTAAAGCTCTGCAGAGCTATTATTTTAAGCTCAAATCTTGTCATACAGTTCCATCTATCTCAGCTTCCTGGATATTATTTATGATTGCAACATGAGATATTGGAGAGCTGGAAAGAGAACATGCAATGGCCCATGGCTGCCACTTTTAGAAGGCTCTACCTTAGCTTTGCTTGAAAAATCCTACAGCCACTGGACGCCGCTACGTGTACCCCTACTTGTAGATCTGATTTCAAACAGCCATAATACAACCAAATCTTAGCACCTATCGGCCAGTGGACCCTGTGGATCTTATTAACCAGACTTAGATCTCCATAGAACTCCATGGGGTTCTAGGTCTTACACGCCCAATACGGACCCTGACCATCTGAAGCTCTGCAGAGCTGTCAGTTTGAGCTAAAATCTTGTCAAACAGTTCCATCTATCTCAGCTTCCTGGATATTAATGATTGTAACATGAGGTATTGAAGCTGAATACAATCACACCTGAATTTGTTAGGTTTTGAGCACAGGCAGGGGAGCGTAGACACAATCCAGCCTCATACGTACAATGTAACAAAGTGTATTATTGTGAGGTGTTGATTGGTTACTATGTTACTTCTGTGATGATACATTGTATCAGTCTGAGGCTGAGCGTTCACCTTGGTCTGTATGATCCTCATGGGGAGTCAGTCCTGACAGTCCGCTCTTACCTAAGGACCTCGAAGAATATTTTATCGGAGAATCCGTTTTCTCTTTCGAGGTCGTATTGCTTGTTTATACGGAGACGCCGTATTCTGTTTCTCGTCCCATAGGATTCCCCCGTCAGATATCACTCATTGTCCTCATTTGGGCGGTGACATCTTTCACCAAGTTACTTCAGTGCAGATTTTATTGAGCGCGGTAACTTCATCCGTCTTTTATATGGGGGAGGGGGGAGCGTTTTATAATGTGAATTGGAAAATTGCCCTTGAGTGATCTTGGAAAGACCCATAAATCAAGCCGTATTTGATGGAAATTGTGGGAAACGCACCTTCGCTCCTGCACTTTCCTCCAGATGTCTTTGTGTCCGGGGGTTGTAGAGCGGATCGGAGGATGGGCACTGTCAGTAAAACACCAAGCCTTGTTGTGTGTTGTGGTGGAAATGAGACTATTGACTTCCAGCCAGACAATCCATATTAACCTCTGTGCATGACGGACCTAATGGACCTTCTGCATCGAGGTCAACACTTAGTATGGAGACTTTGTCTAGGCGTACAGGAGAGATGTGGAATAATATGTCACCGTCATGTTGAATGTAAGTCTCGTAACCTTGCCCTTCCATACGCCTTCAATAGCTGTCAGTCTCCTGACTTCTCCATATACATTGGCTGAGCATGCATGTGTTGTCGCCGGGGAGAGGGGAGTACGTTGCTATCCAGACACCCCTGCCAGTGGCTTATCTCCCCTGAAAATAAAAGGACTGGGCGTTGAAATTCAACATGCCTGATCCTTCCCCATCATTTTGTGGAGGATTGTTGGAAGGTCAACACACACAAGTTTGGTGGCCGAACCCTGATGGGGGGCCTCTAGAAGAAAAAGACCATAAATGGTGGATCACTGGTTGATAGGAAGCAGTGTAGGAGTGAGGTTCCTCGGACCAACCTAAGATCCCATCTGAATCCTAAACTTGGGACTAACGTCTCACCAATAAGGACTGAAAGGTTATTTGTAAATCAGTCCTAAAACAATTGACCCTATGGGCAAGTTATTGACCCCAAAGCCACCCTGTCTTCTGGGGGAACCAAGGAATCTTCTGATGGACCAGTCTAAGGGCTCATGCACACAAACTTATTTTTCCCCCTGTGTCTGTACCTTCTTTTTGCATCCCGCGCGGAACTATTCAAAACCAACGGAAATGACTCCGTGTGCATTCAGTGTCCGTATGTCCACGCCGCAAAGAATAGAACATGTCCTATTATTGTGTGCATTGTGGACATGGATAGGACTGTTCTATTATGGGCCGGACGTTCCGTAAAATGCAGGACACACATGGCCAGTATCTGTGCAAAACAGGCAACAGTCATGGGCATGAGCCCTTTGGAGCTTGGGCCTACTGGAGCATCCTTTGGTGGTTTAGAGCGCTATTTGTGAGTCAGTCCCTAAGAAACTGACCCTAAGGGCAAGTTTTTGACTCTTTCTCTTCTGCCTGACCAGGGGATCCTCCGGTGGACCAGTCTAACCTTTGTACAGAGGGTTTTTTTTTTTTTTTTAAAGTTTACAGACCTTTGGAGCTTGGGCCTACTGGTGGATCCCTTGGCGGTTTAGAGCGCTGTTTGTGAGTCAGTCCCTAAGAAACTGACCCTAAGGGCAAGTTATTGACTCTTTGTCTTCTGCCAGACCAGGGGATCCTCCGGTGGACCAGTCTACCCTTTGTACAGAGGGTTTTTTTTTTTTCCAATAGTTTACAGACCTTTGGAGCTTGGGCCTACTGGTGGATCCCTTGGTGGTCTAAAGGGCTATTTGTGAATCAGTGTCTAAGGCCTTGTTCACACGTCAGTTTTTTGATCAGGAAAACTTTCTACCAGCGTCCGACTGGTCCACCAGAGGACCCCCTGGTCCAGCAGAAGACAAGGTGGCTTTGGAGTCAATAACGTGCCCCTAGGGTCAGTTTCTTAGACCTTCACGTCAGTTATTTGATCAGTTATTTCCATCAGTTTTTGTGAGCCCAAACCCAGGATAATGAAAAGATCTGCACCTGTTCTGTGTTTTTGACCCGCACCTGGTTTTGGCTCACAGTAAAGCCTCATTCACACGTCCGTGTCCGTGCTCAGATCCGTGAGCAGGTGGTCAGTGAGGCATCCGTGAAGCTGTCCTTGAAGGATCCGTGTTGGGTCCGTGGGTCCGTGTTTTGCTGTCCGTGTTGCATCCGTGTTTCACTGACACTGAACAGCTGAAAAATAATTTTCAAAGCATCTCTTCTTAATGATCTGTGATGACGGATGACATCCGTGTTGCATCCGTGGTTTTCACGGACCCATAGACTATAATGGGAGTGAGGGATCCGGGAACACGGATCAAGATAGGACATGCATCCTTGCTAAAAAAAAAAAACAACAATGGACCGTGATGAAACACTGATATCTGAACACACACATTCAAATAAATGGCGACGTGTTCTGTCCGTGGAGAACATATACAGAACACGTCCGTGAAACACTGACGTGTGAATGAGGCTTAACTGATGGAAATAACTGCCCAAATAACTGACGTGAAGGTCTAAGAAACTGACCCTAGGGGCACGTTATTGACTCCAAATCCACCTTGTTTTCTGGTAGACCAGGGGGTCCTCTGGTGGACCAGTCTAACGTTGGTAGAGTGTTTTCCTTCAAAATTTTAAGGCCTTTTGGAGGGTCCTCTGGTGGGCCAAACCAAGCTCCAGAAGTTTAAGAAACTTAAGCAAACAAATCATACCTGTAGTATTTTGTAGGCCACTACTTTTTGGACACTTTTTGATGATGAATTTGATAAGCAATCTAAGGAAACTTGCCACTACAGGGGTGAAAAGAGTTAAAAAAAACTCTGGTGAGGAGTGGAAGTTTTCGGTTGTGCCTCCTCTTCTGGAATGTACCATTGTGTCATCCTTATGACATCTTCTTGCAGAACGAATGCAATATTCCCCCCCTCCTCCTTTTCATTTCTATTCCGTCTTCTCAGCTGGGTCTCAGCATTTGTGTTGGGCATTGTCTACTAAGCTGGAGGTCATGATAGGGGTTGAGTGTAGACCTTTGAATAAAGCTGTGTGCATTTTCAAGGCCATTGGGGGGTTAATAAGACGCTGTGAGTAGTTAACGGGGCGCTTGCGGATACGGCCAGGCGAGCAGTTGGTAAAACGACGGTACCCTGCGGGCCAAACCGCAACGCTTTTACACTCGCCAATCCGCCCGGTAATGAGTTGTGCTAGTGGCAATCTGCATTAAAAAAAGATGCTCCATCATGGTAGGTCGGAGAGGGAGGCATGAGATTCCTTTGTTCCCATTGTTGTGGGGTGGTGAATGAGCGGGGAGTTGGGGGAGGGGGTCCGAGTTGCTTATCATCTATTCAGCAACAGCTGCTGTCTGAATACCTTATCTGGGAGCCGCTCCGTGGGGAAGGCTGAGGAGGGACGGCGTCCTGGATGTGGCACTGAACTGGAAAACGCAGAGCGGGCACGTTTTTTTTCAGCAGTACCTGTGTCTTGGCGCAGCACGCCATCACTGGCACCTGCTGAAGATGGAGCTGTTGTCCCTTATGGCGGCCGATAGGCGAATACAATCGGCTGAGAAAATGTTAGGATGAGTTAAAATTCGCAACGGAAATAGTGGAGGAGGCGAACGGAGCAAAATATGGCAGGACTGTGTCCTGAATGGCGCAGAGGAATGGCGAATTCAAGCAAATTCTTTATGTGCCTCAGAACTCAAATTAAGGGCTCATGCACACAAACGTATTTTCTTTCCGTGTCCGTTGCGTTTTTTTTTTCCGCAGTGGGTCCGCAAAAAAAATGGAAGTTACTCCATGTGCATTCCGTTTCCGTATGTCCATTCCACAAAAAATAAGAACATGTCCTGTTATTGTCCACATTACGGACAAGGATAGGACTGTTCTATTAGGGGCCGGCTGTTCTGTTCCGCAAAATACGGAATGCACACGACATCATCCGAATTTTTTGCGGATACGTCTTTTGCGGACTGCAAAATACATAAGGTCGTATGCATGAGCGCTAACTGTGATTGGCCAAAGCTGTGGGCCTCGACGTACTTGAAACACAGGGAGAACATACAAACTCCATGCAGATGTTGAGCCCAGGACCCCAGCTCTGCAAGGCACCAGTACTAACCACTAAGCCACTGTGCTGCCCATTTCTAGCTATACGCATCCTATGGCCCTATCGGTATGTCCCCTCATGTATCTGAATTTAAAAGGGTTGTCCCATTACAACTTATCCGCTAGCCAAGTGCCGGATTGGCAGGGGTCTGACTGCCGGGGCACCCCGCTGAACACATATAGTCCCATAGAGTTGAAAAAAGCATCCGCATTACATGCGTGTCCACATCACCATTCCAATGGAGGAACACAGGCGCCCGTTCTTGTGATCAGGGGGGGCCCCACCAATAAGACACTCATTGTTATGGGACAACCCCTTTAACTTTTTTTTTTTTTTTTGCAGAGGCCATAGCATTCTTTTCCAAAATAAAAAGTAGGAAAACATGGCCCCGGGCCTTCTAAGGCTCTATTCACACCTAGAGGTTGAATGCAGTTAAAAATGCATTGGAGAAACTGGGTGGGATTTTGCAGCGAGTTTCAATGTGACTGTAAAAACTGCAGCTGCATTGAAAACGATGCTTTCTTTTTATGTGGTGTCACCTGCACCTCAACTGCTTCGTGTGAACGTACCCTAAATAGCGCGGCAGCGTTATAAGACAGGAGGCCGATATCACTCACATCTCTATATGTAAATGTCGTTGGAATTTCTCAGAACTGAAGATATGAGATGGTGTAGGGGGAGGGGTGATTTTTTTCGGACTTCCTGTCGATCATCCCATAATGAGTCAGACTTTCTGTAGCTTGAAATGGCTGATAACAGGGAACAATAAATTGAATTTTATTATATATTATTTTATGATACATAGATAGATAGTTAGATATGAGTGATAGATATGATAGATATGATAGATAGATAGATAGATAGATAGATAGATAGATAGATAGATAGATAATAGGTGGATATATATAAGATAAAGATAGATAGATAATAGGTGGATATATATAAGATAAAGATAGATAGATAGATAGATAGATAGATGGATATGAGAGATAGATTTGAGATAGAAGATAGATAGATTGATAGATATTAGAGAGATGGATAGATATTAGATAATAGATATTAGATGGATAATAGATAGATATGAGATAGAAGATAGATAGTTAGATAGATAGACAGATATTAGAGAGATGGATATTAGAGGTCGATGGATAGATATTAGATGCATGATAGATAGATAGATATTAGAGATAGATTGTAGATAATTAGATAAGATAATAAATTGATATTAGATAAATATATTATACATATTAGATAGATAGATAGATCAGTCATCCCTATGGCGGTGTGCGGTGGTGCTTCACATGGCCGGGGTGGGGGTGCCTGCACTGTGGTGACCAGACCAGTCATGTGAATCCTAACCCATCCGGATTACCTATGCATGGCTGCTCTGCAATCAGTTCACATGGATCTTGCAGGTTTCCCCCCATACGCCGCATGCACATAAGCTAATGGCCCTGAAACCATCCACTCTGCATATTTTATACGTGGTTCTGCATGTACATTCACTCACATTGATGGTAGGATTGCTTAGACAGAAGCTTTTGACATGCTCTGTATCCATCAGTTCCATATCTTCTGACCTGAAGGGGGCGGGGCATGACAAAGGAATTGTCTTAGGAGTTCTTCAAATCCATGTGTCATGCTCCGCCCCCTCAGACCCTGCACTAAACTGTCTGAAAGCTGCCCTAATGCATAATCTGTAACAGGACACCTAACCTGTGCCAGGATAGATATTTCGGCCCCCTTAGGGCTCAGGGGTGACTGTAACCTCTGCGTCCTATTTTGTTCCCTCCCAGATGTCTTCTTCTGTCAAGTTGTTCAGCTGTTTCTTTGTTACTGGGCAGACTGGGTGACAACCAATATGGCGTCCATTCTAGCTTACTCTATTCTTGTCACCAGGAGTAGGTAGGGTGTCCTATTCACAAGCCTGTGCCTTCAAACTAAGCCTAGAGCAGTTCTGGGGATTTGCAGGTCTGAGATTAGGAAACGATTGGCTTTTTTATTTCTTCCCAAAAACAGTGCCACTCTTGTTCATGGGCTGTGTCTGGTATTGCAACTCAGCCTTTTAAAGGAATTGTCCACATGGATTCTTTCTCCCAAAAACAGCGCCACGCCTGACTGCAGGTTGCATGCAGCATTGCAGCTCCTCCCCATTGTTTCCAGTGGAGCTGAGCTGCAATACCACACACAACCTGGAAAAGGAAAGGAAAGCAGCCATCTTTTGCTAACCCTGGACAATCCCTTTAAAGGGGTATTCTCATTTTAGACAATGGGGGCATATCGCTAGGATATGCCCCCATTGTCTTATAGGTGCGGGTCCCACCGCTGGGACCCGCACCTATATCGAGATCGGAGAGGGGAGCGCTGTGCCTGAAGGACCCCAGGTACCCCCGCGGACCCATGCTGCTCCCATAGAAATGAATGTGAGCACACTGCGCATGCGCGACCACCGCTCTCATTCATTTCTATGTAGCCGACGGAAATAGCTGAGCCAGCGCTCGGCTATTTTCGACGGCCCCATAGAAATGAATGGAGGGTGGCTGCGCATGCGCAGTGCGCCCTCATTCACTTTGGGGGCTCCGTTCTCGATATAGGTGCGGGTCCCACCACTGGGATAAGTCAATGGGGGCATATCCTAGCGATATGCTCCCATTGTATAAAATGAGAATAACCCTTTAAGTGACTCGACTAATTAAAGTAATCACTGGCAGGACAACCTCCCATATGCTAATTGCCTGTGGTGTGGGCACTATTTGAAGGGGTGTTGCATAAAATGGACAATCCCTTTAAATTTGATAAGTCTAATACAAGATATTTTTTTGCTGTCACATTAATTTCCACTATATTAGCAGTTCTTGGTAGAGCAGTGATTTATTGTTGCAAACTTTGGATGGGCTGAAAGCCATTTGTAGAGCTTCTGTCCTACAACCTGCCTCTTTGGCCTGTGTAATGATCATTCTCTGCACACAGAAGTCATAAGTCAGGGCTCTGCTAAAACAAACCCCGGGGTGTCTATTTCCTTGCTAAGAATCTAAAATATGTCCAGCACTTCTCTTCAGTTGGAGGTCACATTCCTTCCTGCAATTAACCTGCAGCACAGCTGAGGCTCTTTAAACAGGTGCTCGGTCTATAATGTTATGGTGGCACGCTGGCTTCAAAGAGCTCCCATTTCATTATGGTCATGTGGAGCTGGCTGCAAGAAGGTTAAAGGGTAAGAGTCACTGGAGATGGACTGAAGTGGGGTTAGATAGTAAACCCAGGGGGCATTTCTAACATCTGAGTAGGTGAACCACAGGAGGCACACATATAAGGAGTTTCACAGGGTATCTCTAAACCTTTGACTTCATCTTTGAGCTTCTGATTATGTTCTACCAGTCACTGTACATGGCAGGAAGAAGACCGTGGTATATAGTTCAGTACATCAACCAACTACTTTTTCCTCCTGTTGAGAGAATAATTGGCAGCAAGAGAATAGCTTTGCCAGGAGCAGGGAGGAAGTACATGGTTCAATTCATGAAGAGGGACGAGAGTGGGTTTAATATTACAAGCTGTCAAAAGACTTTTATCTAGATCAATGTACAAGTACTTGAAAACAATTACATATTTTTAAATTATTGTTTTATCACTATATAGAATCTACTTGAAGAATCAATAAAGATTTGAAAGCAGGCAAAGTTGTATCAGCAGGGTGGAAGTACATGGTCCCATTTACAAAGTCACTGCTCCTAAGGGAAGGGAGCAGTTATATTGTTACAGTTGGTCAACAGTGTAAGTGGCTCAATGGGTTCTCTCTGGAAAGTTGTTATGGATATTGTATCTCTGCTAGGTTTTTTATACATCTTGCATCTTTTAAGGGTTCTCATAATTCTTGCATCTCTGGTAGGTTCTCGTAGGTCTTAAGTCTCTGACAAGCTCTTATAGCTCTTACATCTCTTGAAGGTCCTCATAGATCTTGCATTTCCTGTAGATTCTAATAGATCTTGCATCTCTGGTAGGTTCTTTTAGCTCTTGCATCTCTGGTAGTTTCTTATATCTTTTGCATCCCTTGTAGGTTCTTATAGTTCTTGCATCTCTGATAGGTTCTTGTAGGTCTCACGTCTCTGACAAGCTCTTATAGCTCTTACATCTCTTGAAGGTTCTCATAGATCTTGCATTTCTTGTAAATTCTAATAGATCTTGCATCTCCTGTAGGTTTGTATAGCTCTTGCATCTCCACTAGATTATTATGGATCTTGCATCTCTGGTAGGTTCCCATAGCTATGTCATCTCCTGTAGGTTGTTATAGATCTCGCATCTCTGGTAGGTTCTTATAGCTCTTGCATCTCCTGTAGGTTCTTATAGCTCTTGCATCTCCTGTAGGTTCTTATAGCTCTTGCATCTCCACTAGATTCTTATAGATCTTGCATCTCTGGTAGGTTCCCATAGCTATGTCATCTCCTGTAGGTTGTTATAGATCTTGCATCTCTGGTAGGTCCTTATAGCTCTTGCATCTCCTGTAGGTTCTTATAGCTCTTGCATCTCCTGTAGGTTCTTATAGCTCTTGCATCTCCACTAGATTCTTATAGATCTTGCATCTCTGGTAGGTTCCCATAGTTATGTCATCTCCTGTAGGTTGTTATAGATCTCGCATCTCTGGTAGGTTCTTATAGCTCTTGCATCTCCTGTAGGTTCTTATAGCTCTTGCATCTCCACTAGATTCTTATAGATCTTGCATCTCTGGTAGGTTCCCATAGTTATGTCATCTCCTGTAGGTTGTTATAGATCTCGCATCTCTGGTAGGTTCTTATAGCTCTTGCATCTCTTGTAGGTTCTTATAGCTCTTGCATCTCCTGTAGGTTCTTATAGCTCTTGCATCTCCAGTAGGTTCTTATATCTTTTGCACCTCTGGTAGGGTCTTATAGATCTTGCATCTCTGATACATACCTCCCAAGTGTCCCTCTTTTGGAGGGACAGTCCCTCTTTTTGACCCATGTCCCTCTGTCCCTCTTTTATCCTTAAATGTCCCTCTTTTTGACCTGGAGGATTAATACGTAAATGTGCATTAATAAATTTACTAAATTGCTCCTTACTAAAGTGTTGGTATGATTTCTACCTATAAATTAGACCAGAACTTCATTATTTGGGGCAATTTGGACCTTAAAATATCTATAATCTGATGATTTATGTGTTAATGTTTATATGGACAATGAAGTGCAAGAAAAAAATTGCCGCAGGGGCTCCAGTAATTATGCTTTGGGCGGAGTTAGAGGTGTGGCCTAGTATGAAAAAAACCTGCCGTGATGCGCGCCGCACACATTGTCCCTCTTTGCAATTTTCAAAAGTTGGGAGGTATGCTGATAGGTTCTTGTAGCTCTTGCATACCCAGTAAGTCCTTATACATCATGCCTATTTGGTAGGTTCTTAAACATCTTGCATATGTGATAGGTCCTTTAAAGAGCATGCATCTCTGGTAGGTTCCTAAAGCTCTTGTATCTCTGGTAGGTTCTTATAGATCTTGCATATACTGTAGGTTCTTACAGATCTAGCATCTCTGGTAGGTTCCTAAAGCTCTTGTATCTCTGGTAAGGTTCTTCCAGATTTATGTCCACTTCGGCCATGCCTTGAGTTTGTAGGCTTCCAGGAAATGAACAGCTACGTCTGCAGGAAAGGTGCAGTCGTCCTTCTTTGCTTGCACCAGCTACTCTTCTCTCCCAAGGCATGTCTCATTTCACACATCACTGCCGGTGTCATGTCAATATTTGGGCACCATTAAACCCCTCCACCGCCTGGGGTCTTGTGAATTATCGCTCATGCTGAATGTGTGAGTTCCTGTCTGCATTGCACAACAGGAAGGAAAAAAAAACGAATCCAGGAACATTTTTATATTTAATTTTATTTGTGCCTGTTCACCAAGAGAGTATCACTCTTTTAGTAGAGGGTTTTAACCTCCAGTGGGGATCCCCTTTATGACCTTCCCTTAATAGAGCATGTGGAAAGGGGCTGTCTTGATGAGAATATCTCACCTTCTAGAAATGTGTCAGAACTTGGTTTCTTAGCAATATCTGTTTCTCGGAAACCTAGGTGACAACCAGTTTGCTTACCAGTACAGCTTCCTTAGGGGATGTCACCCAACTTTGTAGGAGTCCTTACTTGTGAGGGTTCACAAGCAGATCAGGAGGCAGATCCATCAAACTGTAGGAGATCCATCAAATCAAACCCAAGCATCTAACTCCTTCAGGAGTCCTGAAAAGCTTGGTGACAATCTACACGAGATGTCAGCCATATTGGTCGTCGACCAGCTTCCGCAGAAAGCGATATAATTGAAGAAGTAGACAATTGAAGGACTATGTACTGGATAATATTACAGTCCAAAAAAAAAAAATCGGCTGTGTCAACTTATCCTGCAACTGCGAGAGGAAATGACTGCCAGTTATAGCTGCAATTGGACCCCAAGTGAAGCTTGTAAACACTTGACCTCGGTGGAGATCTGCCAGAAAACAAGCCGCGGTCTGAAGTACGATTGTTAGGGATGAATTAGGAACCTTTCATTGATGGTAAAAGCCTAAAGCAGCGAAATAATGTTGTAAAAATAAAGAATTCACAGGGCAAATGTTATCCTTGTATGAGTCATAGCCAGAGGGGTCTCTGTATCGTGGGGCCCGCCACCAGCAACTTCACGCGTCACTTTAGCTAATGATGACAGACAACAGAGAATCTATATACTGTATACAATGCAGGGGCGTAGCTAAAGGCTCATGGGCCCTGGTACAACAGTTCAGCTTGGGTCCCACTTCCCTCAGTGCTTTGTGTGTCTTCTTATGTGGCACAAGGGTCTTTGGGCCCCCTCAGGCTCCTGGGCCCGATAGCGACTGCTACCTCTGCACCCCCTATAGCTACGCCCCTGATACAATGTATTCCGTTGTATCCCTTTACAGCATACAGTCTCACACTGAGAGAAGCTGCATCCCCCTCTTCCCCAGCTCCTCCCTGTTTACAGTTTTACACTAGATGGACTGGTGGCAGATGAGGATTTTGTACATTTACAGAAGAAACTATTTAACACCATAAGATATATAGTATTGCAACTAGAGCACTGAAATATTTCAGTTTGTAAGTCTCCTGCATTGCCCATTCCTAATGGGTTGACGTCCTTGCCAGAAGACTTGAAAGCAGAGGTTCAACATTCTTCACTGGGCAAGAGTGTATTGGGCCCATGGAGCAGGGGACCCCCAAGATCAGATTCTCCACTTCCTCGTGGAACACAGGCACTGTGGCCTTGAGGACGCTTGCTGTACACTTCTGTCAAATGCTTGTCCAGCTTCTAACTATTCCTCATGATCCCAACTAAATATGTGTATTTTCTAGGGGAAAAGGAGAGTAAGGCTACTTTCACGCCAGCGTTGTTTTATTCCGGTCTTGAGATCCGTCATAGGGGCTCAATACCGGAATAAAACACTTCAGTTTTGTCCCCATTCATTGTCAATGGGGACAAAACTGAACTGAAGAGAATGGAATGCTCCTAAAAGCATTCTGTTTCGTCTCCAAACCGGAAAGCAAACCGCAGCATGCTGTGGTTTGCTCTCCGTCTTGGGCATCCGCACCAAGATGGATCCAGAATGACCCCCAATGCAAGTCAATGGGGACGGATCCGTTCGGTGTGACACAAGAGTAAACGGTTCCGTCCTCCATTGACCTTCAGTGGAGTTTATGACGGATCCGTCCCAGCGATGTTAAAGATAATACAACCGGATCCGTTCATTACGGATCCACATGGTTGTATTATAAGTAACGGAACCGTTATTGCTGAACCCTGCCGGATCCAGCAATAACACTAGTGTGAAACTAGCCTAAGCTGCTGTCAGACATCTCTGGTGATAACAAAATGATCAAACATGTTGAAATCCATCAGCCTGATCTTTCTTTCCCATATGATCTGCCACCTTCATACATTAGATGGCTTCATTGTCCCTTTGATATCCATCTACCATGTATGGCCACCTGTCTGATTGGGGATGAGATTAGTGTTGGATTGGGATTCCTTGGGCCTACCAGGGGAACGTATTCTCAGTTTTGAGAATAAAATGGACCCTAGTGGCAACGCATTTGGCTCCAAAGACAGCTCTAAGTGGGTTTTTTGTCTCCTGTGGAATCAGAGCCTGGGTCCACCAGAGGATCCTCTGGTTGGCCAGTCCAATGACATGTGTGAACAAGTGCTGGGCCATCTTCACCTGGGCAGTTGGGGTTACATGGCCCAGGACCCTATGATGGTTTTTGTTACAGGCCCCCTACTCCTCATGTGCACCCATGGTTCCCAGTGATACATTCCCATAGACTTTTATAGTTGTTCGTTCCATGAGCGCAATCATCCTTGAGTTGACAACCTCATGTCTATGGACAATACTGGTGAGAAGTCTCCAGTATTGTCCATAGACATAAAGGTTGTCAACTCAAGGATGACTGGTCACATAGAACGTTGAAACTTATCTCAGATGACCTCACATGGTGTGAATAGTTGATCCTCTGAGTATAAAAATGTACAGAAGGTCAGTTCTCTATACTCTCCTAATCTCTTGCAGGTCTCTCCAGCAATGTTGATTTTAACCCTATTTGTCAGCAGGTTTCCCTGTAAGTCCTCACATCTGGCCTCTCCTAATCTATCACTGACTTGGGTCGTAAGTCTCTTTGTCTTTTCTGGCCTTGGAACGCCTAATGATTAAACGCCGCTCAATTTTTTAACTTAATAAGGGCAATTCAGTCATGTCCACCAGCAGCTGATCACCGGTGGTGCTAACTCAGGAGCTCCATCACACATCTTATGTAACAAAGAAAACACATTGCTAGTCCTCCTGTCTGGTTGGATTTTGAAGAATGCAGAAATCTCAGGATCAAGAATATCCACAGAATTCCCAGTTTTAGATGATTTTCTGGACTGTTGGAATTTTCTGATACTGTGGAGGTCTGCTCTCCTAACCTCCGAGCTATCAATTTTGAGGGACCGTCTGTGGTTTAGATGATGATCCACCTTTGCGTACAATGAAACAACTTTGCAGTTCCTCTTCATTTCCATCATGTAGGGCTCCTAGGCAGACCCATGTGTCTCCATGGTAACAGACAACAATCAAACGCTGTGTAGTCTGATCATCCCCTACATTATGTTAGCGTACGTTCAGTTTGGTGGTAAGAAGCAGGGGGCAGGTAGAAGAAAGCATGACTGCAGCGTCCGACTACGCAGGGTTTGTTTGTTGGTTGTTTCTATGGAGATGCATAGTCTGCATAGGAGCTGTAGATACAAAAGAGTTTTCATTAAAGGGATTGTCCACCTGGAGGAGGTCTTTTGGCCAGACTCCTCACCCCCCACATCACTGGACCTGGCCGCAGTGGTGACGTGTCCCCATGTGTTATGACACTGGGTCACATAAAGCATTGGGGGACACATTACTGCTGTGGCACAGTCATTGTCATGACCCTGGTTGTTAATGAGCGGCAACAGGGAACTAAAGGAACGGGTAAATATGGTTCCCTCCCCAGGTTCGGGGATGAGGGGGAGTCTGGCTCAAAATTAGACAATCCCTTTAAGCAAGGGTGCACATAGCCTTTCTGTGGCAAAAACTGCCCCCCCACCCAACTTGCCAATTTCTTAACCTAAACCCTTTGCCACAATGAAAGCACTCACTGCCCATGGCCCTTCGGCTGCCCCCTTCTTGCCCCTACTTGGTGCTGCCTGAGGCAATCACCTCACCTGGCCTCATTGGTGGTGCACCCCTGCCTTTATGACAATGGGCCCTAGTCACAATAGAGCCCATGAGGTGCAGTAAAGCTTGTGATGCAATGGAAGGGAACATGCTTTTGTACTGCTAGGTGAGGTGCCCATTCTCCTTCAATAGCTCCCTACTCTCCCATTTGCATACATGCTTGGTTCGGCCAAGGATGCATGTGGTAAGAGAGAAGAAAGTTGCTGCCAGGCAACTCTCCTGCCAGAGCATAAAAATGTCCAGCTGTGCGACTCCCTATATGTTATAGATACGACTCTGAGTCCGTGTCTCATGTACAGTGCCCTTGTCTGGCTGTCTCTTGCCGGTTCAGGTCAATGCTATTAGCAGGGAGAGCAGCACAATGTACAACCCACCCCCAGAACCCTACAAAAATCAATGGTAACATGGAAAAAAGAAGGAGATAAATTGCTTGACCTGCCCGGCCTGCTCCTCTTCCACCGGCTGTAAAACCTCAGACGCTATTTAATCATTGATTTTTTTTTCTCCCTTACGTTCGGTATTATAAATTGGTATCTATGGAGAATAACCCGCCGTCTGCCTTCCTGCGCTGCGTCGTCCCACTACAGAGTTTACTAAGCTCACAACGTTTACACAGCATGAGATTAAACCAACTCTGGAGGATCCAACCCATCAACACATTACTTGGCTGGCCATTCATTAGAATGTCCGGCATGTAATACCACTTTTCTCCTGTAGTGGCCGCTGCAGGGAAAGTGCACAGCCTGATAAAGCATCCCCTTGGCGATCACTTGCCACCTGCTGTTTGTTCTTTTCCTTACTTTTCTGTCCGCCTCACTGAGCTGGTCGCACGCGCTCAGTTTAAATCTTCAACTGCCGCTGGCCATATATTCTGTTAGAAGCTGTGGCACTTACAGGGAGAGAGCTGCAGCAGAAAGGGCACGCCCCCTGAGCTGCCAGGCTGAAGATAATCTAGCAGAGCAATGAATGGGGAGATCTCTGGATCCATGTGAGGTACAGGGCTGGTTCTAGCTTTGTTAGAAAGAGCTTGTCATGTGTTATATGAGTTTTTCAACTTCATTTAGATTTATCCATTTTCCAAACGTATTTTATGATTTCTAGACTATAAGATGCCGGATTAAAGGAATTTCACAGTAGATCGGTTTACTGCTAATTGACTTGCCAAATGAACTTTTCCTCTAAGATGCTATTTTAAACCAGTGGGTGCAGACGGGACTGAGGAGATGAGTCACCCTGCCCTGGCATCCGTACTCCCATGTCTACCAATTACTAAAAAATGCGACGTCTTTGCTGAATTAGCTCCAATAAGTGGAGAAGCCCCCGGTGTCGGACCTCCGACACATCAAATAATATCCTTCATACGCATTCCTAAACCTACTCCCAGGCACATACCGCACAACCAGGATAAACTGCAGCGCTGGCATCTTCAGGCGACATGAATATGTATTAGGACGGAATCTACATTTTATTAAAATACAGCCATAAAAAAACGGAAGCACGGTTTAGATGTTTGAATGCGCTCCGACTCCTGGAGATTTTCGAAGGTCGATGGGGTTGTCTCATGATGGACAATGTGGGCATATTTCTAGGATATGCGCCCATTGTCTTATAGGTGTGGGTCCTGCACCTAAATCCAGAATGGAGCCCCGAAAGTGAAGGAGGGCGCACTGTGCATGCGCAGCCGCCCTCCATTCATTTTCTATGGGGCCGGCAAAAATAGCCGAGCACTGGCTCAGTTATTTCCGTCGGCTCCATAGAAATGAATGGGAGCGGGGGCCGTGCGTGCGCAGTGTGCTCCCATTCATTTGTATGGGGAGCCGGCTTGGTGGTGGCCGGACCGGAGTCCTCCAGCGTGCGGGGCTCCGTTCTGGATATAGGTGTGGGTCCCACCGCTGGGATCCGCACCTATAAGACAATGGGGGCATATCTTAGCGGTATGCCCCCATTGTCCATAATAAGACAACCCCTTTAAGGGAAACTTCTGGTAGAAAGAGAAGTCTGTCCTTCCAGTTCTGACCTCCCCCATCTCCTCCCCTGATCTTGGTTTCTGACAGCGAGTGACTACCTTGGTTCTCCATAGAAGAATAGGGATGTAAGTTAGTCACCTACCGGCCATGGTAGCTGTATCTAGTCAGAGGCTGAAGGGTGAGCTGCTAATAACAGGGTGCCAAAATTATGGAGTTTGATGGACTTTAGGGACCATATGGGCAATAACATCCTGCGAATGACCATATCTGTTTTGCGGTTTGCAAATCACGGATCCGTAAAATACAGATGCGGTCTGTGTGCATCTCCCACTGTAAAAAAAAGCCTATTCTTGTCTGTATATCAAATAAGAATAATTCAGGTTCTATAATTTGCCACACAGAGGCGGACACAAATTTGGTCAGTTTTTTTTTTTTTTTTTGCGGACCCATAGAAATGAATGGGTCCGTGTGCGATCAGCATGAAATGCAAAATGCAGATCGGACACAGACCAAAAATACAGTTGTGTGCATGAGGCCTTATACAGGCCTCATAAGAGTTCCCCTTCAAACTGACACTATGGCCCCATGCACACGACTGTATCCGTTTGGTGGTGCGCAAATTGCAGATGCGGTCCGTGTTGCATCCATATATTTTGTGACCCGTTGACTTTAATGGGTCCACAGTCCACATTTTGCAGACAAGTACAGGACATGTTCTATCTTCTTGCATAACGGACTATGTCTGCAAAATGCTGACCCCGGATGCATTGAAAACAACGGGTCGGCAAATAAAATCCAGACAGTATGCAGACTGTATCGGTATTTTGTGGATCCCCGACTTGCGGATGGGGTATGGCCGACATTTACCTAGTGTGTATGACCAGCTCTAATATCTGCTGACCATGATCTATGCAGTGCAAGGGGTTGTCCAGGATTAGAAAAACATGAGTGCATTTTTCTAGAAACAGCGCCACACCCGTCCATGGGTTGTGTCTGGTATTGCGGCTGAGCCCCATTGAAGTGAATGAAGATGGGGGTGGTACTGTTTTGGAAAGAAACCGGTTATGACTTTCTAACCCCTTTAATTACAATCTATTTTTCCCTGCCGCTTCTGTGCTCCTTAAAGGGGTTGTCCAGGATTACAAAAACATGACTGCTTTCTTCCTGCCACCCCCTGACCATGGGTTTTGTCTGGTATTGCAGCTCAACCCCATTGATGTGAATGTGGATGAGTCGGGTGCAATGCTACTGCTCCTGTGGACAGGGGTGGTGCTGTTTCTGGAAGAAAGCAGCCATGTTTTTCTAATCCTGGACTACCCCCTTCAATGGGATTACTGGCCCCAAGTCTTTCTGACTACTTTCATGACACAGCTCCACTTCTGACAACTTCCAAAAAGATTTACATGCATTTACGTGAGGGATATCAGCAGCTTGTCTGCAGTGCTTTCTGAAGGAACCTCAGATCTGGCCTCCTGACTCTTGTTCTACCTTTTTTCCGCTTTGTTCCCCTTGAAAGCAGCAATCAAACCCTCTCGCACCTTCCAGTGGGAGGCTGTGCTGCTACCATCTGCTTGAAAGGCCAGGGAAGGGGGGGTGCAGGGAATTGGGGGAGGGCTGAGAGCCAAGGAATATGTGGCCAAGTAGAAATTTGGCTGGTGGGGGAGGAGGCAGAAGGAGCGCGGAGAGTTTGGGATGTGTGTGGATGAGGCACAGGGCACCTCGCTTGCCTTCGGTTACATTACTGACCGTCGCATCCTTTTGAAGGTTCGGCTGATTTGGGAGTAGATTACGGCACATTCTTCTTATGAAGGAATTTTTGGGAATATTCCCATATGCGGGGTCCGCCATGTTTACCCTGGACTCATGTGGGTTTCCACCAGGTGTTCCTATTAACTCCTGCAGCACCTACTGGAAGGTTATTTGGCTGCTGCCTATATTACAAGTGTCCTCTCCATGCATTGCGTCCTGGGTGCAGCTGTGCCTCCTGCACCCCTGTGTTCTGGTATACGAAGTGACTCTGATGATCTATCCTCAGTCTACACAGAACATCTACACTTCCACTTTTCATCACATCGTAACCTTCAATGTTGTCATGGTACACACACATCATCCGTGGGACCTAATAGGCTATTGGTGATTCAACCCCCCAAAAAAGTAGAGCTTAGAGGCAAGTGATTGGCTACCGGAACCTTGGGGCCACGCTGTAGTATGGGACCACAAGACCGTTGTCTTAACTGTACTTAAGAATGAATCCCCGACCCTCCTAGTGAATACTTTTATTTCCCATGAAATAATAATTGTGCAGCATCTCTTTTTGGGACTCTGTTTTGTGCAGTCCCTCTGTTACTCCTCCTGAAAATGTAAAAAATAACTTGATGATTCAGTATCCCCATTCCCCTTGTCCGTGTATATGCTATGGCGCTGTGCAGTCAGAGCTGACAAGGGGCACTCTTTATTGATTAGGAGGTTGCTGAGTTGTCAAGTTATTCTGACATTTCCAGGAGGAATAATAGAGTTCTTACAAAATGCGCTCAAGATTTTTTTATATCACGGGAAATAAAGCAGTTTACTAACAATAGCATGTCAGGAGAGGTGACGGATCCTCTTTAAAGGGATATTACCATCTTATAAGGTGATGGCGCATCACTAGGATAGACAATTAGGGCTCATGCACACAAACGTATTTTTTTTTCCGTGTATGTTCCGTTTTTTTTTTTTTGTTTTTTTTTTGCGGACTGTATGCGGAACCATTCATTTCAATGGGTCCGCAAAAGAAACAGAAGTTACTCGGTGTGCATTCTGTTTCCGTATGTCCGTATTTCCGTTCTGCATAAAAATAGAACATGTCCTATTATTGTCCGAATTACGGACAAGGATCGGACTGTTCTATTAGGGGCCAGCTGTTCTGTTTCGCAAAATACGGAATGCACACGGACGTCATCCGTATTTTTTCCAGATGCTTTCTTTTGCGGACTGCAAAATACATACGGTCGTGTGCATGAATCCTTACTTTATGATCAGTGAAGGTTTTTTTTGTGGCAGAAACAGTGCCACCCTTGTCCACAGGTTGTATCTGGTAGTGCGGCTCAGCCCCATGGATATGATTGGGGTCGTTTCTTGGTTAAATATAGGACTCTGATTCCAAATTGCTTTTCTTGGCACCTTCATTCCGAAAATATCTGATCTAGACGGGGGCTGAGATACTTTCCGTGGCCATCAGAAAAGCCGCGGTGATGGATGGATGTTTACATTCGCCTCTTTCCAAAACTATCTAGAACAACCGGAGGCTGAAATGTCATTGACAGCTTCAAAATTAACCGATTAATGATGAGAAGAGCGGGGGATCAACTGGCACAAAAGGTTTTGTTCGCGCACAAAAGCGGCTGAAATAATAGACATTTAGGTTCGAGAAAAAAAATGGAAAATGCGTTCGGCGGTCTACTGAGGACATGGCTTGGGAAAAAAGGCCCCTCTAAATATTCACTGCAGAGCAGAAATCACAGCGGAGCTGCAGTAAAATAGACCAATTTGACGATAAAAGCCTTTTTTTTTTACTGCTGGTAGAGCTGTGTCGTATAGCTCCTGGGGACCCAGCTGAGCTTTGTTCAGGCAAACGGCCTCAGATATATTTTATAGGTTTACAGCAGAGACCAGAATAAAAAAAATATTAACCTTCTGGCTGCCCGATACCTCCGCTCCTCGCTGCCTTGAAATGCCCCACCGGATGCTGTTCAATGAGTATGTAATATAATGTACTTCATAGGATGTGGACTTCAAAAATGAATATATAGAAGGCAAATGGTTAGAATTTTTTTTAAAAAACATGTGGTTATTACTAGACGGGGGCTATAGAGGACAACAGTGGTGGCCCAAGGTCATGTTCTTTTGAAGAGTCGAGCAGTATCTGACTGGGATTTCTTGGGCTCACCTGAAGAAATTATTCTTGAGGCCCAACCTCTAGATCTGTGATGGCTAACCTCCGGCACTCCAGTTGTGGCAAAACTATGACTCCCGAGATGCACACTTGCTTGTCTGTTCTCAGAACTTCACAGAATGAATGGAGCATGCTGGGAGTCGTAGTTTCACGAAAAGCTGGAGTGCCGGAGGTTAGCCATTACTGTCCACAGGGGGATCTTCTGGTACTTGTGTGGGCCCTGATCAAGAGCTTGGTTCCATGTGACATTTACCCATTTGGACACCATGTGTACTAGGATATAACATATCAGGGACAAATGGGCATAGGTGGCCACTTCATTGAACTCTTGAGGGCCACTTGACGAAATCAACACCAAGAAGCCACTCAGTTGTTATGGAAGGTTCTTCACCTTCCATAACTCATGACCTATGTGGAAGCATGGTGGCTTGGTGGTTAACTTGCTTTGCGGTTGGGTAACATCTGCATGAAGTTTGTATGTTCTTCCCACATTGGCATGAGTCTTCTACAGATTAATTTGGTTAGCACCATTCCCATCACTGGTGGCTCCTAGAAAATAGCCAAGAGATCTCAAAAAGCATGCAGAATATGTCTTCATTACAGGAACATTATACTGAGCTTGGAGGACCCATAGTCTAATCAAGATGGGATTCCTCATGGGCACACACCTTCAAGGTTCCTCTAGTTTAGAGCCCTAGAAGATTTAGAGACCTAGAAGGCATAGCCTAGGTCTACAAAACTACCACCCTTGTTCCCTTCAAGACTTGTGGCACCACCTCTCATGGCATGGTGCTTTGAGGTACCTCTAGTATAGAGACCTAGAAGCTTATGAATTGGCCCCCAAGAGTCGTACTCTAGGTCTACAAAACCAGCTCTTCCTTCTCACCCATGTACTCTTCATGACTGGTGGGACCACCTGACTTGGGATAGTGCCTAGAAGTTACCTTAAATCATATAGTGCTTTTTGAAGATGTTTTTGTTCACTCAAAATACATTTTTTACATTTCCCCATGAAGTTAAATCATCTTATTACCTGGAAATATACATTGAATTGGCCAAGAGATCCCACAAACCATAGAGAATATGTCTTCATTACAGGAACATTCCCTACGCATGGAGGACCCATAGTCTAATCTAAGATGGGCTCCCCCATGGGCACACCTTCACGGTACCTCAAGTTTACAGACCTAGAAGATTTTGAAACATTCTCCAAGGTCATAGCCTAGGTCTACAAAACCTGCTTTTCCTTCCCACCCTTGTATCCTTCAAGACTTGTGGCACCACATCACTTGGGTTGGTGCCTGGAAGTTCCTTTGAGTCATATAGTTCTTTTCGAAGAGATTTTTGTCCGCTCGTAAGACTTTTTTTTAATGTTTACCCATTGTCTATGGAAATATTCATAAGTATTAATGAGATTGCACAATTCCCTTGTAGTAGGAGATGCAGGCTCTGCTCGTGAGGAGCCTTTAGGGCCATCATCAAGATGCAGATCTCTGCAAACTGGTGCCAAGCTATCACGCGTGATTAGTATCATAAAATCTGTTGTCTACACCAATAGTCAATTTAAATAATGTTTAATGAGGCGTTATCTGGTGTAATCTGTGGTGTTATCAGCCATTTCAAGCTGAGAAGAGCCTGCCTGGAGTCTTCAAAGGAAGGAGGTGACCTAGAAAACAGTGTCTGGCCCTTCACTTCTGCTGAAGAAGGCCCCACCTTGTTGAGGTTTATTTGCCATCAGTATATTCTCCTTTGTCTCCTTCCTACTCTGTCTCTGTGAGGTTTCTAAGGTCCCACAATCTCCTGACTCTATGGATAAAAATTTCAAATTAGAAGAGTAACTGCAAAGAGCGTCTTTCCCTCTGGAGGACGCAGCATGTCCATACATTACATGGACAGCTCATTGATTTCAGTGGAAACCTGTGTAATGCTTTATTTGCCCTCTGGGGTCGCTGCAGACAAACTGAACACTTTTTGCCAGGTTCTAACTTCTCTCACAGTTTACAGCTGATTGCTGGGACTCCCAGCAGTGGGATCTTCTGTGGTCAACATAGCATCAAAAGATCCAAAGTGTCCAAAGTGGAAAATCCTTGTAAATCCCAGACAAGGCATCTAAAGGCGAATCCTGGCTGCAGACTTTTTTAACTAGCTATCTTCCTCAACTCATATAAATCACTTGAAATCCATCTTGTTAAGAATGCTTGATGCCTTGCCTTGTGGATATCTTGCAGCGTGTAAGCTTTTAATGACCCAGTAGTGACAAATTTTAGCAAATTGGGCAGTATTTTCTTTTTTTTTTGCTGGTCAAATTGGGGCAGTCGGACTTGTGTGTGACCAGCTCAACGGATTACAATATTACATTAACCATTGCTCTGAATCTGCCACTTCCCAGTCATTAAGTGAATGGCCACCATACACATTAGACTGGTATCTTGCCTTCTGTCCTGTTCCCATCATACACATGCATGCTTAGATTGCCCAAGCATGCATGTATTATAAACAGGAAGAGGGCAGATATCTGCAGGCAGACAGGTCTGGCATATATAGTCAAGGCAAATTCAGGACATCCGGGCCCAACAATTGGTGGTGTGTACGTAAGCCCTGCATATAAGTGCCTTATATGCCCCGAATTTACGTTGGTAAGTATGCTCTGGTGGCAGCTTATTTACCCTAGAAACCAAAGGATCAGGCATGTCCGAATCAAACTGCCTGTCCACCATACATATTACATGGTTAGTCTGATATATAATATGTATGGCCAACTTGAATACAGAAACTGGAGTTGTCTGACCTTATTATTTAAGGGGTTTTCCTAAAGTTAAGTATTTTCAGTATAGGCTATAACTATTTGATGGGGGGCCCAACTCCCAGGAGCCCCACCAATCAGCTGTTTGAAGGGGCCACGGTGTTTGGACGAGCACTGCGGCCTCCTAATAGTATGTCAAGCACAGCGCCATACATTGTATAGTGGCCGTTCTTGGTATTGCAGATCAATTACATCTACTTGAATGGAACTCATGGCTATGACATCACAGGCATAGAAAAAGGCATCTACCCCTTCCAAAAACTTATCAGTGGAGGTGTCGGGATTGGAAACCCCACTGATCAGATATTGATGGCTTATCCAAGGGGCTTTCCAGGGGTGTAATATTGATGGCCTATCCTCAGGAATTTTGTGGCCTCTTCCCAGGCCACGTTCATCGGTCATGTGGTCTAGGCGCAGCAACGGACGGCGCTTCAAACACCTGATTGGCGGGGTGCCATGTGATGGACTCCCACCTCCCATATTGGTGACCATGGTGGCTCAGTGGTTAGCACTGGTGCCTTGCAGCGCTGGGGTCCTGGGTTTGAATCCAACCAAGGACAACATCTGCATGGAGTCTGTATGTTCTCCCTGTGTTTGTGTGGGTTTCCTCTGGGTTCTTCCACACTCCAAAGACAAACTAATAGGGAACTTAGATTGTGAGCTCCTGGGGACAGAGTGATGATAGTGTCTATAAAGCGCTGCGGAATATGTGCATAAAGTAAATAAATAGGTCGTCAATATTAAAAACCCCTCTAACTGTATTTACAGCAAATGTAATGTGAGAGCGAAGCTCCGGAGGTTCACTGCGATATTTGCATAATTACAGTGTTTACCCTCATAGACAAATGTACTTCCATTTAACGTGATAAATGGCAAATTAGGTTTATTGCAGCTGATGGGGGTGTTGTCGACGGGACTGTGAGAGCAATTTAAGATTTCGTGTTTTTTTTTTTGGGGGGGGGGTGTCATCTAAATCTGCAATTCATTCGTATAGAACCACGCGGCATGTGCTTGATTAGCCTCATCTTGTATTCATGGCACAGCCTAAAACAAAGAGTCCTTACCCCCTGTTCATGTTGGGTACACAAATGGAGGCTCAGGAGGAAAATTGGCCAATCAGACCCCCCCCCCCTTCTTCCCCTCCAAACCCCAAGGCGTCTCGGGTGAAAGCGCAGCTCAGCCTTGGATTAATTACTGGTAAATCCTTCATCCAGTTTCGTCTTTTGTACAATATTTGACCATTTTAAGTAAAAATTTTATCATTCATTGATCTTGTTTCAATTACGTTAAGACCCCGGGAGTCCTCATCCATTGTTGTGGGATGAAGAAATTGGGGGAAGTATTCACACACAAGCAGGCGGCCGCCGCGTTCAGCACACTTGTTGTGGTCGCCTTCATGTCAGGACCGGTTTTTATATTTTTGGTTTGTGGTTTCGGAAGGACGTACAATAATGCTGTCATCGCTTGGCGGTTATGTAAAATGTCACTTGGGCACGATGGAGGGAGGATCTCGTAGCTGGAGAACCCTTCGCTTTATGTATCCTTGGTCTTGGATTAACTCCTTCTTCCCCAGTGCATGCAACAGATTTTATTTATTTATTTATATTATGCACTTGTATAGCGCTGACATATTCTGCCGAGCTTCATGGAGATTAGCATCAGGCCGTCCCCAGGAGCTCACAATCTAAGTTCCCTATCAGTATGTCTTTGGAGTGTTGGAAGAAACCGGAGAACCCGGAGGAAACCCACGCAAACACAGGGAGAACATACAGACTCCATGCAGATGTTGTCCTTGTTTCAGATTCGAATCCAGGACCCCAGTGCTAACCACTGAGCCACCATGATTGGGCAAAAACCTCTATCTCTACCTTTTACCTTTCCTCCAGGGTCATGCTGGGCTCATCAATGTGCCATAGGATGCCCTGACGGTGCTCAGGCTGTCATGTCATGGTCCTTTCTATGGGACTGTCCCATAGAAGTCCATGGAGCAGTGATCACGCATGTGCACCTAAGGCTGTATTCACACAGGACTGTCATCCGGGCCCAGCACCAGTTCTGTGGAAAGGCGATAACCCCCAGACAGCCATTCCTCCTGACACCCCAATATACACGCTAATGGGGTAATACACCCGCCCTGAGCCGGGCCTATGCCCTATGGGAGCGAAGGATTAGATGGAGTGAAATGAAATGGGCCCCCCCCCCCATAAACATTATTAATGTATGAGCACCTTTAGAGAAGAAGTATTGCACCTCCCGTCTCCATATCCAGACCCTTATAGCAGTTACCGATACCCCCTTATAGTTATGGCGAATGGTGTTAATTAAGGGGTTAATGAAACCTGCTGTCTTTGGGTGCATGTCAGCGTTGTAAATTTGGTGGAATGTCCGCCCCGCGGCCTGCCGTGTGATTCCTCTGTACACCCCCTCTGCCAGTACACTGCAGATAGCAGGCCCAAAATAAACAGTGATAATACCGCTCGGCCCGACCGAGACCTGCAGGACTCCAGCAAACTTTTATAGTCCGCCTCGACGGCGGTCCGTCATGTCATTATTATACTATGGAACGTAATCCGCCTCACAGCCGTCCATACACATAGGATTAACATCAGCCCAAGCCACTGCCTATGTGACTCCTTGTTGAGAACACATGCATGCTCGGCCCAGCCCGGTGTGCATGTGTAAGGGGGATGGTTGGGAGAGAGAGAGAGCTTTCAGCTAACCAAATGTCCGTCTGACAGCTAACTATTGTGTATGGACAGCCTTAAGCCACTGCTGTCCTCCATGCACATACATGCTTGGTTTGGCCAAGCATGCATGTATTGTGAATAATGGGAGAAGGGAGAAAGCCGCTGATAGCCACCACCTCAAGAACAAAAGTATCAGGCATGTTAAAATCCAACATTCCCAACCCTTATGTCCCCTGATATTTGTTCATTCAGCCAACACTTGTCCTCCATGCACATGCATGCTTGGTTCGGCCAAACATGCATGTATGGTGAACGGGAGAAGGGAGAAAGCCGCTGCTAGACTCCTGAAGAACATAAAGGTCGGGCGGGTTAAAATCCAACATTCTCAATTCTTATGTCCCCTGACATCTGTCCATTCCGCTGACAGCTGCCCCCCCTCCATGCACATGCATGCTCAGTTTGGGCCTCTAGTGTGTATGCTTTTAGTAAGTGCTATAACCATGACTCCTGTCTTCACTCCAGGGGAACCTTAGGAAACCTATGTTTTGCAATACGAAGGGCTGAAGGCAAGTGTGTAGTCCTAGGATGTTCAGACGCAGCCGCCCCCAAGGTGCTTGAGGGGGCCCCAAGACCCCTTGTAGGTATATTAGGTGGTGCACTCGGACCCAGGAGCGCCAATGTACCCCTGTGGCTGAAGGAGACATTTTTACGGTACCCAGCCAGGACAGCAGCTGGGACATCTGTCTTATCACCCCACCCAGGGACCACCTAAGTAAACCGGCTCATGGACATAAGCCAGCCGCTGGCTAAGTGGCCATTTGACTGACAGATATCTGTCCCATCTTCCCAGTCACCTATGTGCTTCTATGGAGGGAAAAGGATAAGCGTGTGACATACAACTGTGGCGCCGCTTATCTCAGGGGATATGTAAAAATCCAACATATTTGCCCTTAAAGCATATATATCAGGACACGTCCTGACTGCCAGATATAGGAACTGCGCTGAAATGCGGCCCGTAGGTTATATTGAGTGTTTGTATAGTGTTATGGCCTCCGTATGTAAGAAGGGCAGGAGTCCTTTCCCATGAAGGGTTAACTGCGTTTCATAAAAGCGATAAAAGCGGCCAGTTATATAAGGAGTGACGGTCGGGTTTAAGGATTGCTTCACCTTCTTACAAGTCTTGAAAGTTTACACCCTGGGCCCCAGGGATCAGAGCTGTGTAATAACAGATTTGTGCGATACACAATCTCTCAGGGGCTGATGTCAGCGGGGTCTCAGCCAGGACGACGATATCCTGCGGCGGATAAGTCACATCTCAGCTCAGTGCCCTCCTCAAGGTTTCAGCTCTGTGACCCATAACCATGTCAGCAACCCTGCCACTATTAGCATATGCCATAGTGCCCCCTTAACTGTGCCAGCCTCAGTGCCCCCTCAGTTCCTCCATGCTAATGATAGCCTCAGTCCCCCATAAACAGTGTCATCCATGGTTCCTTCATGGTAATAACCGGCTTAGTGCTGTAACGACAGCTGTGGTGGCCCCCTGGCAGTATCAAGCCTCTGAATCAGAGCCCCCATAATGATGACAGCTTCATATGAGTGTCAGTCTCAGTGCTTCCATATTGGTCTTGCTCTGGGCCTCCATAGCAGCATCAGGCTCAGTACCTCCATAGCCGCATCAGGCTCAGTACCTCCATAGCAGCGTCAGGCTCAGTACCTCCATGGCAGCGTCAGGCTCAGTACCTCCATGGCAGCGTCAGGCTCAGTACCTCCATGGCAGCGTCAGGCTCAGTACCTCCATGGCAGCGTCAGGCTCAGTACCTCCATGGCAGCGTCAGGCTCAGTACCTCCATGGCAGCGTCAGGCTCAGTACCTCCATGGCAGCGTCAGGCTCAGTACCTCCATGGCAGCATCAGGCTCAGTATCTCCATGACAGTGTCAGGCTCAGTACCTCCATAGCAGCATCAGGCTCAGTACCTCCATGACAGCGTCAGGCTCAGTACCTCCATGACAGCGTCAGGCTCAGTACCTCCATGACAGCGTCAGGCTCAGTACCTCCATGGCAGCGTCAGGCTCTGTACCTCCATGGCAGCGTCAGGCTCTGCACCTCCACAGCAGCATCAGGCTCAGCTCCTCCATGGCAACATTGCTCTCTGCACCTCCATGGCAGCGTCAGGTTCTGCAACTCCATGGCAGCGTCAGGCTCAGTACCTCCATGGCAGCATTAGGCTCAGTACCTCCATGGCAGCATTGCTCTCTGCACCTCCATGGCAGCATCAGGCTCAGTAACTCCATGGCAGCATCAGGCTCTGCTCCTCCACGGCAGCGTGTTAGGATATATTCAGACATAGTGATCAGGTCACTTTTTTTTGCCACAGTTATTGTATACCGTATGTGAACATACCCTTAGGGCGCATCCACACTGGGAATAATTTATGACGGAAAAATGGGCAGCATTTCAATCCAGTTCCCTGCACACAAAGCCTAAGGATGCACTAATTGTATAGAAGTCTGTTTGCACAGCTTGTCCCTGTATTTATGACATGTAGAGGGGCAAATGCTTTTTAATTACAAAGTTACAATTTCAGCTTTGTGACTTTTTACAATTTTTTTTCTGTAAACTTCCCTTATTGCGCGTTTTGGGCATTATGTGTTATCCGCACAGAGGATCCGTAGAGGAGTGCCCTGTTATTTTCTCCTTCCCCCCGCACCCCGCACCCCAAACCATTAAGACAATTTACACGGCGCTAACTGCAGGGATTATCTCGCGGTGTGTTACTTACAGAGGTGCTTTGTACCCCGTGGCGGGTTACACTCCATGCTCTTTGGGTTCTGCCTTCTCTCATCTGGATCAAGGCTAATGCAGACATAAGGCATGATGGGGGCCTAATTGTGTATTCATTCACTCTCCGGGGAGTATATGGAAATTGACACGTTTCTGACTCATTACACCAATATGATGGGTCCAGTCTGCAAATGGTTCATGTTCAGAGGATGAATAGGCTGCCTCTGTCTGCACGTGCTGCGCTGACTACCAAGGTGACCTTCAGGGCCCTGGGAATAATTACTGGGGCCGAATGTAAAAGCTGGGAATGAATATCGGCCCTTATCTCACTCTCACATCAGGGGGCCTTAAAGAAAAAAAAAAGCTACAAAGTAAAAAATACAAAACGTAACATATACAACATAAAATATAGCTACATAATAACAAATAAACAAAAACATCCCTATAATAATAATATTGTAGTTCTGGACTGACCAAGATATCCTGACCCATGACTTCTCCTGCCCTATGTCACCCCGTATTATACGGTCACATTTTAGTGTCTGTATTATGGCTGCACCTGGACAAGTTTTTACGCATGAAGTGTAAAGGTGGTCATAGGCCAGGGAGCTGTTGGCTATTCCTTCAGATCCCCTCATACATGGACTCTTGGCCCGACAGAGCGTACATGGGTTCTGACTGGGGAGAGGGGAGAAAGCTGCTGACAGACGCCTTTGACGATGGATTATCTCCCAAGCACAAAAGGATGGGGCATGTTGAAATCCATCGGATCTGCCATCAGAGGAGAAGGAGAGGAGAAAGAATCTGCCATCAGAGGAGCCCCTCATAACGGTATCCAATGTTATGGCTGGTGGGTCATGCGTATATTAGGAAGGTGCCTGCCGTGAGACCTGTGACGGTTACGTTTACCTCTTGGCTACAAACAATCACCAGTAAATTCTAGGTACAGATGAGAGAAATTCTTAAAATTCGATTCTGTTCCATTTCAGCTGAATGACCGGTCTGATTTGATTTGGGTCCAAATTCTACCTGATTCAAAAGTGTTCTGATTGCCTGTAAAGGTCTCACCCTCTCCTCTCTCCCCTGCCGTTTTCCTCTCTCCGTCTCTGTCTCCTATCCCTCTTAGTCTCCTCTCTCTTACTCGCTCCTCCTTCTCTCTTCTCTCTCTCTCTTACTCTCTCTATCTTAAGCTTCTTTCACACGAACGTTGTGTTTTGCGGTCCGCAAATTGCCGATCCGCAAAAAAAAAACGGACGGCGTCCGTATGGCATCTGTTTTTTTTTTTTTGTAACAATGCCTATCCTTGTCCGCAATACGGACAAGAATAGGACATGTTCTATTTTTTTGCGGGCTACGGAATGGACATACGGATGCGGACAGAAAGAGGCGAAATGTGAAAGAGGCCTTATTCTCTCTTACTCTCTCTTCTATCCCTTCAGTCTCTCTCTCTCTCTCTCTCCTCTCTCCCTGCTTTGTTTCTACCTCATTTCCTTCTCTCATTTCTTCTTCTTTATTTCCTATCTGTCTACTCTTTCTCTTCCTTCCCTCTCTTCTACTCTCCCTTCTCCTCTCTTCCTTCTTTGAATTTCCCTCTTTTCTCCTGTCTCCTTTTCACTCTCTCTGTCTTCTCCTCTCTCCTTCTATCTCTTCTCCTCTCACCTTCTCCAATCTCTTCTCCTCTCTCCTTCTATCTCTTCTCCTCTCTCTCCTTCTCCTCTCTCCTTCTATCTCTTCTCCTTCTCCTCTCTCCTTCTATCTCTTCTTCTCTCTCTCCTTCTATTTCTTCTCCTCTCTCTCCTTCTCCTCTCTCCTTCTATCTCTTCTCCTCTCTGTCCTTCTCCTCTCTCCTTCTATCTCTTCTCCTTCTATCTCTTCTCCTCTCTCCTTCTATCTCTTCTCTCTCCTTCTCCTCTCTCCTTCTATCTCTTCTCCTTCTCCTCTCTCCTTCTATCTCTTCTTCTCTTTCTCCTTCTATTTCTTCTCCTCTCTCTTTTTCTCCTCTCTCCTTCTATCTCTTCTCCTCTCTCTCCTTCTCCTCTCTCCTTCTATCTCTTCTCCTTTTATCTCTTCTCCTCTCTCTCCTTCTATCTCTTCTCCTCTCTCTCCTTCTATCTCTTCTCCTCTCTCCTTCTATCTCTTCTCCTCTCTCCTTCTATCTCTTCTCTCTCCTTCTCCTCTCTCCTTCTATCTCTTCTCTCTCCTTCTCCCCTCTCCTTCTCCTATCTCTTCTCCTCTCTCCTTCTCCTATCTTGTTTCCTCTCTCCTTCTTCTATCTCTTCTCCTTTCTTTTCCTCTCTCTTCTCCTTTCCTCTCTCTCCCCTTTTTTCTCTTCCCTTTTTTTCTGTTTTCAAATCACACAAAATCCAAATTCGTAAAAATCAGAGTTTTTAATTTTATTTCAGGTTGAATTGCAGAATGCATCCACTCCTCTCTAACTCTAGGTCTTATATGTATATATTCCCATATTGCGGTGAGATGCAGTTGATAACTCCCTGCGGTTTTATTGTGATTTGATGCACTTTTACCATTTGGTCATTGGCTTTGCAGTCTTACCAGGGGCATTTTACACCATTATTGAGGCGAAGTAGGAAATTGCAGTGTACGCCATATTTAGTGAATTTTTTTTTAGCTTCTCGACACTTTTTAAAGTGAGATGGGGGGGGGCGCGCTAACACAACCTGCTGTATTTACTATAACTTATACCAGTTAATTAAGTTATAGCTCAAGTCTGCACCAGCGGCTGGTTGGCATAGCTTTGTGCCAGAGATGCGAGTAATTTATTAAGAGACATCTGCCTCTTAATATAACAGGCAGACATCACGCCGGTCTTGATAAATCTCCCCCATTTATTTTACGTTTCACCTGTAAAAATTGGAAAGCCAATTAATGCATCGCAAAACGGCGTCCCGTCTCCGTAAACCGCAATGAGATTTTCAAATGTGAATTTTTAGATGTGCGATGCCTGAACGTGCCCTTTGTGTAATATTAGACTAGTAGATCTAAGTTTTGCTGGCTATTAAAAAAAAATACTTTTGCAGGGCCCCAATCTGGGCCCATGATGCAATTTTGCAAATTCGGTAATCATTCAGTATGGCCACAGCAGAATGGGTACAGAGTAGTTGCCATTATTTGATTTGCTGCTCTATAACTTATTTACCCTATGTTTAGGAAAAATTAGTACGGCCTCCCATACAGTCCATGGTAATAAATAACCTATCAGTCCTATATGATGACCCAGGTCCCGTTCCCTGTATCTACCCTGGCCATCTTGTTTGTCCGCCGCACACCTCGTCGCTGTGCCGCTCACGTCCGCTGGGATTCATCTTCTAAAGCAGGCAATTGCTGGGGTCCCCCGCCGGCTGAACAGATTGCTGTTTGCAGAGATAATAAAGGCTCAGGTGGCAAAAGAGAGCAAAGATTCAGCCGGCTACAGGATCTTTCCTATTATGTTCTGCAGAAGGAAACAGAGGAGCGGGGACAGGTTTAATCTTCATTTACTGGTTAACATTTAACCCTTCTATTGCCGGGGCTGTCCCTTACACATATGAAGAATTCATTACTGGCCTTGATTTATCTGCTGCATCCACAGGGGGAAGATAAAAGTGATGGAAATGCCTTCAAAAATGTCTTCATAACGGCCCTTTCCACATTAATTTAGTTTGGCGTATTTATGCATTTATGCGGCAAAAAAAATGCAGATAAATACACATGCAGTTTTTTTCTTTTTTTTGCATATTATTTTTTTTTCTCAATAAAAGTGAAACATTATTTTTCCCTTGGGAAAACTTGCAATAAAAAACACCCTTGCTACAAGAAGCCACATTTAAAAAAAATTGAAGAAAAAAAACATCTGGATTTGGCATTTTTTTCTGCAAAAATGCACCAGAAACCACATGTTGAAAAAAATGCAAAAAAAAGTAACTACACAAATGCTGATGTGAATCCAGCCTGATCTAAAATCTAAACTTTTTGAGTCTTCCTGTCATCTGTCCTGATGGTACAATCTCAATTCAGCTGCTTATAAGTTATATCTCATTATTTAAAAAAAAAAAAAAAAAAACGGCACAAAATGGCTGCCATTAAGGACCCCCTAGGCGTTATCGCCCAGCCTTCCCAGACTCCAGAATGTTAAATCCACCTAGTTATGTAGTACGTTTCCCATTCGCCAGGGCTGAGCCACTCCCTTCAATTGAATGACTGACATGTAATACCACATTTCCCCAGTAGAGGCCACTGTGGGGTAAAATGTATGGCCGCAGCCTACCCCAGCGATCACTGATCACCAAAGTTTATAAAGCTGGACATGCAGAGAACATCTCACCTTCAGTTTGTCTTAAAGAGAATGTGTCATCGGAAAATGACCTATTGTTTTCTATTGTATTGAACCTGGAAGTTGATCAAAGCCGTAAGTCCCATCCAGATGGGGGAAATGCATGGAATTGTGGGAGGACACTGGAAAAAAAATTGACTTTAAATGGTAAAAAAACAAGCATTTTCTTAAGTAAAACTTAACACTATCACTAGATAGCGGTGCTGAATCTATTGCTGCAATCTCTGCTGTCTGTGGAGTATCCCTTTAAATTTAGTCTGTGCAATGGAGGTGGGTGGGCTCCATATCAACATGTCACATCGCCATAAGGACGGTATGATTGCTTCTGTCCGGTGTGTTAACTTCTCATGGCGCTTGTCATGTTACATTTCTATCAGTTTCACGGCGGTGGAGCGGTAGAATAACCGGTGGGTCACTGATTGCTGAGAATTTCCTTGACTAATTTGCCCAGATAAAAATGTGTAAAATTTCCATGCAGAATACGGGAGCAGGCGCTCATTTACATGTGGCACGTAGCCTCCTGCAGCTTGTGGCAGCTGTCACGCTCGGCGGGCTGCAGATGTGACCTCCCCCATTATAGCCTGGCAGTATAGTATGCCGCAGTACGGGGTGACGCTCTGTGCCTGCTGAATGGCAGGACTGTGCCGTGAATTAATGCTGGCGGTGATGTGCCAACACCTTTATATTAGAGGGCACAGAAGGCTTTTCCATTTGCGCAGTGGACCCAAACCTTTTTCATAGGGCTCATGCATACGACTGTATGTATTTTGCGGTCCGCAAAAAACACGACTGACGTCTGTGTGCATTCCGTATTTTGCGGAACGGAACTGCTGGCCCCTAATAGAACAGTCCTATCCATAATGCGGACAATAATAGGACATGTTCTATTTTTTTGCGGAAAGGAAATACGGACATATGGAAACGGAATGTACGCGGAGTTACTTCCGTTTTTTGAAGAACCATTGAATTGAACAGGTCTGCATATGGTCTGCAAAAAAAAACGGAACGGACAGGGAAAAAAAATACATTCGTGTGCATGAGCCCTTATGGTCAGGACTGGATTATAGTTCAATCAGCGGCATTAGGAGTAGTAGTCTCCATTACTTGTGTAATCCCTGGGGTGTAGATGCTGGTACTTGTTGTCCGACTCCTAAATATTTCCACCTTTTCCCTCTCCTGACACGTCTGTTTTAGTGACTGCTTGCATCCCCCATGTAATAACAATTCCAGAGCATCCTTTCATACAAGTCTATGTTTTGTTATTCCTCTATTGTTCCTACTATTTTACGAATTAATTGCCAGCAGTCTGCAATAAAGGTATTACCAGCTGGGGTGGAGGGTGTCCCTCCCTGCACACTCTGACACTGGCAGCACTGATTGGATAATGTCAGACCTTGCAGGGAGACACCCCCAACTGGTAACACTCATCTGGACCTTTATAGCAGACCGCTAGAAATTAATTCATGAACTTCTAATAGGAATAATAGAGGAATGACACAACATATATTACTATGAAAGGATGCTTCAGAATGGTTATTATATAGGGAATGCAAGTAGTTATGAAAACAGACTGCTAGAGATGAATTCATGAACTTCTAATAGGAATAATAGAGGAACGACACAACATATATTACTATGAAAGGATGCTTCAGAATGGTTATTACATAGGGAATGCAAGTAGTTATGACAACGGACGTATCAGGAGAGGTCTCTAAAACGCACCTCCGCTCAGGGGGTCTACTGAAGCTTCCAGTTGGTGGTGACATGGTGATGATGTCACATGGTGTTGGATGTCATGGGAAGCGGTGGGAGACCCTAGGCAGGGATCAGCAGCCTCCGACACTCCAGGTGTCCTGCACCTACAACTCCCATTCACTTCTGGGACAGTTATAAGAACAGCTGAGCAAGTGTGCATCCTGGGAGATGTAGTTTCTCAACAGCTGGAGTGCCAAAGGTTGCCGACCCCTGCCTTAGGGAATGGTGATGAATATTAAAGGAGTCTTCCACCCAAAACTGAATAGTTGATAAATGTTAGGGTCTCTAGATGGGAAACCCCTGGTCCCAGTTTACATGACACCCCTGTGCTCTCCATTGTACGCAGCCTGCGTTGTTTCATGACTACTACTCCCAGTCAGCTGAGAATTTTGTGTAGTGAGTATCTGAGGGAGCGTTCAGCGGGGGTGAGCTTGGCACGGCGATGGGGTCTCCGCAGATGCCTGGGCAGGGTTATGAACTGTCTCTGAAGCTGCAGATTTGTGTCAGACAAAGAGCAAGTGTTAGAGGCCGAGATACAGACGGAGCGGGAGGATGTTCCTATTAACATCCGGGGTCCGTGCCAGGATCTCTGCCGACCCCGCTCGTCTCTCTGTGCCCACCCTGTCACCTTGCTTCCTCTGTGTATCGCTGGGTATTTATTGCCTCTTTCAAGGCGAAATATCCTTTTCCATTTCAGTGTAATTAGATTTCTAGGTATAAAATAACGTTTAATTGTTGAATGATACTTAATGCTTCCTTTTCTCACCATTGGTAAGAACTCTGACTGCAGTCATTGAATGAGGTCATTGTAGTTTATATCCAGAAGCTGAAAAACCTGCAGCGGAAATCCTGTGGCGATCATGTTCTATAATGTATCAGTCTGGAGAAACGTCTAGATATAATTGTATCGAAGCTTCAGCGGTGAGCAGTTCTGTGTTTGACACAGGGGCACACCACCAATGAGGCCAGGTGAGGTGATCGCCTCAGGCAGCACTAGGTAGGGTCAAGTATTTTTTATGTTTTTGGACATTAGTTTCAGTAAGAATTGGATGGTAAAGGTTGGCAAGGAACAGGGCTAATCACCAAGTTCCTCCCCTCTTGGTAGTAGTGGGCCAATCCTGCTTCCTGCCAGGAGGGGGAGTTTCTGTGTAACTACAGAAGGGAGAGGAAGCACACTGCAGAGCTCCTGCTCCTAAGAAGGATTCTCCGTAGAGAACAGCATTACAAGTCCTCAAGTAAAGCCTTGAGAAGTTGGACAGCAGAGTGACCAGCTAACACTTGCATCAAAGACACTGCTGTGTGGTGAGGGACTACGGCTAAGACACCCATCACCCAAAATACTACTAGGTCAGTGCTAAATTGCAGCCATCCAACCTACCCCCCATATTCCTTTCTGGTGCCAGAGAATTGTACTTGCTGCTGTACTAGAAGTTAGATTTTGCAAAGGGCTGGGTGACAAGCAATATGGCCTATACTACACATCCTACATGGGCAGTGCAGAGGATGGGAGTGGTAGTGGCCCTGATGATGTGTTGGGACACGGTGTACTCCCTCATGCCGTTGAAGAATGAGGCCAGAATTAAAGGGGTTTTCTGGGATTGTACTACTATCCTCAGGATAAATCATCAGTACCCGGGACCCCCGCCGATCAGCTGTTTCAGAAGGCACCGGCGATGTGAGCGCCACTACCTTCTCCCCGCTCATCAAGCACAGCGCCGTACATTGTATAGTGGTTGTGGTTGGTATCGCGCTCAGCTCCATTCATTTGAATGGGGCTGAGTCGCTCCTAGGCCACGTGACCGATGATCGTGACGTCACTGGCCTAGGAAAAGCTTAGAGAAGGCCGCGGAACTCACAGGGGCGCCAGTGCCTTATCAAACAGCTGATCGGCGGGGGTCCCGGGTGTCTGAACCCCACCGATCAGATAGTACAATCCTGGAAAACCCCTTTAATTCTGGCCTCATTCTTCAACGGCTTGATGGAGTACACACCGTGTCCCAACACATCATCAGGGCCACTACAGGGTCATCCTCTGCACGGCCATATTGCTTGTCACCCAGCTTTCCATGATACAGAAATAAACTTGGTATTTGGGGAGAGGGGGGTGTTACTCTCGTGTTATTTATTACGGTGTAAACCCCGGCTTGGCCTTTGACTCTTCTCTCCCGTGATTTCCCAGTCAGGAGTGAAGAGCGCGGGTTAAGGCGATTGCTGCGCCGTAGATTACTCCGGTGTATGTGGGTCATCCGGATTACAGATCATTATTTGTAGCCTGTATGTATTAGAGCAGATTAGCCTCTGTGCCTGACGCTCATGGAACATGCATAGTGTTATATATATAGCTCCCCGGCTTCCAGGATCGGGACTTGCCTCGTATAGATAAAGCCTTCTGAGGGTCGGGCGGCCTCCTCAGCCTTATTGAAATGTATTTGGTTCATTTTCGGCGTCTTTGTGTGAATCACACGTATAAACGCATCTCAAGCTGCAGGTATTTTAGGGATTGTAAATGTCACCTTCAAAACAACATCTAGTTGTGCTGTACAGGCCAGGGCGGCTGTGCTGTACAGGCCAGGTCGGCTGCGCTGTACAGGCCGGGGCCGCTGTGCTGTACAGGCTGGGGCGGCTGTGCTGTACAGAATGGGGAGGCTGTGCTGTACAGGCCAGGTCGGCTGCGCTGTACAGGCTGGGGCCGCTGTGCTGTAAAGGCTGGGGCGGCTGTGCTGTACAGAATGGGGAGGCTGTGCTTTACAGGCTGGGGTGGCCGTGCTGTACAAGCTGGGACAGCCGTGCTGTACAGGCTGAGGCGGCTGTGCTGTACAGGCTGGGGCGGCTGTGCCATACAGGCTGGGGTGTCTTTGCCGTACAGGCTGAGGTGCAGTTCTCTTTATCTGCAGAGGATACAAGAGGCACGCACCCAGGTTTGTATTACTTCTCATGGGCGGCACTTGCAGCACATCAAATATTCCATTATATACCCCTCCCCACAGTACCCCCATTAGGGTGACAACCTGGTAGAAACGCGTGCCCCCTAGATAATTACCGAGCCCGTGCTGAAGTTGTCAGGAGATGGGTGCTACACAAGCCGTGGGTGTCGGCTCTCTCCGCGGTTCTCCTGCAGGGTGTAGCCACAATGGAAAGTTCAAACAAAGACATGTAGTAAGACATAGCAGACACGTTCCTCTAGTCATAGTAGCAGGGAAGTGATGATAAGTAGCGATGGGTTGCATACGGAATGTGCCTGGCACCTCGTTGTATTTGTGAAGGTGAAATCATAATTGGCTTTTATACCCGCGCACACCTCGGGGCCTAGAGGGCCAGCTCTGGAGTAATCCAGTATTACCTGCTGGTACCTGCCCGCTGCGGCCTTCTACTTACACATGGGCAGAGTGAAATGTTTAATGGAGGCAAGGCAACAATTAGAGAATTGCAGAAATGGATGCATTGCAAAAATGAATACATTTAGGCCGCCCCATCTGATGCCCCGTTCAGGATGTAGGGCTGAGTTATTATCCGTGCAGTGGCCAGCCTACCTACATTCGCCAACATTTTAGGCTATGCCAAGTTTAGGTAGGCTACTAGCTTTCCTTAAAGTGCATCTGTCAGCAGTTTTGTACCTATGACACTGGCTGACCTGTTACATGTGCACTTGGCAGCTGAAGGCATCTGTGTTGGTCCCATGTTCATATGTGCCCGCATTGCTGAGAAAAATGAACTCTCTGCAACTGCCGCTCCCTCTCTACGTTGATTGACAGGGCCAGGCAGAATAAAACTGATCACTCTTGGCCCTATGAATCAAAATGCAGAGGGTGCGGCAGTTGCAGAGAGAGCAGAGCCTCTAGGTGTAATGGTAACGCCCCCGTTGCTCCTAGGGGCTAATTTGCATATATTAAAACATTATTTTTCTCAGCAATGAGGACACATATGAACATGGGACCAACACAGATGCCTTCAGCCGCCAAGTGCACATGTAACAGCTCAGCCAGTGTCATAAGTACAAAACTGCTGACAGATGCCCTTTAGAGAGACTAGCCTTATTGGCAATGCTCCATGGGAAAATAATATGCAAAGAGGTACCTCCCAAGGAAGGAGATTCATCTCACTGGCGCCACCTTGTGGAAGTGGCCGCACATGACAGATTTTGTTGCAGAAATTTCTACATCTGAAAATCGGTTCCGTTCCTCTGATTGGGGCTTGCGGAAATCGCCATCAAAACAATCCCATTCAGATCAATGAATCAGATGCGGAATTTTCTGTAACAAAATCTGCTGTGTGTGAAGGCGCCCTAACTGGAGATACCCTGCTTGCATTGGCAAAACACAATGCCATGATGGGGGAGGGTGAACATATGATCTTTGCAATGAGGCCGTCCTTCTTCTGCGCCACTAGTGGCAACCTGCCTGGTGGGCAGCCTGTATTGGCAGCCATATACACGGGTGCACCTAGTCTTTTTGCTGCCTGGGGCAAAAAACTAAAACTGCGTCCTCCTCCCCCCAATGTCAATTTTTGTAACCTAACCCCTTTGCCACAATGAAAGCGGTCATTGCCCATGGCCCTTCCGCTGCCCCCCTCTTGACCCTAGCTGGTGCTGCCTGAGACGATCGCCTCACCTGGCCTCATTGCTGGTGCGCCCCTGCAGCCATATACAATGTCATCCAACGTTCCCACACAACATCTGCAACCAAGTTCAGGAAAGAGGACTGGTGATTTTTCTCCCCTCTTTTTATTATTGTGCTTTGTGTCTGGATTGTAGAACTTTCATCTTGGGAAATTCTAGAAGAACATAAACGGACCTTTGTGTGAAATCTTCAAATCCTTGATGGAGCAAAGCAAAATACATAAACCTCCAGCGTCAGCCTTGTAGCCTAAACCGTGCCTTGTGCTGTTTTATTTGCCAAAGTCTTAAATCCCCCAAAAATCCAAGTTTTAATCCCGGACCCAACCCATGCTGTAATCCACGTGTAACTATAAACGGTGATGTGAAGCCTTCATAATCTCCAGGTATTTCTGTAAAATTCTAAAAATGTCCAAGACAATCAAGAGGATCTGTGGTGGTGGCTGCAAAACTTCATGCAGGGGATGGGACGCTCTAGGAAGCCTGGGTGACTCTGTGACCAGGGGTGCACCTAGCGTTTCTGCTGCCTGAGGCGAAAACGGAAACGGTCCCCCCCCATGCCAATTTCTTAACCTACCTCCTTTGCCACAATGAAAGCCCTCATTGCTCATGGCTCTTCCACTGCCCCCCTCTTGCCCATACCGGGTGCTCCCTGAGGCACTCACCTCACCTGGCCTCATTGGTGGTGCACCCCTGTCTGTGACTGACCTCTTACAGAGGAGCTTCGGATTCCAAGTTAGGGTTCCCCTTTACCTGACACCCCTACGTCATATAGACAGGAGATGCCCATTGCTATCTGATGCATCAGTCAGAAGTCTGGAAGATAACTTGCCAGGTGTATATTTGTGGGTCCTTTCATCTCGTAACCAGGGGTGCACCACCAATGAGGCCAGGTGAGGCGATCGCCTCAGGGAGCACCAGGTAGGGGCAAGAGGGGGGCAGCGGAAGAGCCATGAGGAATGAGCGCTTTCATTGTGGCAAAGGTGTTAGGTTAAGAAATTGGCATGGGGGGAAGGGGCGCCGTTTCAGTTTTCTCCTCAGGCAGCAGAAAGGCTAAGTGCACCCCTGCTCGTAACATCCTTCTGTGACTCCTAAGGAGCAGAACTTTTTGTTATTTCCAATGTGACATCTGCCCCCCCCTTCCTTATTTTCCAGCGTCTCTTACATAACGGATCCAAGGCGAATTAGGAATGTCGTGTTTGCTCCGGCTCCTTCCATAACCTGCCACCCCACACCTCAGCGTCAGGCAGCCTCTCGTAAAAGAAGCTTTTCTTCAGCGGAGCTGCAGCCCGCCAGGACCTAGTGGAAAGTGCCCACCCCGCTGTGGTCGGGTGATGCAGCCTTTCTGGTGGGGGCGACAGAGATCTGTGTGTACTTTGGCCCTGGATGCAGCGACTGCCGCCCTGGTGATTTCTCATCATACTGAGCCTTGTGTTTACAGGACACTGACCCTCAAAATTACCCGATTCTAACGCCGTCTGAACACAGCGTCCATTTTCTTCCCCTTCATCCGACCATCGCTTTATTTCCTATCCGGCTCGCAGAAGAAATCTCACACTTCATCATGGCACACTACTGGGCTGTGCGCGCAGGGCCATAGGTCAAACTCAGATTTTAAGTATTCCCCCTCCTCAACAAAAACACAAAAACATAATTTAAAGGGGAAGTCCATCTTTCATTGTAGCCCTGACCCGGAATCATCTCTGCCTAAAGGAACAAAGCCTTTTACCGAGTGACTGGCGCTCTGTTCTAGTGCCGAGGGTCCCATCCCCCGTGGACCATCAGAGTGACCTCCCGGCCTTTGTCCTGTGGACCACTGCAGCCGTTCGCCTCCCTTAGCAGCCATGTGCCGCTTGGGGATATCCCATTTGTTGTGACTTGGACCACTGCAGCCATTGGCTGGCCTCTGCAGTCACGTGCCGCCAGTCCGTGAACGTTTGCAGCGGCCCATGTGACAATGGATGGAACGTAACACTTCTGGCAGCTGGAACGGAGCGGCGGTGACTAGACGAGTGGCTTTGTTTCTTTAGGCAGAGCAGATTTTAGGCCATATCGGCCTGGGGCCGTGCAGTGGTAGGACAGTGCACCCTTTCATCCCTCGGGGCACTCCCTGGTATTGGGGCTCTTGTCTGGCGGTAGTTGGGGTGCGCTCTTGGTGGCAGGGTTCAGTGCAGGAGTGTGGACGCACAACTGAATAGGCCTGTAGGTTGCAATAAATAAAGTCTCTTTACGGAGTAGATGATGAGAGTTGCAGTACAGGAATAGCACAATTTAGAGGTATTTCCCAGGTGCTATTTTCCCAATGACCATACATAGGCATTGACAATGATGGTAGTTGTAGTACTCTCTCTTTCTCTAAGGACACTTTGCAATCACTCCAAATAACCATAGGTGTGCTACCCTGTTCTTATTAAGCCTTTTTGCAGTACCCGAGCTGAGGGGTGGCCAATCCAGATCAAAGTGTGGCTGGTGCTTGAGCAATATTGCCTCTCCACAGCAGCAAAGTCCCTTTGCCATGAACGGGCTGTACCTCATCTTGCACGGCCTTGCTGAGGTGTTAGGCTGTCTAAGATGGCGAGTCCTCTTCTCTCAGGAGTTCTCTGGTGTTGAGATTGTTTCCTAATCAGATGAAGCCTCAGGGATAAAGTTTTTTCTGAGCTCCGTCTCACGTTCTTCCTGCAGTTCTCCTCAGACTAGACTTCTCACTAACTAACCAAGGGGCGGACCATGGTCCATCGCCCCGGCGACTAAAAGTAAACCATGTAATTCGCTAAACATTTTCCATTGGGTGTACATATTGCATTAAACAATAGCTGCTTTACTGATAATCTCCTTACTTGGTAACTTGAATTAACTCTTTCAGCAATAATTAACCCTTTGCAGTGCCCCACTGGGGTACTGCACATGCCTATATGGAAGTAGAAGGGTCCCAAAGCTTAACTCAAACTCTGTTATGCAGCTGGTGTCCTGTACTGGTCCAGTATAAGAGGGGACCATCTTATATGTATGGGGGCTCCCCAACTCTTCCCCAATGGTAGATGTTGGGGTGCTTGACTTCAGTATGCCAATCCTTATGTTCGCAGGGAGATAATCCAAGGGTGCCCAGCAGTGGTGTACTCTTTTCTCCTTGAGCTGAGGGAACATATCTACGAGGGGACAGGAGAGATGATTTTTGGCCAAATGCAGGTATCTCCTGGTATGGCCAGCCTATGTGACCACCTCAGCAGAGGCGTCAGGACCATCCAATGGGTCACCACCCAGCTTTTCTAGGAAGAGAAATTTTGGCACCAGGGTTGGACCTGCCCATCTGAGTACTAGAGGATCCTCCTATAGGTCTAGGTCTAATTTGGAGATGACTCTGGTGCCACCAAGGTCCATTTTTTATGGGATATACTTCACTTTCTATAAGGTGCTCCAAGGATCCACAGCCTGATGCTGGCACGGAAATGGTTAACAAGAAAGTGTGGGATTTGGGGCAGAGACTTATCCCTTTAGCATTTGCCTCTGAAGCCAAGATGGTATCACGTACCGCGCTGAACAAGGGTGTCTGAAGCCCTCGTGAGTAGGATTGGCTCCAGGCCATTTCACACCCCTCCCAGCCAATTTATTTTTGTCCTCATCGAAGTTCATTCTCTTGGATGAAATGAAACCTCCAGCAGCGAAGAACAGAGAAAATAAACTCTCATCGGAATGCAGAAGACGAGTTCACAGGGTATGAGATAACGCCCCCGGGGATATATGGCGGACCGTAGGTGAGCGCTGGTCTGGCGGGATCTGGAGATCCGCCACCTACAGAAGACTAGATCTAGGGCTCTTATGTATCACTGGGTGACAACCAATACGAATGCCACTAAGGCTTCCAAAGAGTTGTCACCCAGGTTTCCCAGAAGAGGTGGACAAGAACAGCTTGATATTTGGATGTTTTTAGAGGGCGTATATTTACTCACACCGTGCCCCCATAATATGGCTAGACACAATGCCCCATAATGGTGACAGCCACAGCTTAACTACAACAGTTCTTGCCACAGTGCCCCCATGACCCTGCCAAGTGCACTACCTTTATGACCCTGCCAGATGTGGTGCCACCATAACCCTGCCAGTTGCAGTGACCCCATCACCCTGCCAAACACAGCACCCCATCACCCTGCCAAACACAGCACCCCATCACCCTGCCAGATGCAGCACCCATCACTCTGCCAGACGTAGCGCCCCATAACCAGGCCAGTAGCAGCACCCATCACTCTGCCAGATGCAGTGACCCCATAACCCTGCCAGACACAGCGCCCCCATAACCCTGCCAGACAAGGCGCCCCATAACCCTGCCAGACGCAGCACTCCATAATCCTGCCAGATGAAGCACCCCCATAATCCTGCCAGATGAAGCACCCCCATAATCCTGCCAGATGCAGCGCCCCCATAACCCTGCCAGACGAGGCGCCCCATCACCCTGCCAGACGCAGCACCCGCATAATCCTGCCAGATGCAGTGCCCCCATAATCCTGCTAGATGCAGCGCCCTCATAATCCTGCCAGATGCAGTGCCCCCATAATCCTGCTAGACGCAGCACCCCCATGATCCTGCTAGACGCAGCACCCCCATAATCCTGCCAGATGCAGTGCCCCCATAACCCTGCCAGACGAGGCGCCCATCACCCTGCCAGACGCAGCACCCCCATCACCCTGCCAGATGCAGTGCCCCCATAACAGTGATAGCCAGAGTTATCCTCCAGCTGTTCTTTTTATGGTGCTCCAATAACAGTGCCAGCTACAGTGCCCCATTTTAAATAGCAGCCCTGGTGCCCCATAACCGTGCCAGGGAAACTCACACTTTTCAGTAACCAAGAAAGCCTTGGCGCCGCATATCTCGGTGACAATAATAGGATTACCCTTGGCTCTCACTATGCATGAAGCACGTCATCTACAGCTAGGACTCGGCGGTTTACAGTCTACCCGGCGGTCTTGTATCATGTAGACTGAGAGACGCAGGGCCGCGCGGTATAGATCCATCCACCTGTGACATGCACTTATTAAATTATCCGTTGACCTTGTCCTGTCAGAAGCTCCTTGACATCGTTCACACTGTAAATCAAAAGCTTTTATGTGTGACACGACAGCCCTTGGCTCACAGTGTCCATTTTATAATTGAGCTCGGCTCATAACATAATGAAATGACTATTTATTAAGGCCGGGGAGGCCGCTCGTCCTTTCCCCGGCTGCCTCCATAATGATTCTCACTTCTCTTACAGATGTAGTCGTCGCTCTGATTACTGACTATCTGACAACTCCTGTCTCTAATCTGAAACACTTAGGGCAGATTTACCTCTTAAAGAACCACTTTTCCAAAAATTAAAAAAAAAAAATATATATATATATATGGACACTTTTCGGAGCATTTTTTATCATTGCATTTTAGTCCTTTCGAGCTAAAAATATTTGTTTCACTTGTTCTTTATTTTCAGTAATTTTTCCTCTACAGCTTTCAGTTTCAGGGCATTCACAGACTATTGCATTCTGATTTCCAGGGAATGTCAGGGAGCTGCTCTGACGGCACGATAAATAGCCCTGACCTCTGAATTCCTGACAGCTCATGGACAGTCATTTAAGCTAAATTCATAACAAAATGATAAGACTGTAGCTCTGTTGAGTGTCGCTGAGCAGTTAGCAAAGTACAGATAAGGGGGGCGGCTTCGGGGGGGGGGGGCTACAGATCAAGCCGTCAGTGCAGCTCCTGGACAGACTCAGTGTAAAGCAGAATGTAATAGTCTGCAAATGCACTGAAACTGAAAGCTGTAGAGGAAAAATTGTTACAAATTTTAATTAAAGAACAATTTATAAAAACAATTCAGGGCATTTGCAGACTATTGCCTACTGCTTTCCAAGGAATGTCAGGGAGCTGCTGTGATGGCTCGATGGGTAACCCTGACCTCTGAATCCCTCACAGATCATGGACAGTCATTTAAGCTAAATTCATATCAAAGTGATAAGAATGTAGCTCTGTTGAGTGTGGCTGAGCAGTTAGTTAAGTACAGGTAAGGGGGTTAGCTCCAGAGGGCTACAGATCAAGCTATCAGTGCAGCTTCTGGACTCACTGTAAAACTGGCCGCCCTCCATTCATTTCTGCGAATGCACTGAAACTGAAAGCTGTAGAGGAAAAAATGTTACAAATTTTAATTAAAGAACGATTAAAAAAAAAACTTGGAATTTGGTAATCCAGAAAATATGATCATCTAGCATAGGGGTGCACCTAGCCTTTCTGCTACCTGAGGCGAAAACTGAAACAGCGCCCCTCCTTCCCCAATGCCAGTTTCTTAACCTAACACGTTCCCTTCATCCCATGGCGTTCCTCTGTTTGAATGGATTGGCAGTCCTGCAGCCATGTTGCCGCTCCATCCATCAGTATGGCACTGCGGAGCTAGTCATGCACTTACACTCAGCTATTTTCGTCAGTACCATATTGCACACGATTGACAGCTGCTCCATTCAAACAGGCGAACAGGGGGCTCTCATTATCATGATTGGTGGTTAGACCCCCGCCGATCAGATGCTTATTCCCTATCCTGTGGATCAAGGGTTAAAATGGTTGTCTCATCTGAGACATTGGTGGCATATTACTAGGATATGCTACGAATGTCAGATAGGTGCAGGTCCCAAAATTAGGACCCTCACCTAGTTCCAGATTTGCACCCCCAAAGTCAGCAGACAACACACCGCTCATGCGTGGCCGCCCTCCATTCATTTCTATGAGAGCTGAGAATATAGCTGAGCGCACTCACTTGACTTTTTTTGGAACTCCCATAGAAATGAATGGAAAGAACGCTGCGCATGCGCTGTGCTCTCTCATTGAGTTTCAGGGGCCTGCCATTCTGAAATCTGGGGGGGGGGGGGGCTACAATGACAACCATATTAGTTGTCACCCAGCTTTCCAAGAAACAGATAGAACTAAGAATAGGCTGAATAGAAGTTTTAGCAACTCTTGGATCTGTAGCTGACCAGCCTTGGTATTGAACTATGGCGCTTTCAAAATGACACAGTCCTATGTGAGTACAAGTTTAAAGAGGACCTCTCCCCTCTCCTGACATGCCTGTTTTAATAGCTTCATGCATTCCCCGTATAATAACAATTCTGGAACATCTATTCTTATGGCTCTATGTTCTGTCATTTCTTTATTATTAATACTAGAAGTTATGAATGAATTGCCAGCAGTCTGCAGTAAGGGTACAGAGGGGAGGTAACCAGTTGGGGGTGTCCCTGCACAATCTGAACATGGCAGCACTGATTGGATAGAGTGAGTCTGTGCAGGTACACCCCCCCAACTGGTCACCTCCCCTCTGTACCCTTACTGCAGACTGCTAGCAATTCATTCATAACTTCTAGCAGGAATAATAAAGGAATGGCACAACACAGAGCCATAAGAATAGATGCTCCAGAATTGTTATTACATGGGGAATATATGAAGCTATTAAAACAGGCATGTCAGGAGAGGTGAAAGGTCCTTTTTAAGGGGTTCTCCGCTTTGAACAATCCGGAGAGGTCCCTTTAAAAATTAGCTTATCACAAGTTGTCCTGCCCCAGGGACCCTCAGAGATCGGCCGTAATATTTACTAGAAATTTAGTCTTCACTTTTCCTACACTGCCCCCACAGGCAAAAGGCAGTATTATACAGTCCCCATTGAAATCAATGGACTGTCTGTCTGTCTGAACTTCCCAGGTCCTGCAGAGGAGGAGATGCTCTTTATCAATGTTCTCTGGCTCATAGATGAGGGTCCTAAACGGGGAGGGGTTCCTTTATTAGAAATATGAAACCATAGAAGATATGGCTAAGGAGACCCAGCAGAGGTCTGCTGCCTGGACCATGCTGGGAGTAGTAGTTTCATAGATACTTCTCGGTGTACAATGCTCGGGAACATCCAGATACATTCGTAATCCACCCTCTAAAAAATAAGCTTGTCCACGCTGGAAATAATAAGCCCCCCGAACACGGTGCCAGATGCAGAATTGCCTCTAAATTCTTGTGTGCCAGCTCCAGTGAAAACGTTTAGGAAACTGGGCTTCCCTGATGGGTCTGTAATGCTTCTCAGCGCGGAGCTTCGTTATGTGCAGACGTTACTAACGAGCTTGGAATGTGGACGTCTTCACTCCGCTAAATGGGCCTGTCACACCGCGCTACCCCTTACTGGCAACCATCAGCCATCAAACAGACCAGTACATAAGGCACGGGATGGCGGCTGAGCAGCCTATTGAGCTCTGCTTTATTATCCTCCTCCTGTTCAGTTACTAAATGCAGTCCACAGGGGGCAGCAGTTATGTTTCACCAGGATTGAAATGCGTGGTACGCGCAAAGGTATGACAATTTGTAATATTTTTTCATAATGAGAAAGTGGCATCTTCATCACCTTCCAGCAGCCGCACTTTGGAAACATTGTCAGTCACTGTGTTCATGGTATCTTCAGACATTGAGGAGAGGGGAGGAGGGAGGTGAAGCTGCAACGTCGTGCTGTGAGAGGGAAGGAGGAGCAGCAAGCGGACAGCAGCTAAATGGTTAGAGCTCTCCAGCTCCATAGATGAAGGGTCCACTCACTCAGTATGGTACATAGATAGAAAAGATGCCGAGGGGAAGAAAAGTACCCAAAATATTCAGCATTTATTATGCATCTATAGCTTCCGAAGCAATATTCAGGATTAAAGGGGTTTCCTATTCCTCAGGATAGGTCATCAGTATCTGATTGGTGGGGGTCCGACACCCGGGTTCCCTGCCGATCAGCTGTTTTAGAACAGGAGCGCCGCTCCCTTCTCGCAGCTCACCAAGCACAGCGCTGTACATTGTATAGTGGTTGTACTTGGTATCGCGCTCAGCCCCATTCACTTCTATGGAGCTGAGCTGCTCCTAGGTCATGTGACCGATGGACGTGACGTCACTGGCCTAGGAAAAGTGATGAGAAGGCCACACGGCTCACAGGAGCACTGGCGTCTCCTCAAACATCTGATCGGTGGGGATCTCGGGCGTTTGATCTCTCATCTGAAATGTTGGTGACAGATCACTAGGATATCAGGAACATGAAAGAAGTCTGGTGGAGACAGCACGTCCTCAAGTAAAGCTTTATTCCGGATGCTACGTTTCAGCCCAAGAGGCCTTTTTCACTTGAGGACGTGCCGTCTCCACCAGACTTCTTTCGTGTTCCTGATCTTCTGATCCTTGTGGGGGAACTAACAAAACACTCCTGGAAACGTGTACCCACTACCGACTAGACCTGGCGTGTTGTCCTCGGATCACTAGGATATGTCAGCGTTCGGACCCACGCCTTATTGCATGGCCGTCTTAATTTCTATGGGGGTACCGAAAATAGAAATCTTATGAACTCTCATAGAAATCAATGGAGAGCGCACCGCACATGTCTGGTGCACTCTCCTTTACTTAGGGTGCTCCGTTCTATTTTCATTGCTCCCATAGAAATTAATGGAGTGCGGCCACACATATGCAATGCGCTCTCCTTTTTCTTTGGGAGCTCTGTTCTAGAGACAGGTGTAGGTCCCAGAGGAGAGACCGGCAGCTTTCTGACATTGGTGGCATTTTCTAACGATACAACCTTTTTAAGCTGGCTATACATATTAGATGTATACTGTCAGACCGGCCAACCATCTGATGCGTAGGGGGACCTCTCGACTCTTCCCCGGCGGCAGATGCTGGCGGAGAGATGGATTGAATAGTTGGATTTCAGTTGGAGGTGTTTCTTAATTGTTTCCTCCCCTTTCCCTGTCGAGAACACATGCAAGCTCGGCCGAGCATGCATGTGTATAGAGGGGCCAAGAGAGCTGTACTGCGGAGAGATAGCGCTTGTCTAGTACCCCTACTGTTTGGTTTAAATACTGAAGCGATTTGCCACTACGCAGGTTCAGCTCTGCTACAACATCCGATAAAAGTGCAGAATCTGCAAATCCTTTGAATGGAGCGATCCGAGGCTGTTTTTGCACCCAGCAATACATAACGGCTGCCTATCCCAAAATACAGGCTGCCATAAATTGCACCAACCTGCTGGAGAGGCTGACTTGGAACATGGAGAGCATTTGCACAATGGTGTATCTTGAAGCTCCTGGGCCCCAGTGCAACATTTGCATCGGGGGCCCCACTTACCATGAGCAATTTATAATACTGGTGTTCTCTTGCATGCCTGAGGGGCCTTTGGGCACCCCTTGGCACAAGAGCAGGGGGTGACTGCTACGGAAGGAACAGCCCAACGTCCGAGTCCTTTGCTGTTGCCTCGCTTTACTATTAGAATCGTCTCTTCTTATAAATGAAGTGTTATTGGAATAATAGTAATAATAATAATAATATTATATGAGGCAATCACTTAAAATACAATCCCCTAATATTGAATGGCTTCACTACTTGAACTTAGATTAGAAAGATATTTTAGGACTCTGGCTCCTCTTTGGTATTCCACGTCCACGTAGCTGAAAAGATTTTACGCCTTAATCCCAAACTTGAAATATGGCTAAATAAGGTCAGATGGGGGTCGGCCATACAATGCCCCCTGTGTCCTATGGGGTTAACTAAGAGGATAGGACTGAAAACGGATCACCGTATGGTATGGCTGATATTAGTAAGTCCCTTTGGTCAGGCAATATGCCTTGTAATAGACTATTCTTTCTTTCCCTATGAGATTAGATGGTATTACTAGGTATAATCCACCGGCTGACTGGTGACATCACTCCACCTCTGATCAGGATGGGAATGAGATGGTCAGACCTTGTGACTAATGGGGGTTGTAGCCGATTAGAAAAAATGCACCTGCGTTTTGTCCACAAACAGCGCCACTCTTTTCCATAGGCTTTGGCCCTCATTCACTAAAAATCTCTAAAATATCGCAAAACCGAACGCAGCCTGTGTATATGGGAGGCACTGTTTTATTGCAATGCCAAACACAGCCTGTAGATAGGAGTGGCGCTGTTTCCCAACCTGTTGCAAAATTACAACTCCCAGTTGTAGGCTGTCAGAGCATGATGGGAGCTGTAGTTTTGCGATATGCATCTACATGTGACTTCCATGGGGTGGTCCTGAAGTCGTTTGGAGGGTCCCCATGCTATGGTCTGTAATTCAGTCCCTGGTTTCAGGCTCACCCCCTTAATTTTAACTTGTCTTCTGTTCTTCTACAGCTCAGCAGACCACACACCGGGGAGACCAGATTTCAATCACTTCACAAACGACAAATGGTGAGTGCCTATGATAAGAACTGCTGGACAACCCAATCCCCCCTCCCCCACCACCACCACCACCACCCCCGGGGGGCCAGTGTCCCAACGAAAGTGCCACTGGGGTCTATGGGAGGGGGGTAAGATATGGTGTGCAGCAGGTAGGTGCCATCCAAATTATGGCCATAAGAATTGGACCTTCTTCTGTTAAACTAAACCTAAGAATTTGTGATCTAAGCTCAGGGGCCGAGCAGTTGAACCACATGGCAGTCGTTCCTGAGATCCTGAGCACTGATGGGGAAGACAGTCCTTACAATGTGGGTGGTATGTGTGTTACGTTCACTACAAAATGGACCCTCCACTAAAACATAGTAACATAGTAACATAGTAACATAGTTTATAAGGCCGAAAAAAGACATCTGTCCATCCAGTTCGACCTGTTTTCCTACAAGTTGATCCAGAGGAAGGCAAAAAACCCCTGTGCGGTAGAAGCCAATTTTCCTCACTTTAGGGGAAAAAATTCCTTCCCGACTCCAATCAGGCAATCAGAATTACTCCCTGGATCAACAACAACCCATATCTAGTAACTATAACCTGTAATATTATTACCCTCCAGAAATACATCCAGGCCCCTCTTGAACTCTTTTACTGAACTTACCATCACCACCTCCTCGGGCAGAGAGTTCCATAGTCTCACTGCTCTTACCGTAAAGAATCCTCTTCTATGTTTGTGTACAAACCTTCTTTCCTCCAGGCGCAGAGGATGTCCCCTCGTCATGGTTACTGTCCTTGGGATAAAGAGATCATGGGAGAGATCTCTGTACTGACCCCTGATATATTTATACATAGTTATTAGATCTCCCCTAGCTTATTATAATAACCTAGCTTATTATAAAGATCATGCTGGTATAAACTCACCATGGAAAGTGGTTCCTGAGATTTTGAGTGCCGATGGGGAAGAGGTTGGGGGGTGACGGGGTGTAGTAAGATACCATGCTTAGAAGACATTTGCAGCAGGTAGGTGTCATCCATATTATGGCCATAACAATTGGACCTGCTACTGTTAGAACTAAACCTAGATTACCATAAGGATCTGTGATGCAAGCTCAGGGCAGCTGAACCTCGTGGGAGTGGTCTCTAAGGTCCTAAGCCCTGATTGGGGAGGAGGGGACAAATCTTAGAATACTTGTTCAACAAGTGGATGGTATATGTATTACGGCCACAATAAAACAGACCCTTCACTAAATCTAGGTTATTATAAGCTTAGGGCAACTGAATGGCACGGGAAGTGGTTCCTGAGATCCGGAGTGCTGAAGAAGAGGGCACTCCTTACAAAAATGTGCAACACGTGGGAGTGGGTAGCATCTGTATTACGTTCACAACATTTGGACCCTCCAATGTTCTGCAGAACTAAACCCAAATTACTACAGGGATCATGGTGGTCCAAGCTCAGGGCAGCAGAACCTTGTTGGCGGTCCAGCTGTTCCTTGAGTATTGCAGCCATATAAAAATTGTCTCTATAGAGAAAGAAAACTGATGCCAAGTTTCCCATCAATTGCAAACCCATCACTAGATACTTTTTTAGGGTCATTGGTGGGGTTTGGGTCCGTGCAAAATTATTGGATCGCTCCCACATTATAGTAAATTGGGCAATTCAGAACTAAGCCCGTGGTGTATTAGTGCCGTTGTATGCACCTATACTGTACCCATTTGTCGGTGTAAATAGAGTCTAATTGATATATTATGGAGCTGCTATATATGCAGTTCCCCCCACCAGACCTGTCTATGGATATTGTCCGTGGTGATATTATGTTGCATTTAACGTTTGGATTGAATGGCCCTAATCATATGAGTAATTCCTGAGCCGGAGAAAACATTTCTGACACTTGAGTTACATTGTATCCTGTAAATCCCTCCATTATAATATCTGCCGTAAATTATATTTCCATTACTTTCTGTCTGTAATTTTCTTCTATTTAAACCCCCTTGTTCTTTCTCCATTCAGTGCTCCTGGAGACAGGAAGCCGTTCTTCCCATTGTATTGTGTGACTGCGCTATATAAAGGCTTACAGATAATACCCCTTTTTTACCTTCTTGCTAAGTGGATTCTTCTTTTAGAATGCTTAAAACCTTCATTAACACATTCAACGACGGTCGGAACGTCTCTTCCCAGGCATAAAACCGCTGCCAAGTTCTTATCGTGTAGGAAAAAGGGCAACGTACAGGAACAGCGCCACTCTTGTCCATTGGCTGTGTCTGGTATTGCAGCTCAACCCCATTTATTTTAATTCTGCAATACCAGACACGGCCTGAGGACAAGAGTGGCGCTGTTTCTGGGAAAAAACAGCCCTGTTTATATAATTTCATATGGTTCCTTTAAAAACGGAAGCTCCTCCGTACGCATTCCGTTTCCATATGTCCGTATTTCCGTTCTGCAAAAAAATAGAACATGTCCTATTACTGTCTGCATTACGGACAAGGATAGGACTGTTCTATTAAGGGCCAGCTGTTCCGTTCTGCATAATACGGAATGCACACGGATGTCATCCGTATTTTTTGCGGATCCGTTTTTGCAGATTGCAAAATACATACGGTTGTGGGCATGAGCCCATAGGCCCCATTCAGACAGCCGTATTTCACGGTCCGATACGGGCTGTGAAATCCCGGCCTGTGCTGCCCCAGAGGACGGGAGCGCACGGCGTCATTGGTTGCTATGACGCCGTGTGCTTCCTGAGGCCGACGCCGTACAGTGAATGGGGCGGCCGTCTGAATGGGGCCTTAGTCTGTAAATGAATACTAAGATGATTTTTGGCAAGGCACAATTTTTTGGCTGCTCCATCCTGGTGAATTTTCTGGCTAAGATAAGAGTGCTCTGCCTGCCCCTAGTTACTGCTTTTTAGGAGAACAGGGGTGACAACCATTTTGGGACCATGACATTGGAAGGAAGATGATGGAGAACCTCTTCTCTAAATGTGGGCATGCTGGTTATCAGTTGATCGCAGCCGGCCTGTGAGCTAAAAACCACAGCGATTAGCTGTGATCACATGTGAAAACTGCATTTATTTCCTGCAGTGGCCACTACAGGTGAGATGTGGTATTACATTATTGCATGGTTCTTATTCCAATCATGGTCATGCTGAGTCCTCCCGAGCTGGTGATGTTTTTTACAGCTCTCCAGTGTGGCTCATAGAGGGACCCCTGACCTGTCTATGGCATTTATATACTCTAACAGTCCCTAACTGCACATTACATTTCATAAACGGGATGTAATTACCTTTAAAGAGGTTTTCCAAGTGTTTTATCCTCAGGATAGGTCATCAATATCTGATCAGAGGGGGTCCAACTCCCATCACCCCTGCCGATCAGCTGATTGAAGAGGCTGCAGCACTCTAGAGAGCACTGCAGACCCTTCCTTGGTCACATGGCCTAGGCGCAAATGGGGCTGAGCTGCAATACCGAGCACAGCCACTATACAATGTACGGCGCTGTGCTTGGTGAGCTGTAAGGAGACTGCGGTGCACACCAGACAGCTGATCGGCGGTGGTGCCAGGAGTCGGATCCCCACCGATAAGATACTGATGGCCCACCCTGAGGTTAGGTCATTTAATATAATACAGTATATAATATAATACTTTTAATGTCCTGGACATGTATTTTATGATGAGAGCAGAGGTGCTGGTGCAGTGTGTTGCAGTGCTATCATGGGAGCCGGGGTCGCTGATGCAAGATATTTTTTTTTAATAAGATTTCTCCATCAGTTTTCCTATGAGCGGCTCTGCTGGGCTCCTAGAGCCTCTTTACACCTCATCCTGCGCAGCACTGCTTGTCACATTCCTGCGCTCAGGGAAACCAAGGCTTTCAATGGAGGAGTCTTCACGCCTGGTTGCCTTCCAGTCTCCAAAACCTTTGACTTCTAGACAAGAGAGAGGATTACATCTTAACAGCGGCCCATTCAGCTCCAGAGAATGGGAATTAAGGGACATTTCTTTTCAAAGCAATTTTAAAAGTAAAATCGCCCCTCCCCCCCCAACACAGAGCTCCCCTCGCTTATGTGTGAGACGAGCAGATTTAAAGGGACGTCGTGAACTTTGTGTATTGTGTTATATAGTAACAAGATGTATCATATAGTAAAATCTATACATAGATATGGCAGGTCCTGGATGAGTCCAGTAACCAAAATGATCCCCCTTCATTTCCCTGTGCTAGGCGGCTCTATATTATATCATATTATATGGCTTCTGTGATCTGTCTGGTTGGATTCAATCCTGTGTTCTGCTGAGACAAGCGGTGGCAGAGCTGTATGGAGGACGCTGATCTCCCATTAGGTGAATCGGGTGTGAAGGAGGTTGATATGTTTGACAAAATGTGAATATTCCCAGTAGCAGGGGCGGACTGGGAACTTAAAGTAGTCGGATCCAGGTGCCATCCAAAGGTGCCTCAAGCAGCCCACTGGGCATAGGACCACCGGGAAATTTTCCTGAAAGGTCTATAGGTAATCCACCCCTTCCCAGTAGTCAATGTTGTTTCTAACTACAAAGTAGCTTCTTGGAGTAACTTTTTAAAAGGGCTTGTCCACATTGCAACATTGTTTGTGGGCATGTGATTTATTCTTATGTGGAAAGTTGAGTAACTTTGTAAAACTACATTACATTATTTATCCTGTACTGATCATAAAGTTACATCCTGTATTATACTCCAGAGCAGCACTCACTATTCTGCTGGTACAGTCACTGTGTACATACATTACTTATCCTGTACTGATCCTGAGTTACATCCTGTATTATGCTCCAGTAATGTATATGCACAGTGATTTCACCAGCAGAATAGTGAGTGCCGCTCTGGAGTATAATACAGGATGTAACTCAGGATCAGTACAGGTTAAGTAATGTATGTACACAGTGACTGCACCAGCAGAATAGTGAGTGCAGCTCTGGAATATAATACAGGATGTAACTCAGGATCAGTACAGGTTAAGTAATGTATGTACACAGTGATTGCACCAGCAGAATAGTGAGTGCAGCTCTGGAGTATAATACAGGATGTAATTCAGGATCAGTACAGGATAAGTAATGTATGTACACAGTGACTGCACCAGCAGAATAGTGAGTGCAGCTCTGAAGTACAATATAGGATATAACTCAGGATCAGTACAGGCCAAGTATAATGGGATGTAGCTGCTTTCCAGCATAAGTGCTGGTTTTTACCTGTACAAAAAGTGTTCCATGCAATGTTTTTTTTTCTGGCCGAAAGCTGGCATTTTGCCGGAAAGCAGCCGCATCCCATTATAGTCAGTTGGGACTGGCAGTGAATGGCAGTATCCGGCAATTCCGGATCCATTGAACTCCAGCAGGCTGTTCTCTGTCAGCTCCATTTAACGCAAGTGTGAACCTCCCCTTATCCGGCAGAGAGTGAGCAGAAAGGACGGTCTCGGCTCTGCCACAGCCTTTCAAAGAGATTCTCTTCACCGCGGTTTGTAATGTTATGTTTAAACATCAGACAGCGATTCCCTAATGAGACATCTTTACAAGCAGAGAGAGGAGATGCATTACTGTCTCCCAGCTAAAGTGCCTGCAGTCCCAATATTTATGGGTGGCTGTGATTCCAGCGAGTGGTTTACTTTTATGTAGAAGGTGCCCTCTGTTAGTGATTACTGCCGCTATCGAGAATTACAGTCTTGCGTTTCCGTGCGGCGAAGCTGCAATTCATCGGACCCAGCGGAAACAATCAGAAAACAGGGCAACAATAGCCTTAAATAAAGTCTGTACAGGCAGCTTTCTTTGTGATATTAAATATGGGATCTGTATTGCGATTTTCTAATGTGTCTTGGATATGGCGCGGTTCATCACAAAGGAGCAGCTTCTGAGGAGGTACTTTGTCCTGCGCTGTGGTTTTTTATTGCTGCTGGGTCCGTTTATTGTCTCCTACTGAGCTATTTGGCTCTGCTAGGGCGGTATTTTGTGCCGCAATATGGCATTGTTGGCCGTGCCTTCTGTCAATTTGGACCCACATACAACATGGAGCCACTTTTAATTTTTTTCCAGGGCCACTTTAAAGGGTGTCTGTCGCCTGTTTTTCACCCATATAACTAAGAGCACTGCCCCATAGAAGATTGCAGTCACATACCAGACATACCTGTGTGCACTGTGTGTCTGTATTACATGTCACATCCCAGACATACCTGTGTGCACTGCGTGTCTGTATTACATGTCACATCCCAGACATACCTGTGTGCACTGTGTGTGCGTATTACATGTCACATCCCAGACATACCTGTGTGCACTGTGTGTCTGTATTACATGTCACATCCCAGACATACCTGTGTGCACTGTGTGTGTATTACATGTCACATCCCAGACATACCTGTGTGCACTGTGTGTCTGTATTACATGTCACATCCCAGACATACCTGTGTGCACTGTGTGTGTGTGTGTATTACATGTTACATCCCAGACATACCTGTGTGCACTGTGTGTGTATTACATGTCACATCCCAGACATACCTGTGTGCACTGTGTGTCTGTATTACATGTCACATCCCAGACATACCTGTGTGTACTGTGTGTGTGTATTACATGTCACATCCCAGACATACCTGTGTGCACTGTGTGTCTGTATTACATGTCACATCCCAGACATACCTGTGTGCACTGTGTGTGCGTATTACATGTCACATCCCAGACATACCTGTGTGCACTGTGTGTCTGTATTACATGTCACATCCCAGACATACCTGTGTGCACTGTGTGTGTGTATTACATGTCATATCCCAGACATACCTGTGTGCACTGTGTGTGTATTACATGTCACATCCCAGACATACCTGTGTGCACTGTGTGTCTGTATTACATGTCACATCCCAGACATACCTGTGTGCACTGTGTGTGTGTATTACATGTCACATCCCAGACATACCTGTGTGCACTGTGTGTGTGTATTACATGTCACATCCCAGTCATACCTGTGTGCACTGTGTGTGTGTATTACATGTCACATCCCAGACATACCTGTGTGCACTGTGTGTCTGTATTACATGTTACATCCCAGACATACCTGTGTGCACTGTGTGTCTGTATTACATGTTACATCCCAGACATACCTATGTGCACTGTGTGTCTGTATTACATGTCACATCCCAGACATACCTGTGTACACTGTGTGTCTGTATTACATGTCACATCCCAGACATACCTGTGTGCACTGTGTGTGTATATAACATGTCACATCCCAGACATACCTGTGTGCACTGTGTGTGTATATTACATGTCACATCCCAGACATACCTGTGTGCACTTTATGCCTTTATTCCATGTCCAGTAAAAGCACTTTTGTTCTGCTGGATAACAGCTCCCAAGTGCCCAGCTCTGCTGCTGTGAGAGCCCAAAGCAAACCAGACTGAAGAGGAGAGGGCTGCTTTAGAAAATGGTTCTGGCCTTCTTTGAAAGCTGGCATTCCAGGCTTTCAAACGATACCAGAATCATAGCATTATATCCAGTATATCAGAAGATATAGTTGTTAGAAATTGAGTCGGGAGACAAAGCTGTTTTTACTTTCACTTTCAGCTGGGCACTTGGGAGCTGTTTTCAAGCAGAATAAAAGTGCATTTCCTGGATATGGAATACAGACACACAGTGCACACAGGTATGTCTGGGATGTGATATGTAATACAGACACAGTGCACACAGGTATGTCTGGGATGTGACATGTAATACACACACAGTGCACACAGGTATGTCTGGGATGTGACATGTAATACAGACACACAGTGCACACAGGTATGTCTGGGATGTGACATGTAATACACACACAGTGCACACAGGTATGTCTGGGATGTGACATGTAATACACACACAGTGCACACAGGTATGTCTGGGATGTGACATGTAATACACACACAGTGCACACAGGTATGTCTGGGATGTGACATGTAATACAGACACACAGTGCACACAGGTATGTCTGGGATGTGACATGTAATACACACACAGTGCACACAGGTATGTCTGGGATGTGACATATAATACACACACAGTGCACACAGGTATGTCTGGGATGTGACATGTAATACAGACACACAGTGCACACAGGTATGTCTGGGATGTGACATGTAATACAGACACACAGTGCACACAGGTATCTGTGGGATGTGACATGTAATACAGACACACAGTGCACACAGGTATCTCTGGGATGTGACATGTAATACAGACACACAGTGCACACAGGTATGTCTGGGATGTGACATGTAATACACACACAGTGCACACAGGTATGTCTGGGATGTGACATGTAATACAGACACACAGTGCACACAGGTATCTCTGGGATGTGACATGTAATACAGACACACAGTGCACACAGGTATGTCTGGGATGTGACATGTAATACACACACAGTGCACACAGGTATGTCTGGGATGTGACATGTAATACAGACACACAGTGCACACAGGTATGTCTGGGATGTGACATGTAATACAGACACACAGTGCACACAGGTATGTCTGGGATGTGACATGTAATACACACACACAGTGCACACAGGCATGTCTGGGATGTGACATGTAATACAGACACACAGTGCACACAGGTATGTCTGGGATGTGACATGTAATACACACACAGTGCACACAGGTATGTCTGGGATGTGACATGTAATACAGACACACAGTGCACACAGGTATGTCTGGGATGTGACATGTAATACAGACACACAGTGCACACAGGTATGTCTGGGATGTGACATGTAATACACACACACAGTGCACACAGGTATGTCTGAGATGTGACATGTAATACAGACACACAGTGCACACAGGTATGTCTGGGATGTGACATGTAATACACACACACAGCGCACACAGGTATGTCTGGGATGTGACATGTAATACAGACACACAGTGCACATAGGTTATGTCTGGGATGTGACATGTAATACAGACACACAGTACACACAAGGTATGTCTGGGATGTGACATGTAATACACACACACAGTGCACACAGGTATGTCTGGGATGTGACATGTAATACAGACACACAGTACACACAGGTATGTCTGGGATGTGACATGTAATACAGACACACAGTACACACAGGTATGTCTGGGATGTGACATGTAATACACACACACAGTGCACACAGGTATGTCTGGGATGTGACATGTAATACACACACAGTGCACACAGGTATGTCTGGGATGTGACATGTAATACGGACACACAGTGCACACAGGTATGTCTGGGATGTGACATGTAATACAGACACACAGTGCACACAGGTATGTCTGGGATGTGACATGTAATACAGACACACAGTGCACACAGGTATGTCTGGGATGTGACATGTAATACAGACACACAGTGCACACAGGTATGTCTGGGATGTGACATGTAATACACACACAGTGCACACAGGTATGTCTGGGATGTGACATGTAATACAGACACACAGTGCACACAGGTATGTCTGGGATGTGACATGTAATACAGACACACAGTGCACACAGGTATGTCTGGGATGTGACATGTAATACAGACACACAGTGCACACAGGTATGTCTGGGATGTGACATGTAATACAGACACACAGTGCACACAGGTATGTCTGGGATGTGACATGTAATACACACACACAGTGCACACAGGTATGTCTGAGATGTGACATGTAATACAGACACACAGTGCACACAGGTATGTCTGGGATGTGACATGTAATACAGACACACAGTACACACAGGTATGTCTGGGATGTGACATGTAATACACACACACAGTGCACACAGGTATGTCTGGGATGTGACATGTAATACAGACACACAGTGCACACAGGTATGTCTGGGATGTGTACAATCTTCTATGTGGCACTGCTCTTAGTTATATTGGTGAAAATTAGGTGACAGACTCCCTTTAAGTTCCCGTCCCTGTCAGATTGTATTGTGATTTAGTAAGGATCTGGCGGTATGTGGCAGTATATCTGATTTATTTTATGCACTTATATAGCGCTGACATATTCTTCAGCGCTTTACAGACATTAGCATCAGTAGCTCACAATCTAAGTTCCCTGTTAGTATGTCATTTAATGCGGGAGGAACCCCGCATTAAAAAACGGGGAGAACATACAAACTCCATGCAGATGTTGTCCTTGGTCGGATTCAAACCTAGGACTCCAATGCTGCCACCATGCTCAGTTTCAGGACAACCCTCATTGAAGGATATTCTGCTATCCTCAGTTGTCTCCTCTGATTCCAATAAATGGCAAAAAAAAGCCGTAGTTCTCCAAGAGAAGAAGAGAATTAATGTTACTTAATAGCTCTTAAGAGATGGAAAAGTTGAAATGGAACTGAAGGACAAATAATCGCTGCCAACAAATTCCATAAGTGCTTGGAAACCAGAGAGAGACCAGGGCTGGGTGCTTACTGGCACCAGTACACTGGCTAAAGCTGGCACCAGGGGAGGCATTCAGAAAGTGTTACCTGATGCTACCCTATCTTATAACTTGCAGGTGCAGTGCCCCAGAATAGGATACTTGCAAACAGTTCTTATTTCATAATGCTATTTAATATCATTTAATATGTTAATGCCTTGTAATGTACTAGCATATCTCTGTATGGATCATTTAGGGTTAATAATCCTGACTTTGCCCCTGTAGGAAGCTAAGAGATGGACTTAGGTCCGCCCCTAGCTCAGTCAGTAGTGTGTAAGTGGAGGAAGTGAGAGGAAGCTACATGTACTTACTATTTCTGAGAGATCCATAGAGAGAAAACCATCTCTACTACACAGTGCTCCAGAAAAAGAGAAAATAAAGAACCCGGAAAGTCCAGAATCTGCATGGCCGAGAGCTGGAGTCCGTCAGTAAGGTATTTGCTGTATAAGGCTGACAGAGACTTTACTGCAGTGAGAATTACAACTGGGAATTACAGCCACCATTGTAAGAATAATATTGCCAACCTTAGATTCTGCAGAGACTCTTTGGAGAGAGAAGGAAGGAGTACTACAATCCCATCCTGGCCTATATCCATACATTGCTATCTGGGAAGATTTGCATTGTGATTTCTTTTTTTATTGTGTTTTGATACCATTGTATGTACTACAACTCCCATTCTACACCTTAGTAAAGAGAGACTTGTTCATTTTTTACATCTGGCCTGGCCTTGCATCAGACCAAACCCACAACGGAAATGACACCCCAACTACCATCAGACAGGAGCCTCGACTTCAGGGTGTGCCCCAAAGGGTGCGCTCTCCTGTTAGCGGGCATCGTGGTGAATTTTGCAGACAGAGCCACTACCACTCCCATCCTTTGCTCTCGGGGCTTGCAGCCCAGGGACGTACGGAGGCAGTCAGGTGCCGTTTATGGCATCCTGTATTCCTTTCATTGCTTGTCATCTCAGCCATAAATTGCTTTGCTTCTCCAATCTGCAGAACCACAATCTTGATTATAAATTTGGAAAGTATTGAGGCTTAGAGCGACCCTCTAGTCCAAACCTAAAATTTGACTATACCTAAAACATATTCACAGTCAGTATACCTGGTGCCGTCCGCTCCTCCCATGCTCCTCCCATTGCTTTCAGGACGGCCACCACCATCTCAGATTCTCCAAGCAGATCGACCCCCCCCCCTCCTTCCTCCATTGCCTTTGGATGGGGCACCTACATGAGGAAGTCTGAGATGGTGGTGGCCATCTTGAACAGGATACAGTGGGATACCAGAATGCAGGGCACCAGGTATTCCAACCGTACATGTCCTGCAGAGTCAAATTTTTTTTTTTGGACGAGAGGGTTGCTTTAAAGGTATATACCCATCTCATAAATCGATGGCATATTTTGATTAGCGAGGGTCAGGGGTGGATTGACCATAGACCTTACAAGGAAATTTCCCTGTGGGCCGGTGCCCAGGGGGCTGCCTGGGCCATCCTCGCATTTTTGGGGATGTATTTTGTGGTGGACTGTGGTATTTGGCTCTGTTGGGGTGGTATAATGTCCCACAATATGGTATTGCTGGCCCTGCCTTCCATCAATTTGGACCCAACTACAAAACGGGGCCACTTTTAGTATTTTATCCAGGGCCACTTTAAGTTCCCAGTATGCTCCTGTTGAGGGTCCAACGTCTTGGACGTCCACCACTGAGAATGAAAGGTCCACACAGCTGATTCAGTGGTTAGATGCCTTCAGCAATGCTCCCGGACTCTCGGTCTGCCCCAGTGGTGCTCCGTTTTCCCCCGCACAGAAGGTGGACATTTGTTACGGTGCCTTACTGTGGCCCCTCCGTTCTCAGAATCGGTGGTGGCCCCAGAGGTCAGACCCACCACGCTAAAGTGATTACTAATCCTAGCGATATAGCATCACTTTATGAGATGGGAATACCCCCATCCCCACCCACTCTTCCGTGTCGGTCTTTACTGTCATAGTTTCATTCTATTTAAAGATTAGTCTGAAAATAAAGCGGTAAAGTGAATAAATTACAGAAGATATAGCTCATGATTCTGCCTGTTTGTGGGGACTTCCAGACCGCGGTTGGCAGAGCACCGCGCCGCACAAGAGGTCTGATGTCCAGGTGCAAGACACAGATGTCATGGGTACGGCAGAATTTCGGGCAAACCTTCATGAGTGACTTCATTTATATTAATATTTGTCACGGGCTATAAAAAGGGGATAATCTCTTTCTAAAAGGATGTGACATTTCCAGCTTAAAGCGACACTTAGTAAATGTGTATTAGAATAAGTGGATTACTTTGGGAGGGATGAACGTCGTCCTCTCCGCGACGCCCCGGGATAAGTGTAACTCCTACATAATTCAGAGGATTGCTTTGCGTAATTAAAGGAACATTTCATTCTAGGTGGTTTTTTCCACCCTTCCCATAAACAGCATGAATATTTAAGGTGCAGTCAGGGATATGGACATAATGCATGGGATTAACCCCATCAGCACCTAAGAGCCTAGTAAAAGTGCAATGTTACTGGAATTTTTCTCCGAAACGTAAGACTGTGGCATGTCTTCAGGAAGTTGTTAGGACAAGTAAGAATAGGTCTATAGATCAGTAAATGGCATAAGTAGCAATTCCCTTCTGCGTTCAGAATGCAGTTGTGAGCTCGATACATAATCAATATGCAATGGTGACTGCTGGAAAAGTCCTTTAAGACCAGTCTTGAGAACTGGCCGGGGGTCTTTCTGGTATTTTGCCCATAAAAGAAGTTCAATGTCTGCTCTTGCCATGTGCAGATGAGCAGTTTGAGGTCAAGGAGATGCCCAAAAGTCAAAGAAATCAAGTTGTCGGCTCCTGAATTTCTTCCCTGCTGTCTTGATTGAGAGCCCAAGGAATGTCCTCAGCCAGTGGTGTACATACAGAAGTAAGGGCCCCATAGCGAGGATCACACCAGGCCCCCCACACAGGACAGAAGGGTTTCCTCCTAAACCCCTTTCAATGACCCTTGGGCCATTTTTCCACTGCCTCATTTACTAAAAGTTGTTCCTTTAGAGGGTAGAGTCCTGACCAAGTTTTCACCTCCAGTAGAAGAGGAGATGATCCCAACTAAGATTGGGCCCCCTCTTGCCCTGAGCCCCATAGCAGTTGCATGGTCTGCCCCTATGGTAGTTACGCCTCTGTCCTCAGTGGTCTTGCCGAAATCTCATGTAAGTGCCATTGTGTTCTACAGTACTTCAAATGGTGCAAGCAAGCATTAAAACTTCTTTTGGCAAAATGTGTTAAGGAAGCGAATGTGGATCTGCTTTGCAATTGAACCCTAAAGAGGCTACTCCTTAGGGTGTTGTCCCGGAAGCCACCTGGTCTTCACAGGGTATCCACCAGACTGCTACCTTCTGGGGTAGTATCTGTTCAGTGACTACTGACCAATGGGGGTCAAAAGACATTGGCGCAGAGCAGTGAGGGATCAGGTAAAACTGTAGTCAGAGACAAGCAGAGGTCGGTGCAGGCACAGTACATGCAATCGGGAAACAGGCCAGAGGTCAGGCCAGGCAGCGCAGGTTCAAGTATAGGAATCAGGCAGAAGTCAGATCAGGCAGCAGTGGGTCAAAATCCAGCAGTCAGGCCCAGGTCAAACACAAATAGTCAGATGGAAAGCAGCATAGCTTTTTAGGGTCTAGTGGACTACAAAACCTATTGCTCAGGTACCTTTTCAGGGGAAGGTGTCTTAAAGGGTTTGTCCCATCATAGACAATGGGGGCATATCGCTAGCCACTGGGACCCGCACCAATATCGAGAACAGGGTGGGTAAAGTTGAGGAGGGCGCACTGCGCATGTGTAGCCGCCCTCCATTCATTTCTATGGGAGCAGTGGGGAGCTGCGCCTGGTGGTGACCGGATCCCGGGATACCTGGGGTCCTCAAGGCACAGCGCTCCCCACTCCGTTCTCGATATAGGACCACCAATGTAACAATGAGTCATCTGCTTGGAATACAAAGTAATGGTAGCAGTTTTGGAGGTAAAATGCATCTAACAGATTCCCTTAAAATGCTATATTTTGCCTGCTTCCAACCACCACTATGTGGCGCTCAGGGGATAACTACATACTGATTTATTATTGAGCTCTATGTATAAACTGTATACAGTCCGTATCTTCTCCTATACCCCTCTGATGCTTCAGGATTTGCTCATCTGTTTAACGACTTTCCAAGGATAAAATGAGATGAGATATTTTGTGTCCGCCGGCTTCTCATGCCCACGCTTCCTCCTGCCTTCATTCCTGTGATATTAAAATGAATGGCTCCGGTGTGATCCCTTGCGCTTGCACTGACCTAGCTACAGACAACTTAACAAATGACAGCGCTATTTCATTTTATCATGGTAATTGGTGTGGCAGATATGAGCGATGGCCACAAATGATTGCTTAGAAATCACCCTGTGTCCTCGGCATTAGAGGCACCGGAGCCGAACTTTCCAGAACATCAATAGTCCCCCCATGGTCACCGCGCAGAGAATACTTGATCAGGAGTTGTTGCTAGGCTGCTATCTCCGCGTCCATCACCTCGTATATTTGTCCTGTGTCAGCTTTTTCCTTTGCATCAAGTTCACGGCTAAATCCGTGCATGAATTTTTTATATCACTTGGGTATTTGGATCACGTGCCCTTTTGCCAAGCTCTGGCGTTTGAAGCTGCCAATCTGCCCCTGACACCCCCCCCCCCCCCATTTACTTTCAATCTTACTCATTCTTCGCATCGCTGGTTTTGCGGAATGTGAGGGAAACAAGTGGAATGAAGGCAGCGCTCCCAAACCCAGGACATTGCCTTTGTCCCAGTTTCCTAAATCTCATTGATTTAGGTCCTACTTTGCACCATTTAATTGCCCAGCATTAAACAAAGGACAGCACCAAATTCTAGCAAATATAGTATGTAACTTCATTTACAACTCCCATCATCCATGTCTGCCCAGGTAGGTAGTCCTACAAGCTCTATATATCTGCAGTGTACCAATCAGGAGTCTTGGAACGCTGAGAGACAACCCCTGAGGAGTTGTAATGGCCTCATAATTGGTCTTGTTAGCAGGGGCGTAGCTATAGGAAGTGTAGAGATGTCAATCGCACCCAGACCCTGGTACCTAAGGGTGGCCAAAGGTCCCTCTGCCCACTTAGGAAGATACTAGTATTATAAATGGCATATGATAAGAGAGGGGGCTGGCATAAATTTTGCATTGGAACCTGGGGTGCACGTAGCCTTTCTGCTGCCTGAGGTAAAAACTGAAACGGCGCCCCAAGCCCCCAATGCCAATTTCTTAACCTAACCCCTTCCCTCCAGCCCTACTGTGAAAGGCATACTTTGAAAACATTACATACAAAGCTACTAAACATACAGGGTAATACATCGACACCACCTGTGCCCACTGTGCTTCCCAATCTTATACTGCAGAAATAGATAATCCCCCTTCTGCTGCCCCCATCTTGCTCTTATCTGGTGCTGCCTGAGGCAATTACCTCACCTCACCTCATTGGTGGTGCGCCCCTGATTGGAACCCAAAGATTCAGGTTACACTAGAAGCAGATGGGCCTCATGTGCAACAGGTTCTGGTTGCCTATGCTATGCTAATCTAGGTAAATACAAGGGCCATTCAAAATTGCAGTGGTCTTCTTGGAGGTGGTCTTCTCAAAGAAGACTATGGTGGAGCTGAAAACCTGTCATTGGTAATGTGAGTTGGATAAGAGGGTGGTCTTCCCAGAGAAGTGGTCACACTACCGTTGTCAGGCTGACTATGAGGGCTCATGCACACAAACATATTTTTTTTCTGTGTCCGTTCCGTTTTTTTTTTGCGGACCGTATGCGGAACCATTCATTTCAATGGATCCACAAAAGAAACGGAAGGTACTCCGTGTGCATTCCGTTTCCGTATGTCCGTTCTGCAAAAAAAAACAGAACATGTCCTATTATTGTCTGCATTAAAGACAAGGATAAGACTGTTCTATTAGGGGCCGGCTGTTCCGTTCCGCAAAATAGGGAATGCGCACAGACGTCATCCGTTTTATTTACGGATCTGGTTTTTGCGGACCGCAAAATACATATGGTCGTGTGCATGAGGCCTGACTCTGTTGCCCAAAGCCCATGAATGAAATAGAAGAGGAGCCCTTAAAGGGGTTTTACAAGTAATTTTTTACTGATGACCTATCCTCAATATAGGTCATCAGTGTTTGATCGTGGGGGGGGGGGGGGGGGGGCAACACCCGGGAGCCTAGTTGATCATCAGTTTAAGAAGGCAGCGGCGCTCACAGTAGTGCCACGGCTATCTCCAGCTTTTCCTAGGACATCCTGGGTCATTAGTAAAAAAAAAACACTTTGAAAAACCCTTTAAAGGAACACTCCAGGTAAAATAAATCAGTGTAGTAAAGGGGTAGGGGGGGGTGACACAAGGTTTGGATACCAATGATAGAGTCCCTGTGTCATTCTCTGCCCCTCTTGCCCTGCATTAGGCATTGTATGGTATATCACTTTGGCGTGAAGTGTTCCGTTTTTTTTTTTTGTTTTTTTACTGCTCGTTCATGTGATAAATGTACGGTACGTAGTTGGTTATAGGATTCTGGGCATTGACTTACATGATATTAAATGACCTTTAAAAATAATTAATTTGCAGTTCACTCGATTGCTGACATTTCCAGATGTTCCTGGCCAACGATCTGCAGTATGAATAAGCATACGTCTTGCATATTATAGGGTGGGTCCAGTCAGGGGTGCACCTATCCTTTCTGCTGCCTGAGGCGAAAACTGAAACGGTGTCCGCCCCCCTATGCCAATTTCTTAGCCTAACCCCTTTGCCATATTCAAAGTGCTCATTGCTGATGGCCCTCCTGCTGCCCCCATCTTGCCCCTACCTGTTGCTGCCTGAGGTGATCGCCTCACCTGGCCTCATTGGTGGTGCACCCCTGGGTCCAGTGATATTGGGGTAAATTTGACAAACTGCTTCCTTAATGGGGTTTCCAGCTTTTTATGGGTCATTGATATCTGATCGGTGGGGGTCTGCCTCTCAACTGTTTGAAGAGGCCTGGCACTCTGGTGAGTACTTCAGGCTCCTTGTTTGCTTTTAAGGACCCGTCTATTGACCACTTGGTCTTTACAGCAGCTTAGTCCCATGCAAGAGTATGAGGCTGAGCTGCAATACCAAGCATAGCCACTATATAATGTACGGCGCTGTTCTTGATATAGCATAAGAAAGTTGCAGCGCTCCTCGCAGCACCGTGGCCCCTTCACAAAGCTGATCAGCGAGGATTGCTGGACCTCCACCCATTAGATACCGATGACCTATCCTGAGGACAGGCCATTCATATTTAATTCTTGGAAAACCACTTTCCATAAAAATCGTAAATTAAATTTTGATGACTACATTCCATCAGGCACGGATTTCATATTCTCTTTTTCATGGGAGGGGCTTTATTCTGTACTCATTTGGGGGAATTCATTATGAGGGGAAAGTTTGAAGTCAGTTTTGTTTGAGTCTGCGTTGTCGTACTTTATGCCACATTTATCAAATATCTCATGTTACTTGATACATTTGTCTTATTCTTAAAGGGGTGTTACCATCATAGACAATGAGGGTATATCGCTAGGATGTGCCCCATTGTCTGACAGGTGCAGGTCCCACCACTGGGACCCGCACCTATATCGAGAACGGAGCGGGGAGCGCTGCGCCTGGAGGACCCTGGGGTCCGGCCACCACCAGGTGCAGCTCCCCGCTGCTCCCATAGAAGTGAATAGGAGCGCACTGCACATGCGCAGCCACCGCTATCATTTATTTCTATGGGGCAGACGGAAATAGCCGAGCCAGCGCTTGGCTATTTTCTGCGGCTCCATTGAAATGAATGGAGGGCGACTGCGCATGCGGAGTGCGCTCTCCATTCATTTCCCTGCTCCGTTCTCATTGTATCGATCCTAGCGATATGCCCCCACTGTCTATGATGGGAATACCCCTTTAAACCTGACACTTTTGTCTAGAGAAGCTCCTTCAGTTTTCCTACTCCAGCCTCCTCCTGGAATGGGATTGCGAGTTTTTTTGCGACTTTTTATTTTTTTTAAGTCTCAATTAGAGATGAGCAAATTTCATGTTATGAAATTCGCTCACGCTTCGTTTGGTGGTAAAAGGTGAATTGCGTTATGGATTCCGTTACCACGGACCATAGCGCAATTCTATGACTTTAGAAGCATTCCGTTATTCATTCCGTCATAATAGAAGTCTGTAGCCTGCATAACGGATCCGTCCCGTTTCCGTTATGCAGGGGAGTCCTCTCCACATGATGGATCCGTTATGCAACCCATAGACTTCTATTATGACGGAATGAAGAACAGAATGCCTCTGAAGGCATTCCGTCAAGAACTCCATCAAAGAATTGCGTTATGGTCCGTGGTAACGGAATCCATAATGCAATTCACCTTTTACCACCATACGAAGCGTGAACGAATTTCATAACATGACGTTCACCCATCTCTAGTCTCAATGATAAATCTGAAGTGAAACTCATTAACATAGCTAACCACACCCACTTTATCAATCACATTACAAAACTGGAGTGAGTGGTGTAAAACTGCAAAAAGTCGCACAATTTTTGCTCGAGTGCAAAAAAGTCACAAAAGCCCTTTTTCCAAATTTCTCCTGCCTCTCTTCTAGAGTGAAGGTAAGATAAATCAGGACCATTGTGGCCCCTGTGCTGAGTACTTCACTTTGTATAGGCTGCCAGGTGGGTGATGGGAAGTGACAACCACTCTGTGCACATTTCTGGCTTCAGAAAAAGTTGTGCCCAGCAAGTCTGCAACCGGCCATGACCATTTAGATGCATGACCACCCAGGAGCAGCCCTCCGTTGGGGCTCTTAGTGGTGGAGCCAGGGGCGTAACTACCATAGCGGCAGACCATGTGACTGCTATGGGGCCCAGGACAAGAGGGGGCCCAGTCTTAGTTGGGATCATCTCCTCTTCTACTGGGGGTGAAAACTTGGTCAGGACTCAAGGAACAACTTTTAGCAAACGAGGCAGTGGAAAAATGGTCCAAGGGTCATTGAAAAGGGTTTAGGCCGAAACCCTTCTGTCCTGTGGGGGGGGCCTGGTGTGATCCATGCTATGGGGCCCTTACTTCTCTATGTACGCTACTGTGGACCCCTTTCTTTGAAGCTCACCTTCCCTAATAAGACATACGGAAAAGGGTTGTTGCAATGAGACAACCCCTTTAAGATGCTCTAATAGGAATCTGGAATGGGTGGATGGGTGGGGGGGGGTTAATGCACTACTCATACCCTATGTTGCATCACACTATATAGCATGGTATTTACCCGTAGAAGCAATATTTCCAGGGTAGAATACCCCCCTAATACTGCATGAGATGGAGCACACCATGACCCAGGTCGAGTATTAGGGTCCTATACACCCCTTTAATTGACGTCTTGCTATATACTACTATATATAAGACCTGCATTACATGCATTACCAGCCGCTATCTGCTGCATCCACATATTATAACCACACGTGTTCATGATCTAAGCAAATTACCGCCTGATCAATGCGTGTCTTGTAATTCTCTCTTCCCGTGGACGTTCTCCAATTATTCTTCGTTTTCCGTATTGACTTTTTACACCTTTTAGCGACTTTCCACTTTAATATTAATTTAATTACGTCCTTAATTTATTGGAAGCAGATTGGATATTATTATAATTGAGCTTCTTCTGCTGACAATGACCAGAAAACACGGCTCTGTGTAGAAGACCTTGGGGTGGCTTCTTGTCTTACCATTGCTTCTTTTTTTGGCATAGTGTATCATAGGTACAGTTTTTATAGAGATGTATACGTCTATACAGTGAGGGGTAACGTCTATACAGTGAGGGGTCTTACAGTGAGAAAGGGCTTAGCATTAAATTAATTTCCCTGTTTGGACACAGTATTAGCTACTAAATGCTGTCACCACTAGGGGGAGCTCACTGCATACTGATCTACTCTGCTCCCATTGAGTTCAATACAGTCTGTTTAATCCATATGCAGTGAGCTCCCTCTAGAGGTGGCTGCAGGAATCAAGAATTATATCAGTTTTCAAGTCACAAAAACAGAGCGACCCTGTATAAATAATAACAAATTAAACAGCACAGAATTTTGGAACAAAAAATGTAATCAACTTTAAATTTATTAACATGGGGTATCATGGTTACAGTTATAGGGATAGTCCCTTTTGGGTATACAACGTCTATGGGACTTATAGTGAGAAGGGGTGTAGCACTAAGTTTATTTCCCTGTCCTAGCCACTAACTTCTGCTACCACTAGAGGGAGTTCACTGCATGCAGATTTACTCTGCTCTCAAAATGACCTGTATAATCCATATGCAGTGAGCTCCTCCTAGTGGTGGCTGCAAGATTCAAGAATTATATCACTTATCAAGTGCGAAAAACAGAGGCAAAGGCATAGTGCATTTGATGGGGCATTCAGTGGTGTTTAGTCAGTCTAGGAGTTTTCCTTTGAGGCCCTATGATTTGGGAGCCCCCTCCTCTGAGATACAGGTACTGGGTGTACCATGGTTACCATTATAGAGAGAGCCCCTTTTGGGTATACAACGTGTATGGGAAATATAGTGAAAAGGGGTGCCGCACTAAATTTGTTTTACTGTTTGGACACAGTTGTAGCTACTACCTCCTGCCACCACTAGAGGGAGCTCACTGCATACAGATTTACTCTGCTCTCAATATGACCTGTATAATCTATATGCAGTGAGCTCCCCCTAGTGGTGGCTGCAGGATTCAAGAATTATATCACTTATCAAGTGCGAAAAACAGAGGCAAAGGCATAGTGCATTTTATGGGGCATTCAGTGGTGTTTAGTCAGTCTGGGAGTTTTCCTTTGAGGCCCTATGATTTGGGAGCCCCTTGCTCTGAGATAGAGGTACTGGGAGTACCGTGGTTACCATTATAAAGAGAGCCCCTTTTGGGTATTCAACGTTTATGGGAAATATAGTGAGAAGGGGTGACGCACTAAATTTGTTTTCCTGTTTGGACACAGTTGTAGCTACTACCTGCTGCCACCACTAGAGGGAGTTCACTGCATACAGATTTACTCTCAATATGACCTGTATAATCCATATGCACTGAGCTCCCTCTAGTGGTGGCTGCAGGTATCAAGAAATATAGCATTTATCAAGTGAGAAAAACAGAGCCCTCCTGTACAAATTTTGGAACAAAAATGTAATGGTAGACATCAACTTTATTAAAGGTGTAGTGCATCTGATGGGGCATTCAGTGGTGTTTAGTCAGTCTAGGAGCTTTCCTTTGGGACCCTATGATTTGGGAACCCCCAATTGAGATAGAGGTACTGGAGTCCATTCATTATATGGCCCCACAATTATTTTAATAAGCAAGGGGCTTCCAAACAATAGCAGCCCTACCAAAGCTGATCTAGTGTGTACAAAAGCACTCACGCAATGATCACGTGAGCCCTATTGGCTGAAGAAGTGCTATATGTCAGTATCATCGGATGCCAGACTAAAGGAATTTTACTATATATTGATAAAACACCCGTGACCTTTTCCTTTAATCACGTCCTGGCAGCGATCCTGTGAGATCTCATAAGGAAAAGCAGTTGAAGTGATCCGTTCCTTCAGAGCGCGGAGATGAAAGCGAGGTTCCGCAGCGACTTCCTCCCTGATGAGGAGTGAAGTTTTTATAGAACTGAAGCGATCTGGGTACGGCTGGCGGCTGCCTCATTAAGGCTGGCATCTTCTGAGGGTTAAGGGGATAGATTCCAGATGTGGAAATTTATTCTTAACAGCAGTTTGCTGCCCATATGTATATTTGAAGTTCTGTGCGGTTTCCTGCATTCGGATTTTTAAGAAGGTGACAACCGACGTGTAGTGTATGATATGCATTAAAATAGGGTATGTAATATCGAGCACGAATCCTTGGATGCTGAAATCTAATACCCTTACTATGGCGCATTAAAAGATCTGCATTTTTTTGAGCTCCAAATCCCCTGCATGCACATAAAATCCTGGCTGCTAGCAGTCACCACTAGAGGGAGCTCACTGCATACTGTTTAGACATTGCACTCAATAGTAAGGCTACTTTCACACCAGTGTTTTTGCCTGATCCGGCAGGGCTCAGCAAAAATGCTTCCGTTACTGATAATATAATTGTCTGCATCCGTTATGAACGGATCCGGTTGTATTATCTTTAACATTGCCAAGACGGATCCGTCATGAACTCCACTGAAAGTCAATGGGGGACGGATACGTTTTCTATTGTGTCTGAGAAAACGCATCCGTCCCCATTGACTTGCATTGTGGGTCATGCCGGATCCGTTTTGCCCCGTATCCCAAGACGGAAAGAAAACCGCAGCTTGCTGCGGTTTGCTCTCCGGTGTGGGAACGCAAACAAACGGAATGGGATGCATTTTGGAGCACTCCGTTCTGTTCAGTTCCGTTTTGTCCTCATTGACAATGAATGGGGACAAAACGGAAGCGTTTTTCTCCGGTATTGAGATCCTCTGCCAGATCTCAATACCGGAAAATGTAAATGCTAGTGTGAAAGTAGCCTTATCTGATTGCAGTAAGCTCATAAGCTCCCTCTAGTGGTGGCTACAGGAAAGGGAAAATAACGTCATACAGTCTATGCAGTGGATTTGGAGCTCTGTATCAGAAAAAACGGAGTTCCATCCCCAATATAAATATGTTAAGAATTTAATCAGCAGAGAATTTAGGATCTAAGAACAACGTGAAGATAACATTTTAATTGCACCTCTTCTTTAAATGCCGTGTGGGGGTCACTTTGATAGAGGCACGGCGGGGGGCAATTATATATTTGTACAAGGTGCCATATAACGTTCTATTCATCCTGGTTTTTGGGAAGCAATGGCGATTCTATAATAGTCTTGCGCTCCAGGCCCAATTACTTGGGCTTCACACAGGTCTGATCCTAAAACATCAAAAGTAGCCAGTGAAGAACTACAGCTCTGAAGTTGCCGTTTTCTATCAATTCATCAATATTTGAGCACAGCTCCACTCACATCAATGGGAGATGTGCTTTGTGGGCTACAGATGTCCAATTATATATTTATTTATTTTTTTCAAAGAAGAGACAATCTGCAAATCCAGAGTAATGAATAATGAAATAGATGAATAGAGGATATCCTCCAAGGAATGAAAACAGGGGATTAGTTACAAGTCGGGGCGTTCCTGGAGGACCGGCCGTGGACCACATCCAGCACGGATAATTGTGATGACTCTGTTAAAGGCACAGCGTCCTATTATACTTTCCAGCTGCATCAGTCAGATCTGCTGTCATCTGTGCACGGTGGCTGAGAAACGGTCTAACACGGGTGTTCCTCATTTCTTCCTGCTGGAAATACGCTTACAGTGGTTTTCACCCAGTTTTCCTAGATTCTGACATGGGAGCAGAGCATGCATTACTTCATAGGCAGATCTGACTTTCAAAAGTCTGAGAAAGCTAGGTGACAATTAATATGGACGCTTTTTCAGAGGTTGTCACCCAGCTTTCCAGGATTCTGACAAGCAAATCTGATATGGGAGCAGAGCATGCATCACTTCATAGGCAGTTTTGCCATTCAGTAGTCTAGAAAAGCTAGGTGAAAAAGGAAATCTGAGGTGGTATGGGAGCAAAGGATGGAAAGCTACAGAACTAGGCAAGTGTCATTCAGAAGCCTAGGAAAGCTGTGTAACATTATGGACACTTTTACTGAGATTGTCACCCAGCTTTCCTAGACTCTGCAAAGTATACACATCTTCAGAAATAGGGAAATGTGTCTTTCAGGAGTCTAGGAAAGCTGGGTGACAATATGGCCGCTATGGGATATGGTTGCAGAGCATGTATCATGTCATAGCAAGATTTGCCATTTAGATGAAAGCAAGGTGACAATATGGACACTTCTACAGAGGTTCTCACCCAGCTTTGCTAGACTCTGCAAAGCAAATCTGCAGTGGTATGGCAGCAAAGAATGGAACGCTTCCGAAGTCTAGAAAAGCTGGGTGACAATTAATATGGACGCTTTTACACAGGTTGTCACTCAGCTTTCCTAGACTGCAAAAGCAAATCTGCATCCCTTCAGAACTAGGCGAGTGTCATTCAGGAGCCTAGGAAAGCTGGGTAACAATATGGTCACTTTTACCAAGGTTGTCACCCAGCTTTCCAGGATTCTGACAAGCCAATCTGACATGGGAGCAGAGCATGTGTCACTTCATAGACAGATCTGCCATTCAGATGTCTAAGAAAGCTAGGTGACAATATGGACACTTCTACAGAGGTTGTCACCCAGCTTTTGTAGAATCTGCAAAGCAAATATGAAGTGGTATGGCAGCAAAGGGTACATCCTTTCAGAAGTAGGCAATGTGTCATTCAGGAGTCTAGGAAAGCTGAGTGACAATTAACATGGACGCTTTTACAGAGGTTGTCACCCAGCTTTCCTAGACTCTGCAAGCCAAATTTACAGTGGTATGGGAGCAAAGGATGCATCCCTTCAGATCTAGGCAAATGTGCTATTCAGGAGTCTGGGAAAGCTGGGTGACAACATGGCCACTTTTACAGAGATTGTCACTCTGCTTTCCTAGACTCTGCAAAGTATGCACATCTTCAGAAGTAGGCACATGTATCAATCAGGAGTCTAGGAAAGCTGGGTGACAATTAATATGACTACTTTTGCAGAGGTTGTCGCTCAGCAGCATCCTCAAGAGCAGGATATCTACAGTGATTTGGGAAACAGAGCATATACCGCTTCACAGGCAGATGTGCCCTTCAGGAGTCTGGGAAAGATGGATGAGTGCCAACATCATTAGTGAATTTAAGCTTTTGAGTTGTCTTCTTCTGCGAGGCTGTAAAAAGTAAAGCTGAGTGACCATTAATATGGCCACCCATAACAAGGTTGTCACTCAGCTTTCCTAGAATCGGACAAGGCAATCTGCAGGGGAGCAGAGTATACATTATTTTACAGGAATATTTGCCATTCAGGAGTCTGGGAAAGCTGGGTAACAGAATTCAGTTGTCTTCTGCAAAATTGTAAAAAAAAAATAAAAAAAATTCTATTCTGGGGAGTCCAAAAATGAATGTGGCCACTTTTACCCAGCTTTCTGAGACAGATTTGCCATTCAAGAATCTGGGAAAGATGCATGACAGTAAACATCACCAGTAAATATAAGCTTTGAATTATCATCTTCTGTAATATAAATTCTAACCATAGGTTTTGGAAAAGCTGAGTTATGGCGGAGTGGTGGTGCAGAGGTGGTCACCCAGCTTTCCAAGGATATGGAGCAGAGGGGGCGTCACTTCATAACGAAAGCTGAGTGACGACCCCTATGGAACAGGGGTGCACCACCAATGAGGCCAGGTGATGTGATTGCCTCAGGCAGCAGAAAGGCTAGGTGCACCCCTGCTGTGGAAAGTTTATATTGGATATCACACAAGGTCTTGGGGGCGTGCTCTCTCAGCGTGCTGCGCTGCCGGCTGCCATTGCTCAGGTGTGGCCCCTACACATAGTAGAGCAGTGCATTATAAGGCTATAATTATGGATTAATTCATAATGTAAATGAGGCACCGACGCCTTCAGATGACTTAATCCTTCTGATCTGCACATTTCCAGTTAATTAGAAACCATTGAGTAACACTTTAGACAGAGGCACATAATGAATGATTACTGTTTAGCATGTGTAATAGACAGGGGTAGCAGAGCCGAGTGTGACATTTAACTCGTTTGTGATGATTTATAGCAGGGCAGGTAAAATCATTACATTCATGAGTTACTTAAAATATTATCTAAGAGGGTTAAGTGAAAAACTCAGCCCTGCTACTCCTGTACAAGCTGCTGAATCAGAGGGCCACATATACAGCACCCCAGAATAGCGTTACTGCAAAAGGTTGATTGTTACAATGTTATATTTGAATGTGATTCAATGTGTTTGTGCCAATAAAAGGGATGTATGGATAGGTCAGGGTTAAACACCTTGACTCAGACCCTTTTAGGTTGCGGGGAGATGGACATGGGTCCACCCCTGGTTAGAGGGAGTTCCAGTCTAGCTGTGCTACAGAGAGGACCTATGTTGTGTGAGCTCCTGAGAGATAGGCCTGAGTTTCAGAGAACCATCATCTCTGAGACTACAACTTCTCAAGCAATCTATTCTTCTCCAAAAGAGCCTGAGAGAAAGAACTAAAAGGTCCAGAATCTACAAGGCTGTGCATTGGTGTCAGTCAGCCAGGTATTGTGTACGTATATGGCAAAGAGACTTTACTGCTGTGAGGGATAACATTGCTAATGAACCTTTCCAGACTTCGAGATGGTTTGGCCAGCTGTGTCTTAAATCTGTACCCTTCCGCCCGGGAATTACAGAACCTATACCAAAAATCTCAATGGCAGGGGAACAACAACCCCCATCATTGCTGCTATTCATACATACATTGTGATTGGGGAAGAGAATTGCACTGTTCTGCTCTAAATTGTGCCTTCATACTGTGGGATGTACTACTACTCCTATCCAGCACTTTATTACTTATTTCCAATGACCTGGTCACGGACTCCACCTCCATTCGCTGGCCATTGCACCTGCATCCACACTCCTGCCTGGCGCAATGCACACAAAAACACTTAACACCAAGGGCCCCCCAACTACCATCAGGTAGAAGCACCCAGGTATTGGGTGTGCCTTGAGGGAACAAAGAGTGCATCCTCCTATCATTGCCCTAGGGAGCATTGCTGTGAGGATTGCCGTGTTCCGTGTGCATAACTATCATTGTCATAGACACTACCACTCTCATCCTCCGCTTGTTTCTCCTGGGATGCCGCACATATAGAAGAGGAGGGTGCACATAGACCTCTCCAGTGGAAGTTGTGTACAAAGCCATCATGGGACCCCCTTTTCCCAAGAAGTGGGGTCTCAGAGGTGAGTGCGGTGTAAACGACCCATATAAATAGTGCCTGTGTGGAGCAGAGCGAAGAGCCCTGTACCTCACATGGATTCAGAGATCTCCCCATTTGTTTCTCCAGTTGCTCTGCTAGATTTATTTCAAGCTGACAGCTCATGGAGTGTGCCCTTCCTACTGCAACTCTTTCCCTGTAACTGCCACAGCTTCTAACAGAAGATATGGCTGATGACAGTTGAAGATTTAAACTGAGCGTGTGCGACCACCTCAGTAAGGTGGACAGGAAATAAGGAAAAGAACAAACAGCAGGTGGCACTATACAGATACATTTTATTGAATAACTCAGCAGCTATACTGGATTTTTAATTACATGCAATTACAAAAGTATTCAGATTCAGGTTCTAGTTTGAAAAATGTAGAATATTTTTGTGACCCAACCTCTTTTGCAGATAGAGCAGCTACTGCTGCAGCCATTTGTTTTACAGCCAGACACAGGTCTGATCTAGAAGAAAGAATAATTCCTTGTACATTTCTTACCGTTCTCATCACAACATGGGACAGGTTAGGGTCAAAAACATTTCAGCCATGTATTCTACAGTAACTGCAGAATGGCCAAAAACCGCCCCAGAAAATGACCCCCAACCTGTGCCCGCGATTATAGAAGTGTGGCGGTCAGATGGGGTCACATGTATAAGAGGGAGTTCATAATCGGTTTGTGTGTGTTTGATGACATTACAGATCGATGCAAGTGCTCTACGTCCTACTTAACGTATGGCGGCAATTAGTGCGTCTCGCAGGAGGGCCGCGCCGCTTCCCCGTCCAATTTAACGAGGTCTGCACGTCGTCCTCTGGATGCTGCCAAGAAATCCGGAGTATCCTCCAGATAGATCCCTCTCACAGAGACAGACATTACCCTGGGGGAAGAACGAAAGAATAACCGGCTGTGGGCATAAATTAACCCCAAGGGACCAAGGGTTCAGCTCTGAAAAGACCCCTCCTTAGAAGTAAACTTGAGAATTAACCCTTTGAGGTCTTTGTCTATTATGATCCGATTATCATATGATAAATAGCGTTGAGTGAATCAAAGTATCCAAAGTATAATCGATCCGAATTTTAGGAAAAATGTGACATTGGTTTAAAGGGATATTCCACGAGTTTCGTGGTAACAAATCAATTTTCCATGAAAAAAAAAAGCATACTCGTCTCATCCATTTGTGCACGAAGATACTGCCGCGGCCACCAAGATTGAAGATAACGCGAAAAAATCTCTCGCGCGGTGATGTATGACGTCACCATGCCACCAGAATTTCTGGCCTTTTGGATGCTGAATTAAAGGAATTTTATTGCATTATTATAATTCTTTAGTAAATTCCCCATAATCAGGAAATCTCCAGTAGAGAGAAGTCCACTGGGGAATTTATCATGCGTCTTGCGCCAATTTTCTGGCTTGAAAAAGTTGAACTTTTTTTTGCATGCCGGTTTGGCGCAAAAAAATGACTTTTTCAATATTGCACTGCTCTCTGTACTGCTTTTTTTTTAGTGGGTGGGGCTAAGTGGGAGGAGGCAGGAATCCAACAACCCAATATATTAACTATTGCTCATGGCTAGATCTGCTTTTCTGGTGCACGGAGTGCCAGAAGATATGCCAACATGATTATGCGCCTCTTAATAAGTTTGGCGCAAACTTCTGATTAGGACTGGTGTATACATCTTTCTCTTCTTTCAGCTTGTCAACAATGCATCACCATGGTAACAGACTACAGACAAACCATGTGTAGTCTGATTCTGCCTTCACACTCCCATAAATGAAACACCTTTTGCATGTCCTCTTGATTAAAACTTTCCAACCGTTTTGCATACACAGCGCCTATGTGTAGTCTATTCTTGTTGCCATATTGCTTTCCATCCGTCCCCTTATTACTATAAAAAAAAATTAAAAATTCAGCACATGAGCAAAAAATATGAGACAGAAGGGAATCAGACTGCACAGTTTGCATGGGTAATGTATGCACCAAAAAGTAGGCAAGTTTTAATCATTCTCTTCTTTCATTTTGTCATCAATGTGTCACCATGGTAACAGACTACAAACAAACCATGTGTAGTCTGATCCCGCCTTCACACTCCCAAAAATACGATTCTGCAAAGTCTTGACTAAAACTCTCTTTCCATTTTGCATATACAGCACCTGTGCAGATCACTTAGTAGTCTAAGGCCCCATTCACACAACCGTGTGAATGGGGCCGTATCTATCCGCAAAATTGCGGGAATAGATGCGGCTCCATTTACCTCTATGGGGCCGGGAGCAGCGCCACGGAGCTAGCTCCGTGCTGCGGCTCTTCTGAAGCATGTCCTATACTTGTCCGTGCGCACGGACAAGTATAGGCATTTTCAATGGGGCTGCACGCCGGGCGGCCCCCGTATATTTGCGGGTCCGCAGTAATGCGGGCCCGCAAATATACGTTCATGTGAATGGACCCTAAGGCTTCATTCACACGTCCGTATTTTGTTTCCTTGTCCGTTCTGGTTTTTTTTGCGGACCGTATGCGGAACCATTCATTTCAAGCAGTCCTCCGTATGCAGTCCTATTCCCTTCCATCAGCCCCCTTCTTGCTTAAGGGTAGGTTCTCACCTCCATTGACTAAAATGGGATCCGGCGGGGATGTAGCCACTTTTCAGCATGAGTGCTGGGTTTCGGCCCCAGAAAAAAAAAAAAAAAAAGCGCTGCATGCACAGGTTCCTGTCTGGCCAGAAAGTGGCCAGATCTCCGTCAAATCTCATTATAGTCAAACGGGTCCAGCGGTGAATAGCAGTATACGGCTAGGCTGGATCCGGTGAACTCCTGACGGATCAGTTAAATGGAGGAGTGAGCCTAAGGCCTCATGCACACGAACGTGTGCCGGCCGTGACCGTTCTGCGGGCAGCATACGGCGGGTCCGCAATAAACGGGCACCGGCCATGTGCAGCCCGCATCACAGATTGTGGACCCATTCACTTCAATGGGTCCGCGATCCGGGAGATGCGGAGCGGAGGCACGGATCTTTCTGGCGCAAGCACTACTTTTTTGCGGTGCAGACCCTCGGATGCGGATCCCGGACCCGATTCAAGTGAATGGGTCCGCGATCCGCATGCGGTGGCCTCACGGTCAGTGCCCGTGCATTGCGGACTGCAGCACGGGCACGGCCGGCACACGTTCGTGTGCATGAGGCCTAACCCTGAGGCAGGCGAGCAAGAAATATTAGACAGATATAGGGAATGTGATGGCCAGATCTACTCACACCTACGTCTGCATAGGAGCTGTATACACCAAACGGTAGGGGACTATTCCCAAAGTTGTTTCATTTTTTGATCTGAACTTCTACAAAAACTACTATCAGTGCATATATTCTCGTGGCTTTGCATTAGCAGATAAAGTGATGGGACGGACCAGCGAGATTGCTGGGCTGAAGGGTCAGGAGAAACCAGTGTCCTCTGTCTAAAAAGTGATTACTCCAAGCTCCAATCCGCTCTCCACGACCTTGGCAGTCTCTGATTTCCATTAGTGAAAGCCACCAGGATTTAGAGAATTCATCTGCCATCCAAGTGGATTTACACAGAGGCATGCTTCTGTTACCCGAGCAAGAACGGACCTGTGTGGCTGCAGATTCTGCCTTCATGACCTCATTTGGATCCTTAGCTCCTTTCCGTGGACCACCTCAGGGGTCGTCTCATCATTCTCTAGCCTGGAGACATCATGGACGGAAGCCAAAACTCCCCTGTCTATTCAAAAAATTTTTTTAGAAAGTCATATGTAGATTGGAACCCTAGACCTAAAATATGTCCTAATATCTTACGTGCTGTCATTTCTAGAAGATAATGGTTCAGCATGGAGATGTGACCGATGAGGAACACAGCGGTCTTATGCAAATGCTTTGCATAATTGTCTAGATAGCAATTTAGTGGCTTGAAAAGCAAATTCACACTACGGGAAGAAGGATGGCTGTAAGGTAAAGTGTTTCATAAATCTGCCCCATTAAGTATTGATCATAAATATTATACTTACAGGGGATATTCTCTTTTCTGATTAGAAAAAGATGGCCTCTTTCTTCTAATAACAGCGCCACCTCTGTTCACAGGTTGTGTTGGGTATTGCATCCCAATTCCTATTTCTTTAGCAGCACTGAGATGTAGTATTGGACACAACCCCTGTACCGGCACAACACTGTTGCTGAAAGATAGCAGTCATATTTTTCTAATGCTATAAAGAGTTTTTGGAGAATAAGTTAGAAAAAAACAATACTCACACTCACCGCTGCTCTTCCGTCACTAGTCTGGTGTTTGCCGCTCTCCACTCCCTGGTCCCAGCTCGATGTGCCAGAAACGTCGGGAAAGGCGCTCGTAGCCAACTGCAGACTGAGGCAGATCACCAGTGATTGGCTCAGTGGGCACGTGTACTTACCAACTTTGCAGTTGGTAAATTTGGGATAAATTGGCCACTGCTCCAGGAACGCCCTAAACAGCCCTTCCCATTTTCGACCTGGGACAACCCAAATTTGTAGGGACTGTCTTTTGAATTCAGGACTGTTGCTGAGTCAGGACCACAAAGTGAATAGCGGATTGGACAAAACCAGCATTGGAGAGGCAGTGAGGACGAGTATTGTTAATTTTTATTTTTAACCCTTTGTGGCCCATTTGTTTAAAAAAAAAAAAATAATTCATTCCCCAGAAAACCCCAGCCTTTTAAAGGGGTTGTGCCACAAAAATATTCAACATTTTTCAAACCAGTGCCTGGATCTGAATACTTTTGTAATTGGATATAATTAAAAATGTTGTATAGCCACTGAGCTATTCAGTACAATGTATCTGTATAGTGCCACCTGCTGTTTCTTCTTTTCCTTATTTCTTGTCCACCTCACTGAAGTGGTCGAACGCGCTCAGTTAAAATCTTCAACTGCCACCTTCCATATCTTCTGTTAGAAGTTATAGGAAAAGAGCTACAGCAGTAAGGACAACCCCCTCCTGAGAAAGGACACGCCCCCTGAGCTGCCAGCTTGATATAAATCTAGCAGAGCAATGACTGAGGAGATCTCTGGATCCATGTGAGGTACAGGGCTGGTTCTAGCTTTGTTAGAAAGAGATTGTCATGTTCTTTATGATGTCTGATTTTCATTCTTTACATCAATCATAGCACAACCCCTTTTTTATAAATTTGGAGTATCTTTCTGTGTGGGTCTATGCCCACTTTCACAGCGACTTTTGAAAAGTGGTGAGAAAAGTATTTTTTTTTTTTACATCATAAAAGTGGCCTAATATTTTCCCCAGTGTGTCGGCTTGGCATGGAGTGCCCCTTTAATCTAGTCTACAATGACAGTGAATGACGGAGGGATCTGCGGCCGTCAGCCATACTTCCAATGTGTCAATTACTACTGCACTGAGGGTATCGATACTTCATCCCGGATCCAAGACAGGGAATTACCAACCTTTAAGTCTGAAGAAAAATACACTGTCACCATCAAATATGTTGTTAATCCCATAATGGTCTTCTGAAAAATGGCAGACAATGAGCGATACGGAGCGATTATTAGACAATGAGTGTATCTTGCGGAGGACATGTCAGAGCAGCGAGGGGAAAGAGCCTGGGGGTTATATGTCTGCAATTATAGAAAACAGTGATTAGATCACACAGTCGGACTAATTACTGGTTTGTAGACATGCTCCAGCATTGAGGGGAGCAGGATTCTCGGATCCCGCGCTCTAGCCATACATATTTAGAGCAGGTAGTAACATGACGGTATTACACACCAGCTTCTGGATTTCCTGCAGGGGGGTATATTAATACATACAGCAGGTATTTTAATGGTTAATATTTCCTGCTAAAATATGTCACCAAAAAAAACATTCTCCCCCATTATATTGGACTGGAAATCAAAATGCGCCCCCTTGCTTCTTAAATATGGTCCTACTGACGGACTCCAATTTAAAGGGGGGCGTGCCACCATTAAATGTTATTTTAATGTCATTCAGCATGAAAAACGAGTTACTGTTGTCATTCACTTTGCCCCAGTTGTGAGATATTCTCTGTACTTCATTATAATGGCGCCCCCTGGTGTTTAATCTGTATAGTAATGTGCACGTCTACCTACTGAGGTGGTCGCACATGCTCAGTTGTATCCTTCAGCTGTCACCATCAGCTGTGACCACTAACAGGAGAGACATGCAGTAGAAAAGAAACGCCCCCTTAGAAAGAGCACACCTCCTGGGCTGTGATAGGGAGAGAGATGCAGTAGAAAGGACACCCCCCACCCCCTGAGAAAGGACATACCTCCTGAGCTGTGATAGGGAGAGAGCTGCAGTAGAAAGGACACCCCCACCCCCTGAGAAAGGACATACCTCCTGAGCTGTGATAGGGAGAGAGCTGCAGTAGAAAGGACACCCCCACCCCCTGAGAAAGGACATACCTCCTGAGCTGTGATAGGGAGAGAGCTGCAGTAGAAAGGACACCCCCACCCCCTGAGAAAGGACATACCTTCTGAGCTGTGATAGGAAGAGAGCTGCAGTATAAAGGACACTCCTCCTAAGCTGTGATAGGGAGGAAGCTCCAGTTGAAAGGGCGTGCCCCCTGAGAAAGGACACACCCCTGAGAAATCACACACCTCCTGAGCTGTGATAGGAAGAGAGCTGCAGTAGAAATGACTCTCCTCCTGAGCTGTGATAGGGAGGGAGCTGCCGTTGAAAGGACACACCTCCTGAGAAAGGACACACCCCTGAGGTTCCAGCCTAAAGAGAATGTTGCACCACTACTGGAGCAATGAATGGGGGAATTTCTGGATCCATGTAAGGTACAGGGGCTGGATCTAGCTAAAGAATGGCAGCCCATTTGATACATTGCTGGGTGGAGTTCTCCAAAGTGGGAATGTTCTTCCACCATGACACCCCTTTGCCCTACTGGGTGTGTAACGGGGCATTTGGACATTCTGTATGACATATGGGTCAGCTAGTTTCTCCAGCAGCAGTATGTAAAGATAACACTTCTGAGAATACAGATGACCAACAGCAAGGGATTCTGGATGATTTCAGCTCTGAAGCCTATAAAATTGTGAATGCAGCATTAAAGTATAATATTGTAAAGCAGGATTAGTACAGGATTACAATGCTGCATTGTATTTTGCAGTTCGCAGAACACGGATACTGAAAATACGCATGACGTCCATGTTTCATTTTCATTCACCCATTGACTTTAATGGGTCCGTGGTCCGCATTTTGCAGCCAAGAATAGGACATGTACGGAAAGTACATGTATCATCTATGCGCTTTCTGCTTCCGTATGTCCGTTCTGCAAAAAGATATCATCCGTATTTTGCGGATCTTCGTTTCGCGAACCATAAAACACGTAGGGTCGTGTGTATAAGGGCCAAAAACTGACAGTACAGGACCTTCGTGTTGAGCTCCGTACATTAGTCATCTATACTCATGGTCCGATAACCTGTGAACTCCCACACAGGCGTACGGCCGGAAGGAAGCGTCATTATATAGCAGCAAGCGCCTCGTTAATGGCTCCTAAATGGAGTGTCTGACCTAAGTCCTCGGCACATCTTAATGCAGAGCTCAAGCTGTCGGCTCAATACTACAACTCTCAAGTATTAAGGAGCTCTATGGGGATTGGTGGAGACTGAATTGCCCATTACTTAGGATTCCCACTTCCAGGCAGTAAAATATGAATCTTAGCGGCAGTAAATAAGACATTATAGAAGCCCGGGCTCATGGAAATGACTCTGGAGCCACATTCAAGATCCAGCCTCTCGTCTTGGCGGCAGTCGTATCGGCCTCAGGTGGTCAAGTGCTGCTTCCTTCGTTGATAGTCATTGGGCAAGGTCAAAGGCAGGTGGAGGGTTACCAAAATTCTCAATGCAATCATGAGATATGGAAATGAAACATTGTTTCTATGAGGAACATTACATATGTCTATTGTTTCAGTGATACATTGTATCTAGGAGGAACAGTCTGTATTTCTATTGTTTCGGTGATACGTTGTTTCTCTGAGGTACATTCTACGTTTCTATTGTTTCGGTGATATGCTGTTTCTCTGAGGAACATTCTACGTTTCTATTGTTTTAGTGTTACATTTTTTCTATGAAGAACATTCTATGTTTTTATTGTTTCGGTGATACGCTGTTTCTCTGAGGAACATTCTATGTTTCTATTGTTTCGGTCATACGTTGTTTCTCTGAGGAACATTCTATGTTTCTATTGTTTCAGTGATACATTGTTTCTATGAGGAACATTCTGTATTTCTATTGTTTCGGTGATACATCATTTCTATGAGGAACAGTCTATGTTTCTGTTGTTTCTATGAGGAACATTCTATGTTTCTATTGTTTCAGTGATACATTGTTTCTCTGAGGAACATTCTACGTTTCTATTTCTTCAGTGATACATTGTATCTACGAGGAACATTCCATTTGTATTATTATAGTTTCACCTTCATTGAGATTGGGATTTTATATGTACACGAGATTCCCATTTGGAACATATAGGATCCATAGATTTCTAGGAATGATGCACATGACCGTATCACGACTCCAGGGCGGTAATATGCCCCCATACTAGTGTATGGGCCTCCGATGGCCGGCAGGAAAAGATGGCTCAGCACTTACGGCTCCGGACAGGGACTATATGACCGCACACGAAGGTTGTATGGCCTCCAATATTTAAAGGGGTATTTTTGTTGTTTTACACATGGGGTTATCCCATGCGTAATGTAAAAAAAAAATAAAATCCAATATTATATAGTACATGACAAACTTAGAACCAGCTCTGTACCTTAAATGGATCCAGAGATTTCTCTATTCATTGCTCCAATTTCTCTGCTAGATTTAGTTCAAGCTGTCAGCGTAGGGGCGTGTCCTTTTTCAGGGGGTGTGTCCTTTCTGCTGCAGCTGGTAGCATTTGAAGGATGGAATTGAGCATGTGCTTCCATCTAGGTGTGCAGGACAGGGAAATTAGAAAAAGAGAAAACAGCAGGTGGCGCTATACAGATAGATTTTATTGAATAACTCAGTGAACTCAGCGGGTATACTAAATTTTTAATTTCATGCAATTACAAAAGTATTCAGATCCAGGTGCTGTTTTGAAAAATGTAGAATAATTTTCGTGGGACAACCCCTTCAAGTTACCCCCCCCACACACGAAATCAAGTGATTATGAAAGTAGGGACCCCATACCTCTCAGAGCCCCCAAACAGAACAGAGCAGCAGCAGGTCGAGCATGTGCACTCCTGCTTCATTCATCTCTATGGGAGTTCCTGAAATAGAGATGAATTGAGCACCATCAGTGCACATGCTAGACCTGATGGTCTAGAGGGGGGCTCTAAGGGGTATAGGGTCCCCGTTCTCATGATCAATGGGGGTCCCAGTGGTAGGACGCCCACCAATTTAATAGATATCCCCTATCCTATGGACAGGTGATAACTTGTAACAACCAGAATACCCCTTTAAGCAACAGTCTACAGTCCAGACACTATATGGCCTAGTATAAAGAAACAGCATTCAATTTGCAGCAGGCTGTAAAATGAGATGGCTTTGATCCCCATCTACTGACCTCTAGTGGCCTATATGAAAACTGCAAGGGTCCATCTTATCATAAAAACAAGCTTGAATTAAAAAGCGAATGAATAAAAATATTGGTTTATTCCTCATTTTATCACACTTTTATCGGAAAACATCCGCAAGCGGGTGTGCCGTAAGGCTGTTATATGCGCAAAAGTCGACAAACTTGTAATTACTTATTCTTCCTTTCCTCGCATATTATCGGTGGTGCGGATTTGTCCCACGGAGAGAGATTTAATGTCACCAAGCCCGCCAGACCCCGGTGCGCTCCTCCATATCGCGGCCTGTTTTCTGTGTGATAGATACTGCTGTGACTGCAGATCAGCGCGGCGTCCTATAAATCATCCTAACAGCGTCTCCTGTTGTGTAGGATGATTGCAAGCGGAGAAAAAACAAGATTACGTTTCTCCCCGGGCGTTTTGTACGTTTGCAAACACACCTTGACTGATTGTATTGATCCGGGTTGACAAAAAAGGGAGATGTTAGAAATGTCCTCCACGCAGTCCTCTTGTATGGATCACCGACTCCCGGCTGGTGACGCCGGGCATCGGAGTAAGATCCCTGAAAGCTCAGAGTCCTGTCTGTTACATACAAAGGTGCAATACACACTTTGCCCAATAGATGGAGCCCTTATGTTTCTATTTTATGCTGTTAATTTTTGTGGACTATTCTAGAGTAAATTTGCTATACCAGGGATGGCCAACCTGAGGCTCTCCAGCTGTTGCAAAACTACAACTGCCAGCATGCCCTGACTGCCTACAGCTATCAGCCTACGGCAGGGCATGGTGGGAGTTGTAGTTTTACAACAGCTGGGGAGCCGTAGTAGATGTCCGAGCACATCACAGCCGCAATATCTTTTAGGATTGTATTCTTTCTAGCATGGTAATTTCATTGACTCTCGCAGTAGGTTCGAATCCCACCAAGTACAACATCTGCTTGTAGTCTGTATGTTCTCCCCGTTTTTGCGTGGGTTTCCTCCGGGTTCTCCGGTTTTCTCCCACACTCCAAAGACTTACTGATAGGGAACGTAGATTGTGAGCTCCTGGGGACAGTGTGATGCTAATGTCTGAAAAACTCCGGAATATAGGAAGGCTATATAAGTGCTTAAAATAAATACCGTAGGTCAATAGAGATAAGAAAGTGGGACAGGTACATGCGTTGTGTTAGGCCTCTTTCACATTAGCGGCAGCACAGATCCGGCGGGTGAAGGGTGCCCCGGATCTGTGCTGCCGCAAGTACACGTGGGGAGCCGGAGCAGCGCTCCACGCGTGTCACATACACATAAACACACACATAGACATACACACAGACATACAGATACATACTTCCATGCTCCCAGCATGCTCCGCACAGCACAGGGGGACGGCGCGCACATAGGAAGATTCCCCATAGCGCCCTCTGCTGGTGGGAGAATCTTCCTAGGTGCGCGCAGTCCTCCTCCTCCTGCCATGTGCGGAGCTGCTGGGAGCATGTAAGTATGTCTGTGTGTATATCTATGTGTATGTCTGTGTGTATGTGTCTGTCATGTGTGCTGTGGACGGATCCGTCATGAACTCCATTGAAAGTCAATGGAGGACGGATCCATTTACTGAGTGTGTTACACTGAACGGATCCATCCCCATTGACTTGCATTGGGGGTCATGACGGATCCGTCTTGGTGCGAATGCCTGGACCGGAGAGCAAACCGCAGCATGTTGCGGTTTGCTCTCCGGTCTGGAGACGGAACAGAATGCTTTTAGGAGCATTCCGTTTTCTTCAGTTCAGTTTTGTCCCCATTGACAATGAATGGGGACAAAACTGAAGCGTTTTATTCTGGTATTGAGCCCCTATGATGGAACTCAATACCGGAATTATAAAACGCTAGTGTGAAAGTTGCCTTATCTGTGTCCCATTAGAGACATCTATTGTAGCCACAATCCCTCAAAACAACCACAGAGCCCCATAAGGACCAGGCACAATGGCCCTATGTGGCAGGGAAGAGCAGAGAGGGTAGGAATTCTGGTAGTAATGATAGTAGTAGAATTTCTTGGTTACCAGGCAAGTTGTTGTCTCTCTACACTGCACTTTACTCTCAGGCATCCAGACAAAGGGGTGCAAAACTTTTCTTGCTGCTTTCTGCGCTCTTCCACTTTCTCTTACCTTTACTCTGTGCTCATGATGCGGTGCTACAAGTCCCCACTGTGGGATGTAATCCTTAGCAGATCCTCCAGAGTATGTCCAGGCTCCTGAAGCCTTACATCTGGACAGGTTCCAGGACAGTCTTTCTTCTGCAAGTATCTTCTCTCAAAAGTGGAATGGTCCATCATATCACATTTTTTGCCTTCTTCCCTCAGGCTGGTTCACTACCCAGAGCTGTTATATGCTCCCTCACACTTCTCGGTCTACTCCATAGCGACTCTACTCCTTCCTGTGGGTAGGGTGGAACAGCTCTGTCACTATACGGCCTGCTGACCCTGTGTGCACCTTGTGGACGGGAAATGCACTTAACGCACCCAAAAGCACATCTTGTTCCTTTCACAGTGGGACACTGCACTTAGAACTAGTCTTGAGAAAATCGAAGTCGTAGGTTTCGATCTGAATTTCAGGGAAAATTCAATTCACCGTGAAGCTGAATTTCCTTGTGCTTCGTGGTAGTGAATTGATTTTCCCCGAATAGTGGTAAAAAATTAAAAAAATTGTGTTTACCTCCTCCGTTTGAGTGCAAAGAGCCGGCTGCCGCCATCTTGATTGAAGATCTCGCACGAAATCCCGCGCGCTGTGACATATGACGTCACCACGCCGGCCAACGTGATGACGTCATAGGCCGTGCAAGATTTTGCTCTAGATGGTGGCGGCCGGCTCTTTGTAATTAAATGGAGTAGGTAAGTATGATTTATTTATTTTTTTATTTTATATTTTAATATTAATGTCAGTTGCCGCGGCATCTAAGGGGTACAATGATGGGGAGGGCGTAATCGCCGCCCGCTTTCATTGCACCCACTACTTATAAAGAAATGTAGTAATAATAACTTATAGAATTCCCTTTAGGCTCCATTCACACGTCCGTATTTTGTATCTGCATCCTTTCCGCATCTGTTTCCGCAATTTCGGACAATTATGCGGATAGGACGCGGATCCATTCATTTCAATGGGTCCCGAAAAAATGCGGACAGTACACCGCGTGCTGTCCGCATCCGTGTGTCCATTCCGACTGTCCGCATAAAGAAATCCTCCTGTCCTACTTCTATCTCGATTTTGCAGTCAATAGCTCAATACAAGTCTATGGAGCCTCCAAAAATGCGGAAAGGCAACCACATGTCATCCACATTTGCGGATTCTGTTCCAGGAGGGTAGAAAAAAATAAAAATAAATTTGATACCTCCTTGACATACGGATACATCTTTTTTTTTTTTGCGGAAAAACGGAACGGATGTGCTTGAAAAACAACGGATCCGCAAAAAACTGACCGTTTTCCAGGATGTGCACAAATACGGACGTGTGAATGAAGCCTAAGGCCCCATTCACACGACCGTATGTACATTTCCACATCTTATCCGCGTTTTTGCGGATAAGATGCGGAACCATACGGACCCATTCATTTTTCCATAGGAGAAAAAAAAATGCGGAATGCACACTGTGTGCATTCCGCATCCCGTATCTCACGGAAGTTCCCCCGCAAAAAAAAATTAAAACATGTCCTATACTTGGCCGCAAAACACGTCCGTAGCCCCATTAAAGTCAATGGGTCCGCAAAATTGCGGAACACTACGGAAGACTTTCCGTAATCTCTTCCGTTCCGTTTTTATACGGATAATGGAATACATACGGTCGTGTGAATGGGGCCTTAAAGGGGTATTCCAGAATAGAAAAAGTGTATGTTTTTTTTTCCCCCCCCCCACCAGAATGAGCGCCTCTCTTGTTCCTAGGCTACGGCAGGTAGTGCAGCTAAGTCTCATTCACATGCGCCATCCGTTTTCTGCAACTTTCTCATTCATGTGAATTGTTTTTGCACAAATGCATCCAGATGGATAGAATCTGCAGAAAAGTCTGTCGTGTGTGAAAAGCCTTAGAGATTGAAAAGGCTACAGTGGGACATTGTGATACTTGTAGTTCCTTTATGGTTACCGAATGCTGGGGCTTTCCATTGAACAATATGGTGAGATAAAAGCCGTATATTGCATTGCATGACCCAGGTCTTGAGATGGCCGAGCCCATTGCCATTCTTATTCCTTCCTTCCTTCCTTCTGTGATCTTTAAGTCTTGCATTGTACTGGGAAGCAAATCTTATTTCGGTGTGAAAACTCGCCCATGGTCCCAGGCAGCGATCGGGGTTTAGCAGCGCCGCATTGCATGCTGGATAATCTACTGGCCGAGATTTTCTTCCAAGATAGCGGGGCTGAGTTTGTACCAGAAGGTGCCAGTTAAGTGCTGCTGTAATCGCTGGGACCATTAACGGTGCAGGAATGTATCGCACTCCGTGCAGCGGCGGCGGCCGCCCTCCCCGTGTCTCAGGCCTAGTGTAATATAAACCTTTTTCAAAAGAAAATGATTCCTTTCAGAGTATTCCCAGCTTTGCAGTGAGCCACGCTCATTCGATAATCACTTCTCTGCCATTTTTCTCATACAGCTGAGCCTTAAAGGCACAGCGCACTAAACCGTAATATCCTGTGCAATATAAGGTGGAAACCAATATTATGTATCCATTATTTTTATTTATTTATTTATTTATTTATTTTGCCACTTGATATTACCAATGCTGTGGTTATATATCCCATCACCATTTTGGATCGTTGCATCAAAAGCTCCAATTTTAAGGGGTATCTGGCTTGGAAAGCCCAGTTTCGATGATCCTGAGTGAACAGAGGGGGTCCCAGCCATATTTTTTAGCCAGACTGAAGGTCTGTAGGACTTGGCATATTCATACGTTACACAAACAGCCTATGGATTGCAATGGGAAAGGTGCAGCAATAAGTTTGACCTGCGGAGGCACTGCAGAGAAACTGAACACTTCCAGCAGAGATTACAAGGGATCAAGAGCGACCCTTTGTATCGAAAAGTGATGGTCCGAAATGGAAACCCCCTTTACTATAGGAGACCAGAGGCTTTTCAGAGTTTTTGTAGTTTGTATTTCTTTAATGAAACTTGCGTTACAAACTTTAGAGGTGATCGGTATTACGCAAGGAGAGATTGCACTTCCTCCGTCAAGCGCTTTGAAGATCAAACCTCTGGCTCTAATCCTTATGTCCTTGGGCGAGTTGTTTTATCAGTCTAAAATAATGTTCTGTAGTGAATGTGAGCCAACAATCTAATTAGAAAGCCTACGCGAGAATACAGCCGAGGACGGAAAAGTGGATTCTTTAATCCCTAAATAACGACTGCAGACGTCTTCACCCTGAAAGAGTTACCTCCAGGGGCCTAGCTATAGGGGTGGGGGGCCGAGGTACCATTCACACATGGACCCTAGTGCCTAAGGGGGCCCAATACCTCCTCTGTAATGCTTTATGCCACTGTCCTTCTGTCCAGCAGTTTTTTTCAATTCTATCTATCTCATATCTATCAATTTATCTCGTATCTATTTCTTTATCTCATATCTATCTATCTATCTATCTATCTATCTATCTCATATCTATCTATCTATCTATCTATCTATCTATCTATCTATCTATCTATCTATCTCATATCTATCTATCTATCTATCTATCTCATATCTATCTATCTCTATCTATCTCTAATATCTATCTATCTATCTATCTAATATCTATCTATCTAATATCTATCTATCTATCTATCTCATATCTATTTCTTTATCTCATATCTATCTATCTATCTATCTATCTATCTATCTGCAGAGTGCTGCCCCCCCAGGGAAGATTGTGTCCCAGGTTTTTAGGAATGCCGAGTGGTGCAGCCTTAACTTTTGTGTGTATCACAGTGCTCCCACCTGAATATCGTTGGTATAACCCAGGGTAAGGTTCTGCAGCAAAAAAGGGGAGAGTGATAGTTGGTGGAGTAAGTCCAGACTTGGTAAAAGTTTAACAGCTTTACTTGCATCCAGACAATACTTGACCTTTTCTCTTGGCCCCAGCAGGTCTTGGGGTAAACTGGATGGCTAACTTAGATACCTTGTTTTCACTTTCTCTTTTGTACTAGACTCCGGCTTCAGTCTGGTAGCTAGACTTTCTGAAAGTTCTGGTACCTTTTGGAGTGGGGGGCCTTTGGTTGTTGACAGTCTCGTGATACTCTGTATACTGTAAGAAGTCGTGGTGCTCTATGAGCTGCTTCCGTTGGAAGACTCCTGCTGTAGGAGGGGGGGCATTCCCCTCACTGTGCCATGACTTGACTCGTCTGCTTCCAACTCTAGACTTGACCAGACTAGAACGAATATAGCTTCCTGCAACACTTCCCTTGGTAGGAAGCAGCAGTAGCCCACTTCTGCCCAAAAGGGCAGATACACTGCCACCTGCTGGTGAAATAGGTACAGTACATAACCATAACAGTTTCATAGGAATACTACTAATGCACAGTAGCAAAGGACATGGAATGAATACACAGATTACGTTATTACAGACAATAGCAGGGTATAAGAATGGCTGGGCCCGCTGGTTCCAGGGGCCACCTGCCTGGTAGACATGCTGTAGACTGGCAGTGAAGCGGTTATGGAGAATATACAATCTGTAAGATGCTTGTTGTGTGGGTTACGAGGACTGTAAATGATATTTATGCATCCATTAAGAGGTGTTGAGGATGTGGCCGGTGTGATTTATCTTGGTTTCACGGCACATGGGTGACGGATGACACCGGTTCTGGATTACATATCCCGGCTAATGTTCTGTGGTGAGGCGGACACACCTGGATAGCTCGGCCCCTTCATTGTTTGGCTGCGATAAAACAAGGCATTTGGAAAAGCAGAACCAATATTTTCCAGAGTTAATGGCAGCAGATGGGCCGTGGTTCATTAGCCGGGCTGAGGACTGAGCGTCCGCTCCAGGAACCAAAATCTGTCCTGTAATTATAAGAACTGGTGATAGGCGCCCAACAAACAGAGCCGTGAGCTCCTCGTGGAGGAACATCTCACATGCACAGGACGGATGGGAAGGAGGAAGATGGACAGGAGCATAAAAACTATTCTACAAGTGTCAAGTACAGGCATGAAATACAGAGAGATGTGGAGAGATGAGATAGATATATGAGACGGTGAGATGAGAGAGGTAGAGAGATGAGAGAGGTAGAGAGATGAGAGAGGTAGAGAGATGAGAGAGGTAGAGAGATGAGAGAGGTAGAGAGAGAGATGAGAGAGGTAGAGAGAGAGGTGGAGAGATGAGAGAGGTAGAGAGATGAGAGGTGGAGAGAGAGAGATGAAAGAGGTAGAGAAAGAGGTGGAGAGATGAGAGAGGTGGAGAGTTGAGAGAGATGAGACAGAGAGATACATAGATGAGATACATAGATGAGAGAGATGAGACAGAGAGATGAGAGAGGTGGAGAGACAGGTGGAGAGAGGTAGAGAGATGAGAGAGGTGGAGTGAGTGATAAGAGAGGTGGAGAGATGAGACGAAGAGATGAGAGAGGTAGAGAGATCAGAGATGAGCGGTAGAGAGAGAGAGATGAGAGGTTGAGAGAGATGTAAAGAGATGAGACAGAGAGAGAGAAATTAGAGAAAGATGATGCAGAGAGAGACAAGAGAGATGAGTCAGAGAAAGATTTAGAGAGGAGATGAGATGGAGATAAGACAGGGAGAGAGAAAAAGAGAGAGAGATATGAGATGAGACAGAGAGAGATGAGACAGTGAGAGATGAGACACAGAGAGAAATTAGAGAAAGATGAGGCAGAGAAAGAGAGAGACATGGGACAGAGAAAGAGATGGATAGATATGAGGTGAGGTCACAGATGCTCCAGGATTGTTACTACATGGGGACTGCCAGTAGTCACTAAACAGCCACATCAGGCTCCTCTATAAATATCCTAAGGGGAATTATCCTAAATTTCATGAGCGTTAGATACCCCTCCACCTGGAGCACTGCACATGTGCCGCCTCACTGTGTGCGGAGCCTAGGCCTCGGATAATCACCCATAAATCACCATCCATCCTCTACCACCCCTCTCAGTATTTATCCGGAGATTATACTGGTGAAGGTCTATTCTCTGTCTATATGGCGGTATTTCTCACCTATTGTCTAATGTTTACAGTAGTGTCAGGTCCCTTTATATTGATGAGCCCAAACGTGTCTGAGCCAGGGACATTATAAGATTAAGCGACGTGCCCAAGGTCATAAGCCGGCAAGGAAATCAGACAGACTCTCCTAGTTCCGACAGCCTCATTGTTCTCAATCAGTGGAGATATTGACCGGTTTACACCCTTCTAGTCACCTCAGAAAAATGTATAACACTAACCCATCGGTGCTGTACTCCATCAAATCTGGAGAAACTCGCCATTTACATCAGGAATATAAAATAGTGTTACTAATATAATGAATTATTACTGCTGTTACTGATCTATGTTACTTCTTCCAATACAAGTAGTAAGGTGCGATAGATAGATAGATAGATAGATAGATAGATAGATAGATATGAGATAAATGGATAGATAGATAGATAGATAGATAGATATAAGATATGAGATAGATATGAGATAGATAGATAGATATGAGATAGATAGGAGATAGATAGATAGATAGATATGAGATAAATAGATAGATAGATATAAGATAGATAGATATGAGATAGATGGATAGATAGAGAGATAGATAGATAGATGGATAGATATGAGATAGATGGATAAATATGAGATAGATGGATAGATATGAGATAGATAGATAATGAGATAGACAGATAGATAGGCTGATTCATTTTGCATTATATCTGTATAGCGGTCAGCGCTCCATTTTTTCTGAAACAGGGCTCCAAATCCCCTGTGTATACATAGAACTGAATGTCAAAGATTCAGACCATCTGCAGCCACCACTAGAGGGAGCTCATGAGTTACTGTGAACTGTTTTGCACTGAGCTCCCTCTAGTGGTGGTAGCCTGAATGGTATCATTTAATTGCTTATAAAGGAGATTTGGAGCTCTCCTATCTAAAAAAAAATGGAGCCCTGACTGTTATAAAAATATATGCTGAAATATTAACAGAAAAGGTTCCTCCACCGAGCACAAGAAACAGGCGCACTTAAAAGAGTTCCCGTTAACACATGAATGGCATCATAGACCCATGTTTACAGGGTCAAAGCTTTTTCCCTTTGAAGAGGTAGCGGTACAGAGAGCTCTTTGAGTCGGGGCTAGATTTGTGCGGTTTTTGCTAAATTACACATTCATGTAGAAGAGGCGCTCATCACTGGCTGCAGTGGAAAAATCCTGCTTATAAAGGATTGTATTCAAACATTACTTTGCCTGTGATGTGATGTGAAAGGTGTATACATATATCCTTTGTCTGAGCACTCTGGGTCTGATCCAATTACGAACTTAAAGGGATAATACAATACCATCGACCATGTTGGGCAATCCATTGGTCCATAAGGATGAGCTTTATTAAGGAGTGTCCTGAGGCTGAGTCACTCAGTGATCAGCTACAATCTGTGGTGGAACCTGGAAGCAAGTGTTCAATTTTCCTGCAGTGCCACCACAGGTGAAACAAAGTATTACACGGCAGATCTCATTGAAATCAATGGGCTGCCTGTGTAATGCATGGACGTGCCAAGTCCTCCAGAATCATAAATGCTCTTTATTGCTCTTGAGTATCCCAGATGCGGAGCTCTAATTAACCCCTTAGTGACCACCAATCCACCTTTTTAATAGACCTTAGGCTAGGCTGCCACCTTTTTATGGGGGCCTAGTCTAAGTGCTGCACAGACTCAGATTTAACATGAGGTCCAGGCTCCTGCTCTAAAAGACCAGACTGGCAGAAGCCCCGATCTGGGCCATGTAAACTCTTAGATGCTTCAGTCAATAGCGACCGCGGCATCAAAGTGGTTTAGATGGAGGAAGCTCCCTTTGTCTCCTATTGGCACCTCGCAAATGAGATCATAGGGTGCCATTTTCTTGGCGTGGCAGCCTGGGGCCTAATGAAGGCCCCAAACCTGCCTGCAGTGTATCTGTGCCTCTCTGGTCTGTATAGCACTGACAGTATAATTCTCTGCACTGCATAAGCAGTACAATGTATTATACTTTCAGTGAATGCCATTTAAAAAAAACAAACAGAATTTCTGTTTCTTGCCTATTCACCACCAAAAAAATTAAATAAAAAGCAATCAAAAAGTGTTATGTGCCCCAAAATGATAGCAACTATCACAGCTCTGTAGAAGAAAAACATCACGCGTCTTGGGATGTGGTGATGCAAAAACATTTTCTCTTTTTATTGTGCAAAAGTAGTAAAATGGGAAATAAAAAAAAAACTATATATTTGGTGTGGCTGTAATCGTACTGACCCAGATAATAAAGTTACCATATTTTGACATGTAAAAAAGTTATAGTTTTTGGAATGTGACGAAAAAAATTAGAAAAAATTGCTTGGTCACTAAGGGTTTAATACCGTAATGATATATGGTTTACCTATGTTTTGATAAGAACTGATCAATATTTTTTCTCCATTACAGAATGATCACCATGCCACCAGGAACTGTCCTCCTCACCGCCTTGTGTTTTCTTGGCACCTCGGTCTCCGGCACACAAGCCTATGTCACCTTCTCACGGAACAACACAATGTTCAACCACCTCACCCTGGACGCCTACACAGGGACTCTATATCTCGGTGCCACAAACTTTCTCTACCAGTTGACCGAGGATTTATTGCTTGAGACAGAACCAGTTCAGACTGGGCCCGTGTTGGACAGCAAGGATTGTTTACCCCCGGTCACCGCCGAATGTGCACATGTACAGAATACGAATAATCACAACAAGCTTTTGCTGGTGGTGCCAAGCCAAAAAGAGCTGATAGTATGCGGTAGCGTTTTCCAAGGCATTTGTGAAAAAAGGCTCTTGGGATCTGTCAACGAGGTCCTCTTCAGACCCGAAAGACCTGTAGACTCTCAGTATGTGGCGGCAAACGATCCAAACGTCACCACAGTTGGCTTGGTTGGGCTTTCCAAGGATGGCACACCTCTCTTTTTTGTAGGAAGAGGCTACACCAGTAAAGGAGTGGGTGGTATTCCTCCCATCACAACTCGCAACCTGAACGGGGGAAGCGACTCCCATTCCGTCTTCTCCTACGAAGAGACAGCCAAATTGGCCGTGGTTGGACGACTCTCGGAGTATAACCACCACTTTGTGAAAGTCTTTACTCACCGGTCCAATGTTTATTTCCTATTTTATCGTCGGGACCTGAAGTCACCCTCCCGGGAATATAAGACCTACATCTCGCGTATCTGCCCCGACGACTCCCATTACTATTCCTACGTTGAGTTGCCTCTTAGTTGCCAAACTAAAGATGGTAGTAGGAGCTATAACCTTCTTCAGGCCGCCTATGTCACCCAACCTGGAGAGAAGATGGCAAGGGGCGTCTTAAACACCAACGGAGATGTGCTCTTCGCGGTGTTCTCCCAGTGGCATGCAGCTTCCGGAAAAGTTAGTGAAGAATCCGGTTTGTGCTTGTATCCTATGGAACTTATCGACCGACTGATCAATCAGACTAGAGACATCTGCTACACCAGGGATGGCAAAGATGAAGATGACAGAGAAGTGGCGTATATTGAATACGATGTGAAGTCCAACTGTGTTCAGCTTCCTTCTGTGAGTATTGTTTTCGGTTGTCCACAAATAACCCAGGCAAAATTGATATTACTATATTAGACCACGTATAGCTCCCATAACAGGGTTTGAAAGAACACCAAAGAGAGTGTCATGTGCCATACATCACCCATTGTGGTTGGGGTTTTAAAATGTTCCTCACCCGCTCTTAGGCCCTGTAGTTTAGCATGGTAGTCTTCACCTGGTAACACACACTTGGTTCTGCCAAGCATGTATACACACTTATGCGTGTACCATCCATATATGTATGTATAGTCATACCGTATTGTCCGCTGGTCAGACACCATGTCCAAAATGTAAAGTTAGAGTGTTCTTATTTTTACACCCCCTTCCCCCAATGATACTCTAGGAGACCACCTACTCGCCGACCCCTTACCCCTAGCTTCCTATATGTTGAAATCCCAACCCATACAATAAGGGTCATCTAGGTAGGGTACGACAGCAGTCAACCCGTTTTCTTGTAGACCAAAAGTTGGGGTTCCAGTGATTCCAATACCTAGAAGGAGTAGAGTCTGGAGGAACGGAACTTCCATCTTTACAAGATTTAGACCCATTTCCATTGCTAGAGTCTTACATATGTTTTATGTTTTTCAGGACACACTAGATGCTTATCCATGTGGCTCAGACCATACTCCAAGCCCCATGGCAAGCTGGGATCCCTTGGAAGCTGCTCCTGTTTTTGAGAGCCCAGACGCCCGCCTTACAGCCATTGCCGTCAACGTAGAAGAAGAACACACAATAGCGTTTATCGGCGACCACAAGGGACAACTTAATAAAGTAGGTGACCACGGTGCAACCAAAATGGCTGAAGTTGTGACCTATATGGTGTGTAGGAATTTTCCAGGACTTGGATATGGATGACTTATCCTAAGGATAGGTCATCAGTATCAGATTATGGGGCAGGTCCAACACCCTGGGCCCCCATGATCAGCAGTTTGGGGCAGCTGCCAAAAGCCATACAGTGGATGGAAGGCTTAGTCTACTGTTCAGTTCCCATGTCGTCGTATTGGAGCTCAGCTCCTCATTTACATGAATAGGAACAGCTGCAGTACCCCGATACGGCAACTAAGCAGTGGATGGAGCTTTCTGCTCTCTGCTCCATCCACTGCATGGTTTCCAGTGGCGGCAGCTGCCCAAAACAAGTGATCGGCGGGGTTCCTGGGTGTCAGACCTCCACCAATCTGACATCAATGACCCATCAAGTCAATAGGTCATCAGTATCTAAGTCCTGGGAAACCCTTTAAGATAACCTTGTCCCAGCAATTGTGGACCCAGTTCCTGGAACCACTGACCATCGTCTGTTACAACCTGGGGAATTATGGTATTATTGTATTACATGGCGGGTTCTTCAAGAGAATGGGCCTGGTCCACCAAAATGGGATTGTGATGGGAACCTAATTAAGTCATCCTAAAATGTCTTCTAAGTGGTCACAGAGGGTTCATTTTCATCTTGCACGCCTTGCAGAATCCAATACCTACAGTATTTTGGGGCTCTGCACTCCTGAGGTCTCAGGGGCCACATTTTCCTGCCATCAATATCTACAGAACATGGATATTTCAGTTTATGGGAGGAGAAGCTAGCTACTTCCTTTCTCACTGGTGTCACGGTTGAGATGCACCTCCCAAGGTCCATCCTAATATTATAAGTAGTAACTAGTAGTAATGGTTGTGATCTTTCTAAATCATACATGATGGCAGGACTGATGTGACTCCATTGGGCAGTAGAGTCGCTGCGGGCCCTATGTCTAACCCACCTGCAGCTTAGGAAGATTTAGATGGACTTCCCAAGCTCAATGGGTTGTCCTCTACATGGGTTTCACCAGTACAGATGACGACTTGCCTTATGTACAAGTCAATAAAAATTTGGCCACCAGATCATGTGATGAAGACCCTCGGCATCTAATATGGCGGACAGTGGTCCATGTCAGACAGCTACTTCCTGTCTAAAAGGAAGTGAAGTCTTATCTGACTTTTGGTATGGGAATAGAAGATACCAACTCCATGCAGAAGTTGCTCCAGTACCTAGACCTTAGTTTTCCAAAAATAAGTCTCCCTCCCTTTGATAATTGGAACATGCCCGCGTGCCGCGGGAGTCAATGGTGCGTAACCTCCGTAGCATACCTGGAGATAACAGGATAATTGAACCATGTTCCTCCGCTGCTCAGGCGCTTCTCAATTTTAATTGTTCATTTAGACCTAAATTACTTTATATGCAAATACAAGCCGACTATGGAGTCAGTGATCCAGTCACCTGCGGGATTTTCCAATTTCAGTCTGATGCCTGAAAACCTGACTTTTTTGTACAATGAGTTTGGTTCACTATATTTTGGAGAATGTTCTGCGTATGTGTTCATGGACCTGACTGCAGCCCAATCAATAGGGGTCCCAGTTCAAGGACCCCAAGGATAGTATCTTCCATTCAGAGACATAAGGTCCTATTATTCAAGATGCCACCAGGGGCAGAAGGTAGACCTCTTAAAGGGGTTGTCCGAGTGTTTAATACTGATGATCTGTCCAGGCCTCCCCCACCAGTCCGCTGTTTGAAGAGGCTGCAGTGCTCCGGAGAGCACCATGGCCTCCTCACAGCTTACCACGCACTGCGCCGTCCATTGTATAGTGGCTGTTCCTGGTATTGCAGCCCAGACCCATTCACTTAAATGACGACTGAGCTCCACCTGGGCCATGTGACCGACGAACGTGACATCACATGGCTGGCCTAGGAAGAGGCAAACAACTGATTCCCGGGAATCGGACCCCCACCGATCATATACTGATGACCTATCCTAAGTATTAAATTCCTGGACAACCCGCCTGTAAGCCTCCAGATGTAGACGGGTGTGGCCCCTGTGAAGTTCCAGACCCTCTATGTGAGACCCTGACTTTTTCTGTAGGTAAAAAAAAATGCCATGTGAACCCGGTCATACAGAGCAAGGTCGCGGTGATATTTGGCGCTGATCGTGTTGTTTTTCAGCTGGTCACTGACCGCATTAGGTTTAAGCAGCTAATTTGTACTCAAGCAAAATTCCTGCTGCCCGTTCACCTGGATCAAATCGTATTACAGCCATTTCCTGTTCCCACAAGCAGCGCTCTGCACAGGATTTGCGCTGGAAGTCCCGGAGAAATAGCCTATAATAACACGGCTGGAGGTGAAAAATCGTTCGGATACATCAGCCGCCCTCAGGCATTGCTCCGCCGTGACTGTGATTGTTTGCCACAATGAACGCGCTCATTGCCCATGGCCCTTCTGCTGCCCCCTTCTGGCCCCTGAGGTGCTGCCTGAGGTGATCGCCTCACCTGACCTCATTGGTGGTACGCCCCTGCTTAGCTGATACCTCAATTTCTTGTAATTTTGTTTTTCTTTTAATTTTTTGTGTTTGGAATGATCCTGATGGGTTATGTTAGATGAGAAAAGGGGTCTGTTTTTCTAAGAAACAGCGCCCCCCTTAATCTATAAGCTGTACCTGGTATTGAAGCTCAGTCCCATCCAATTGAAACCATTTTGCAGCTAAAATTTGATTTGCATTGGAACTATTGGGCAGATTTAATAGAAGAGATCTGGAAGATGCAATATTAGAGTCATGATGTATTACTTCCATGTAGGGGTCACTTTGGCATTTCTGGTGCCCCAAGCAAACTTTTGGGGACCCCTGTCACAGCAGTAATCTTCACCACATCAAACAATTTAGCTCCACCCCATTGCATCACTTAGTTCTGCTCTATTATATTTGCCAAGCTCCGCCCCCATTAGCCCAGCAAGCTCCTCCGCGTCTGTCTGCAAAGCCCCACTGTCTGGATGCTCCCGCCACCTGTCTACAGCTATAAAGAGCCCCTCTCCCTGCCCGGGCCCCGACGCAGCATAGGGCACCAGGGGCAGCTTAGTGCATGTAGAATCCCTATAAGGTTCAATAGGAGCTACATAAATCAGTCTGCAGAAAGCTCCCCCTAGTGGCAGCTGCAGATCACCAGAATTTCTATGTTATGCAGAATCAGACTACACAGGATTTGTTTGTAGTCTGTTACCATGGGGATGCATGGGTCTGCCCTTTACTCATTTAGTCAATTTGTTGCCAGCGGTAGGCCCCAAGCATTTGCCTGCTGTGCCTGGTGGCAAAGTCTGCCTCTGCTTCTACATAAAGCAAATGTATAAAAATTATTCCAGTCCTGGTCCCTTGTATAAATAGGTCATGTTGGAAAGAATTTTGTCTTCTTTGACAGGACAGAATATTTCCATCTTGGGTTCATGAATTAATACAAAGTAATATTTAATTTACAGAAAATTCTTCCGCCGAGCTACCTGGTCCGAGTCCTAACATGCAGCCAGCTGTCCTTAGGTACATCACTGTACAGAGATAAGGACCCCATAGCAAGAAATCAGAGTCATCCTGTCCCAGGATCGGGGGTCGTGCTGTTTCGTGGGGACTATTTCTCCCCCTCCTTATTCCTTCCCCCCTTATTTCTCCCCTCCTTATTCCTCTACCATTCTGGAATTGAAGAGGCAAGCACCCTCTTAAACCCTGTTCTTTCCTATCCCCCTTCCAAGTATTTATGGCATTTTAAGCCTAGCCTAACATCAATGTCAACTCCCTAGGAACACCCCTATCATGCAAATTCACATAAGCCCCGCCCCTGAGGTTCCACAAACAATAACAAATGCACAAATGGGTACCCCAACACAAATTCTCTCCCTACTCGGATATCAGTAGAAAGTTGGGCTTCAGGAATATAACTATAGGAAACCAAAGGTTGTGACATGAGATGTTATACAAACGTAGATGATTTATTGTCCGCCGTGACTAATTTGTAGCATGCGTCAATGCGATTTCAGCAAAGTAGCTGCCTCTCCCTTATGTCTATTCTTTTACGGAAACCTGGAAGCCTGTAGGTGATTTGAGCGCGGCTGCTTTCTTCCAATCACATTATCTAATAAGACGCCTCACGTCTGGCTTTGGTGATCACATATATGTACAGCGTCGTCGTATATAATGTAAATGGTGTCGCTGTGGCCCGGTCCCTTTATCCTTTCAATGACATATACAATAGAGAGTTGTGTAGGACAGCACTCTCGGGTTATGAGTTAATTGGTATGGCTCCTGAGCACTTTCCAATTCACAGCACGGTTGCCTCGCCAGTTTACGAATTACGTGCCCGAACTTTATAAAACATTGTTGCTGTTTTTTATGGTTTCCAATGTTGGTTCTCTGCTGCCACCTAGTGGCGAAGTGCGGGAATGAAGGTCCTACTCAAGGTCGAGTAAACCTGACCAGCCGCTCGGAACAACCTTGTTGTTACCGTATGATGGATTGGTCAGGGACGGTGTTAGGATCTGAAGGAGCAGATAGCTGAGAAATGACTCCAGAAGGTGACATTATGTCTCTACACAATGCTCAGACTTAAGATTGCTTGTCTAATAAACTCCACCGTGTCCACAGCTTCCACACTGAGGACCGCTGCTTGCAAAATGAAATTTCTCCCTAGCAACAACCAAGTAAAGCAGCTCCAGGAATATCGTGATGTGCCTATATCAAATCCTGGGCACCCTTCCTGAATGATATGGATATGTATGGACAGATCTCTTCATAGAATTGCCAGCCTTCATTTTTGTTCTATTTGGATCTGAGCTAATGAAGGGGGGGTAGACAAAATCATACGACACTAGGGGCAGCTTAGTGCATATAGAATCCCTATTAAGTTCAATAGAAGCTGCATAAATCTGTCTGCAAATAGCTCCCCCTAGTGGTGGCTGCAGATCAGCAGAATATTTATGACTTCTGTAGGAATTATGCAGGATCAGACTACACAGGGTATGTTTGTAGTCTGTAATGATGGGGATACATAGGTCTTCATAGGAGCTGTATACACAAAACGACAAGAGTGCCTACATATTTCCTTTGTACTCAGTTCATCCTCTGTTTTCTTATTTTCAGATTAAGATCACTGGCGTATTTTATAATTGCTGATACCGGATAAATCTCCTTTGTTGGGTATAGACAATACTGACATTGTGATTTTCCATCTTCAGGTCTACCTGGGAGGTAACAATGATGCCCGGCTGTATGCCAGCGTGCCCACGCAGTCCAACACCGCCGTGTCTGCTGACCTGCTGTTTGATCAGCCAGAAAAAAATCTGTACATCATGACACAGTCCACAGTAAGGAAGAAATATGACCATTATATAGTTTGGAAAAAGACTTAAAGGGTTAATCCCATCTTAGACAATGGGGGCATGTCGCAGGAAACCTGGGGTCCTCCAGGCGCAGTGCTCCCCGCTCCATTCTCGATGGGACCCGCACCTATCAGACCATGGGGGCATTTTTTTTAATATTACATTTTACTCATTTTGGGCTAAAAATTCAATTGAATTCAATTTTCTATTCATTTTTTTCAATTGGTCCTTAATAAAAATGTTCAGCTGTTTGTGATATACAGGGTTTAAAAAAATCAGTCTATTTCCAAGTGGCCACAGCCTGTTCATTGAATCCTGTCATCTGACAGCTCATGTGTAGCTCTTATATCTGATCTGCTGACCTCATAATAACTCGTTATAGCTCAGTTTATGAGCCATCAGATGACCGGATTCAGAGAAAATAGAAAACATTGTGACAACTTTCAAACAGACTGCTTTTTAACCCTTGTAGTTAAGAAATGGTTGAACATTTTTAATAAAGACCAACTGAAAAAACATATTTTTAGCCCACAATTAGTAAAATGCAATAATTAAAATAAAATGCCCCTGAAGGTGTACATCACCTTTAAGGCATCACAAACTTTTCAAAAAAACTTTTCAAAAAGTTTTGCTTGGTGGGATATGAGTTCTGAGACCCCCACTGATCTCTAGAAAAGGGGCGAGAAGTGAACATGTATCATGCTTTCTCTCCTCACTGCACAAGACAGGCTCCATGGAAGTCTATGGGCCCACCTCTATTCCACCTTGTGTAGCGAGGAAAGAGAGCACAATATCCACGCACTTCTCTCTCCTCATTCTATGGACCATGGGGGACTCTGCACTCAGACCTCCACCCATCACCGAACATGTCTCTATGACATATAAAAAGTTTTTTGAAAAGTTAGTGACTCTTAAAGTAACTCAACGGATGAGACTCTTTAGAGAGTTACAACGTAAAGTTATTTTTACTAAAAAGTTTTTCTAAATACAAATAAATCTGCTATTGTGGATGTAGCTCCTCCCATCATGCCTCAGAATGCAGCACAAATTTCACAGTCCCGCTATAATGGGAGGAGCTTTCTTCTTTGCTCTTTGACGCCACCTGCTGAGCAGATAAGGAACTGTTCCTCCAAAGTGCTTGTCACTGTCTGATGCCATTTACTGGTCTTACAGTCCAAGCTGAATCTGTTTTACGACTATCTTACATACTACCGCTTGTTTTGGACGCTGAGATGACTCTTTTACAGGAAATTTTTTTATTTCTTTATCTTCTTCATACATAACATTAGTTTACAGTAAGGTGACCTGTAGGGTGTAGATTCTCACTGTATAAGGTTTATTATACACTTAGATTATAAAGTATTATGTCTGCGCTACTCCACTGTTCTCATCGCTAAGGATATTCTATCATTTGTATCCTCTGCAGATTACAAAGTTGCCACTTTCTGAATGTTCCCAACATACGGACTGCACATCATGCCTTAGTGCCGGGGATCCTTACTGTGGTTGGTGCGTTCTCCATGGAAAGTAAGTGTCATGTGACAAAGCAAAAAATGTGTGCGTTTGGCTTCTCTATACATTTACAGAGCATTTGTAAAGTCTTCAGACCCGTTCACTTTTTTCACATTTTCTTATGTTGCTCCTTGTGCTAAAAAAATAACCAAGTCCAGCTTTTCCCCCTCATTCTGCATCCAACAGTCCCATAATGAGAAAGTAAGGACAAAATGGTAGAAATCTGGCCTGATTTATCAAAAAGGAAAAGCTAAAATCTCACACTGACATAAGTCTTCAGACCCTTTACTCAGGACTTAGTTGAAGCCCCTTTGGCAGGTGATCACAGCCTCCAGTCTTCTGGATTTGAGGACTTTCTGCCATTCTTCTCTGCAGATCCTCTTAAGCTCTGTCAGGTTGGATGGAGACCACCGTTGGACAGGGTTCAAGTCAGGCTGGGCCACTGAAGGACATTCACAGAGTTGTCCCCAAGCCGCACCTATGTGCTTAGGGTCATTGTCTTGTTGGAAGGTGAACCTTCTGCCCAGTCTGAGGTCCAGAGCTCTGGATCAGGTCTTCATTAAGAATATCTCTGTACTTTGCTCCATTCAGCTTTCCCTCAACCCGGACCTGTCTCCCTGTCCCTCCAGCATGATGCTGCCACCACCATGCTTCACTGTAGGGATGAAATTGGGTAGTTTCCTCAAAACATCATGCTTAGAATTGAGGCCAAAAGGTACATTCTTCGTGAGACAAGAGAATCTTTTTTCTCACAGCCTAAGAGTCCTTCAGTTGCTTTTCTGCAAACTCCAGGTGGCTTTTATGTGTCTTCTACTGAGAAGAGGCTTCATTCAGGCCACTCTGCCATAAAGGCCAGATTGGTGGAGGCTGCAGTGGTGGTCGACCTTCTGGAAGCTTCTCCCATCTGCACACTAGATTTTTGGAGCTCAACCAGAGTGACCATTGGGTTCTTGGTCACCTCTCTTACCAAGGCCATTCTCCTCCGATTACTTAGTTCGGTGGGGCGGCCAGCTCCAGGAAGAGTCCTGGTTGTTCCAAACGTCTTCTATTTAGGAATTATAGAGACCACTGTGCTCTTGAGAACTCTCAGTGCAGCAGAAATGTTTTTATCCCCTTCTCCAGATAAGTGCCTCCACCCAATCCTGTCTCTGAGCTCTACAGGCAGTTTCCTCCTCATAGCTTGGTTTTTGCTCTGATATACAGTGAGATCTTATATAGACATAGCTGTGTCTTTCCAAATCATGTCCAATTGCCTGAATTTACCACCAGTGACTCTAATCAAGGTGTTGAAACCTTGTGAGGCCACAGAGTGAAATGTCAAGTGTCAAAGCAAAGGGTCTGATTACTTATGTCCTGGAGAAATTTTAGCTTTTCCTTTCTAATAAATTTACAAAAAAATCTAAAATTCTGTGTACCGAGTGCAGATTGATAGGGGAAACTTGAATTTTTTTCTGGCAGTCCCCTAGAGGATGGAGTGAAGCAGCAGTTCATTCAGGGAACTTGGGACCCCCATTCATGTGATTAGTGGGGGTCCCAGTAGTCATAGCCCCACCAATGAGATACGTATCCCCTGTACTGTGGATAGGGCATAGGTTTCTATCTTGGGACAACCTCTTTAGGGCCTCCCTTGATGTATACACTAGGACATACACATTAAACAGATGCCTCTCATAGATGACATATAGTAGCATCCATCAGCCATAGGGGCCCATTGTAAAACGTCTAGCAGTGTCATAGTGCACTATACCAGCCCTACAGAGGACTCTGCTGGTCAATGTGATCCTATGGACTCGCTTAGTGTGTTCATCGGGAGCTTTCTTGTTGGACATGCTAAACATACATCACATAGCCCAGGGATGCCCAACCTGCGGCCCTCCAGCTGTTGTAAAACTAAAACTCCCAGCGTACCTGGGCAGCCTACAGCTATTAGGGCATGCTGGGAGTTGTAGTTTTGCAACAGCTGGAGGGCCGCAGGTTGAGATTGCCTGACATAGCCTAAACTGGGGAACCTGGCACATACACTAACATGAACCAGTGGGCACAATAGAGCCCATTATATGCCCTTAAAGGGGTTGTCCCACAAAAAATATTCAACCCAGCACCTGGATATGAATATATATAATATAAACATTTTTGAGTTTTTCAATAAAATGTATCTGTATAGCGCCACCTGCTGTTTGTATTTTTTCTAACTTCTTCATCCACCTCGCTGAGGTGGACGCACATGCTCAGTCCCATCCTTCAGCTGTGACAGTGAGAGAGCTGTGGCAGAAAGGACACACCCCCTGAGCTGCAGCAGACAGGGCACGTCCCCCAAGCTGCCAGCCTGATATAAATCTAGCAGAGCAATTGGAGCAATGAATGGCAAAATCTCTGGATCTATATGAGGTACAGGGCTGGTTCTAGCTTTGTTAGAAAGAGCCTGCTATGTACGTGATTTCTTTAAGAAGGGGTAAATTAGATGTGGCATATGCCCTTCCCCGTTGTCAGATTGGTCAGATGACACCTTACGGCTCAGCACCGATCCTAGTCCAGCTTCTTAAACCCTTAGAGATCAACCGTTGATGTTGGGAAAGCTTCAGCCAGCCATGCACTTCTCCCACAGCGGCCACTACAGGGCAAATTTAGTAACTGCACGCTGGCCATTCGGACAATTTATGGACAGGGATTGTCATATAAGGAGGTGAGGGTCACTTATTTTAGCCTAGTCATAGGAACTTGACAGCTCAGACAGGGTGCCATCCATAAAACCCCTCTCTGCAGGTGGAAGGGGCACATGCCATCCTCTGATTCCCTCCTGCCTGTTTACTTGCCCACAGATGTAGCCGGAGGCATGAATGTCTGCGTTCAGGGGAGAAGAACCAGTGGCTTTGGGCTCATGATGAGAATCAGCACTGTCTGACCGTGCAATCGCTGAGTCCTGCAAATATCAGCAAGGAGGAGAAGAGAAACGTGAGTATGCCTTCAAGGCCATAACAAGGGTGTCTGGAAGATGATGGGTGCTGTGGGCGCCTGGAGGTCACTCTACCTTTGGCCAAGGTATTTAGATACAGGGAAAAGGCAGCAATCTGAATCTTTTGCCCTAGGTGAAGGAAGACCAAGCTACGTCTTTGGAATTGGGTGCAAAATGGAGGTTGTCCTGCAGACCAGATAGATGACCATGGTCACTCATTTGGCTCGCATCCTTCTTGGGCACATCTTGCTCATTGTCAAGGGCTTCATTAACTTTGTCGTCTTGTTTGTACTCGCAGATCTTCCTTTCCATCCCTGACTTACCTTCTCTGTATCAAGAAGAATCCTACTCCTGTTTCTTTGAAGATTTCGAGAGTCGGGCAGTCCGGACAGAATTTGGAGTCATGTGTCCATCTCCTGACCCCAGCAAAGCCCCTGTGATCAAAGCAGGAACAGGTCAGTGGGAATGTCCATGTTTGCTGGATCTTAGACCAGAGGCCGGGAGCTGCTTCGTCTCTGCTCTGTTGCCCCTTCTGTGCAGAATTTATCATTTACTACTCAGTGATTTTCATGCAGATCATGTGCGGGTCAGACTACAGCTTCAATTTGGGGCAGTGACCATTACCACTGTGGACTTCATCTTTTATGACTGTACAGCGGTGGCCCAACTCTACAGAAGTGCCCCGTGAGTATGAAATACCGCCGTGTAATACATCACTGGTTCCACGGTATATATAGTGCAATGTCCCCAATATGATGGAAGGGATTTTTTTTAGAGAGATAGATATATAGATAGATAGACAGATATTAGATATGAGATAAATAGATAAATATTAGATGATAGATAGATAGATAGATAGATAGATAGATAGATAGATAAGAGAGATTTGAGAGATATAGATAGATAGATAAGAGAGAACTAGATATGAGACAGATAGATAGCTAAATAGATATTAGATATAAGATAAATATTAGATAATAGATATTAGATATATAGATATTAGATAAATAGATAGATAGATAGATAGGAGAGATTTGAGAGATAGATAGATAAGAGAGAGATTTGAGATAGATAGATAGATATTAGATATGAGATAAATAGATAAATATTAGATAATAGATATTAGATAAATTGATATGAGATAGATAGATATAATAGAGATTTGTAATATCTCTTTTGTTTTCTTTGTGTAAATAATTTCAGGTGCCGTGGATGTGTGAGCAGTGAATGGGGGTGTAACTGGTGCATTCACCAACACGTCTGCACCCATAAAGCCACATGTGAAGAAGGGACAATTATTTACAATAAATTGGTAAGTGTGTCTGTCTATCTATCTATCTATCTATCTATCTATCTATCTATCTAATCTATCTCTCAGATGAGTCAGATCTATTTCTGTGGCTCCATTTGTCTCTTACTATACTGTGTGTTTCTCTCCGTTACCAGGCTCAGTTTCCTGTACCCGAACCATCTCCAACTCCCATTTTTGTACCAGAACCAACATCCATAGTTGTTCCTACCACAATCTTTGTGACAACAACTCCTAGTCCTGTTCCTGAGACAACTACCACCACGACTCCCGCCACCACAACACCTACTGTCATAGAGACCACCCCTACACCAGTCCCTACCACTGTACCCACAACCCCCATTGTCACAACTGTGGTGACTACACCAGAAGTCACCACCACCCCTGAGCCTGAGCCGACCACCCTTGAACCCACTACTGAGGAACCTACTCCAGAAATAACAACTCAGCCGCCAACAGAAGAGCCAACCAACGTCCCCACCACGTTGCCGACCACTGTGCCCGTAGATATTGTCACATCTCCAGTTGTCACAGATGCCACCACCTTCTCTGTCACTGAAGACATTGATATGACTGAAGAGGTTTGGACAACCGAGCGCCCAACCACCATTTCTGAAACTACCGTGCCCCCATTAATCCAGGCACCTACCGCATTGGATAACGAGAGTGAGATGACTTGGGTGCCCACCACCCTTCTACCACCACCAGAGGAGATCACGTCTGCCGTCCCTCCTCTTCCGACCACTGACCAAACACTCAGTCTTCCATCTTCACCCGACTTTCCAGATGATCTAGAAACTGAAATTGCAGACACTGAAGAGCCGCCGACGATCGTTATGGAAGAGCGAGGTAAAGAAAGCTTGGATCATACTGAAGCAGATGACTGGGTGGACTCCGCCAACGTGGAAAATGACACGTCCTCCTTCTCCGCTTCCACTATCCTCTCTGGTGACGGGGACGTTGAGGGAACATCGCCTCACTTTCCTACAATAATCGAACCAGACTTGGATTATCAGTTCGACGATCCAGGCTTTATAGAATTGGTAAGAATTGAGGTTGCATTAGATTGTAAAGAAAACGTCCTGAAAGCTTCACGTTTTTATTCTAGATATTAAGTTTATATCTTAAATATACTAGGCACGGTATTCCCCCCCCACCCTCCTTTTAAAAAAATGTTATTTTATAATTAACTGATCATCATTCATGCATTTTTGTTTAAAGGGGTTATTCCATTAGTTATGTAAAAAATGAAAATCAGACCTCATATAGTACATGGCAATCTCTTTCTAACAAAGCTAGAACCAGCCCTGTACCTCACATGGATCCAGAGATCTAAACATTCATTGCTCTGCCAGATTTATATCAAGCTGACAGCTCAAGGGGAGTGTCTTTTCTACTGCAGCTAAGGGGGCGTGTCCATGTTCTCCCTATCACAGCTCAGGAGGCAGTTGTAGGATGAAACTGAGCATGTGCGGCCATCTCAGTGAGCAGGACAAAGAAATAAGAAAAAGGACAAACAGCAGGTGGCGCTATACAGATATATTTTATTAAATAACTCAGTGGCTATGCAAAATGTTTTATTACATGTAATTATAAAAGTATTCAGATCCAGGAGCTGGTTTGAAAAAAATATTTTTTTCATGGGACGATCCCTTTAAAAGATTATTTTGGATCTGGGAATATATATATATATAGTTTATTTTTTTACTTTTTACCTTTTTGTCATTTTATTTTATACGTTTTATCAGAAAGGAGAAGCATGGGGATTGAACTCAGGAACAAGGGGAACATGGCAGCAGGAAAGCTGCGATCTAGGGTAAAGGAAGGAGACACAGTACTTAAAGGGGTTATCCTGATATTGATGGCCTATCCTCAGGATAGGTCATCAATATCACATCGGTTGAGGTCGGAGACCTGGGACCCCTGCCGATCAGCTGTTTCAGGAAGCCATGGCTTCCTGGCAGCTTACCAAGAACAGCGCCATACATTGTATAGTGGCCGTGCTTAGTGTTGCAGCTCGGCCGTCTTTCCTTGAATGGGGCTGAGCTGCACATAGGCCACCGATGAATGTGATGTCACTGGCCTAGGAAGAGGCCTAGGTGCTCATGGAGCACCACAACCTGTTCTAACAGTTGATCACCGGGGATCCCAGGAGTCGGATCACCAGTAATTTGATATTAATGACGTATCCTGAGGATAGGTTGTCAATATCATCTCCCAGGTAAGGGAAGTATAAAGAAGAGAGAATAGGGTACATTATTGTATTATTTTACCACATTTTAGAAGGCAATTCTTTGCTGTGATTTATTTATTTTTTGCAAAATATTTACAAAAAATGTGATAAAAATGGATACAGCTATGCATTACTAATTTCAACAGACATAATGCTGTAATACTTCATTTCTCCTGTGGCGGTGCTGTAGGGAAATTGAACACTTACTCCCAGCTTGGCCCGCTGATTACCGCTGATCACAGATGATTAGATCCTTCTCATAAAAAGAGATTGACCATTAACAAGAGAACGTAGGAGATTCAGGTCACTCTGTCTACAGGATTGAGATTCTCAGAACGTTCCCTCCATAGAGTGGACAGTTTTATTAGAGCTGGTACCGGCTTTTTTAAGAGGCTTTAAATGTTCCGATTTTAATCAAAGTTCCTGAAGATGAAGGCTGACATAAAATTTATCAGAGCGTCCGCCCTCTGTGAACATGAGGTTTGGGAACTTGAGATTTATAGAACAAAATTGGTAAAAAGTTCACTTTTGTGAAGGATCTTGTGTTTAATTGATAATACCACAGCGTACAATGCCCGGTCTCCAGCTTGGCAGTGCCCCTGTGAAGCATTGCTAACGTATTGAGGGCTTTGCAGGGAAGCCAGCTGGCTCACGCTGAGGACAATTATGAGCTGGGACGCATTATTTGAGATCTCTCTGGCATGCACATCCCACTGCTGTGAAAACCTCCTTTTGCCAGTGGAGCCAGCTGGCACAGAGCTGCCATGTCTCAGACTAGACACTGTGTTCAAGGACAATTTAATTTAGGTTGACTCTAGAAACCCTGTTAAACAAGAAAGTCTTGGAGAAAATGGTTAAAAATGTGACATCAGTAATGGGAAAATCTTTTATGACCTAGGGCTATTTCTTTTCATTATATACCTTTAATGCACTTGGAGCTCAATTTTTCTGCAAATCCACTGCACAGTCTAAAATCAAAATTTCATCTGCTTGCAGCCACCACTAGAGGGAGCTAAATACACCTATAGAATAACACAGTATGCAGTAAGATCATAAGCACCCTCTAGTGGCGGCTGCAGGTAGACTAAAATGTATCCTTTAATTCTATGGAGCTCTGTATCAGAAAAATGCAACTTTGACCACTATACAGATATGTTTATAAATTAATCAACATATTATGTTGGAACTAAATTGGTATAAAGTTTAAAGGTGGCAACATCCCATGTTATGCCTAGTGCAAGGCTTAAAGGGCATCTGTCAGCAGATTTGTACCCATGACGCTGGCTGACCTGTTACATGTGCACTTGGCAGCTGAAGACATCTGTTTTGGTCCCTTGTTCATATGTGTCTGAATTGCTGAAAAAATGATGTTTTAATATATGCAAATGAGCTTCTAGGAGCAACGGGGTGTTGCCGTTTCACCTAGAGGCTCTGCTCTCTCTGTAACTGCCGTGTCCTCTCCACTTTGATTGACAGAGTGCAGAGTGCCTGTCAAAGTGCAGAGGACATGGCAGTTGTAGAGTGTAATGGCAACGCCTTGTTGCTCCTAGAGGCTCATTTGCATATAATAAAACTTCATATTTCTCAGCAATACGGGCACATATGAACATGGGACCAAGACAGATGACTTCAGATGCCAAGTGCACATGTAACAGGTCAGCCAGTGTCATAGGTACAAAACTGCTGACAGATGCCCTTTAAAGGGGGTGGCTGGATTCTGTCTTTGGTGTTCTTTGACCGCCCTCAACCACAATTATTTCCTGGTATAGGTTAGACTTCTCTTTGGCTGTAGGTATTGGTGCACTATGCTGCACTAGGTTTTACACTCTGGCACCTGGTCAAGGTTCACACCTGATTTTTAATATTCATATACTCAAACTCCCGTTATTTTACAAATAGCAAATAAAATCTTTTTTTCTTTTTCTTTACAGAATAAAGAGGAACTTTTCTGGGGTCCGGAAACCTGTCCCTGTGTGCACAGCATTCAGAGCCCCTCTTTACTACCAGTGAACGTAGAGCGTAAAATAACATTACTTGGAAAAAACTTCCACCATTACCAGGTAATCCCAACATCCTGACAACTAACACTGTGCTCATAATAGCTTCGAATCGATGCTTGTGCCGTGTGCAGTGTACGGCTCTTCTCAGGTGGCCATGCCCAGATTCTATGCTCATAGTTGCTGGGGGTGGGTATGCACATGTATTCTAATCCTTAGGAAAATTTAGAAGAAAAAAATATTTAAGATATTATTTTAGGGTAATGCATTTTTTACTAAAGATTGTGGAAGTGACCCCTTTCCCTTTCCTATGTTCTTATACAGGATTCCCAGTGGGACTATGAGTGTGTCCTAATTCTGGAAGGAAGGACACTGATAACAGATGCCTTTGTGGAGATGGATGCTATGGACTCGTCCAATTACTACATCACATGTCAACTACACCAAGTAAGAAATGTAAAAACTGTGACAAATACCACCTCTGTTACAATGCCCTTTGAGGTTTGTCAGAAAATGTCATCAGTGAGGGTCTATGAGTCAAGATGCCGGCAAATTACTAGAGAAAGGGGAGTCACCACCCCTCACTAGTGTCATGTCACCACCCCTCACTAGTGTTGTGTCACCACCTCACACTGGTGTTATGTTTCCACCCCTCCCACTAGTGTTGTGTCACCACCCCCTACTAGTGTCTTGTCACCACACTTACTAGCGTCACGTTGTCACCCCTCACTAGCATTGCATCGCCACCCCTCACTAGCGTTGTGTCACCCTTACTAGTATTGCATCGCCACCCCTCACTAGCATCGTGTCACCACCCCTCACTAGAATCGTGTCACCACCCCTCACTAGAATCATGTCACCCCCCTCACTAGCATCGTGTCACCACCCCTCACTAGCATCGTGTCACCACCCCTCACTAGAATCATGTCACCACCCCTCACTAGCATTGCATTGCTACCCCTCACTAGCATCGTGTCACCACCCCTCACTAGCATCGTGTCACCACCCCTCACTAGCATCGTGTCACCACCCCTCACTGGAATCATGTCACCACCCCTCACTAGCATTGCATTGCCACCCCTCACTAGCATCGCATCGCCACCCCTCACTAGTGTCATGTCACCACCCCTCACTAGAATCGTGTCACCACCCCTCACTAGAATCGTGTCACCACCCCTCACTACTATCCAGCATTCACTGGTGTTGTGCAACTTACTGCATTCAGTTGGCTTATGGGGTACGCTTGTGGCTCATTACAGTCCCTATGATAATATTAGGAGCACTGGCAGTGCTTGTGCCTCGTAGGCTTCACTTAGATTTTACATTTCTAAGTGCCCAGACCCCACTGATAACATCTCCTAAAATGTCCCCATCAGAAGCCATGTCAACATGTATTTGGCAGGAAGCTATAACTTCTTGATTCCTCTATTAACATGTATGTTCCTGGTTCATAGAGTGGGATCGTGGGCAGGGGAGCCCCTCTGTGGTGTCCATACTCCTAAAATGCCAGATGTACAGAAGGTGTTCTCCTGAGACAACACCTTCAAGATCAGACCCCTCACCCATCATAAGGGTGGTATGCTGTACAAATGTCCGCCTTGTTCCATCACCCTCTGTTCTTGTTGCAGTACAGTTACTCTGCCCCCCAGCCGGAGTTCAACGCTCTGGTATATGTACAGAGAGAGACGGACCTGCGGGTGGACAGTTACGAGGATCTCCATGGTAGGTTTGGTGTATTAATACCACCGCACTCATTTTGCTCTACACTGAACGTCATTGTCAATAATGGAACCTCTTTCCTTAGTGACGCTATATAACTGCTCTGTGGGACACACTGACTGCAGCCGATGCCAGACCGCCGACCCCAAGTATAACTGTGTGTGGTGCGGAGGAGAGCACCCCAGCTGTATGTACCAAGAGTCCTGCATGGAGGAGGTTGAAGGAACGTGTCCTGCACCTCTTATCCACTCGGTATGTTAAGGTTTTTGAAGTTGCAGATCACTTTTCAATGTATGTAGAGCCCATGTGAATACAAAGAGAAGTCTTTTGTTCTGGAGGACCCAGCACGTCCATGTATGTCAGAGGTCACTCATTGACTTCATTGAGAACTTTGTAATGCTTAATTTACCCTGTGGTGGCGCTGCAGGGAAATTGATCACTTGCTCCTAGCTTCCACCATAGAATATAACTGATTACTCGGGGTCACCTCAGCAAGACATCATGTGGCCACCTTATTGTTGAGGAACCTCATACCCAAATATTTAAAGTTTTTTTTATTGACCAGTTGGGTAACATGGTAATAACTACAACGATGTGTTCTTTTTGTCTGTTTCAGATCGAGCCTCTTTCAGGTCCTGTAGATGGAGGAACAAGAATTACAATCACTGGCTCCAACCTGGGCCAAAAACTGGAAGACATTCTAGACCGAGTATCTGTGGCCAATATCCCTTGTAGGGTGGACATCATGAAATACGAGATTTCCAGCAGGTAATGGTCTATGGGATAAATTTGACATGGTGGTGTCTTGAAATGAAATTCTATATTCCTTCATCATGTTATACATTATCTTCTGCAGTATAGTGTGTGTGGCTGGGAAAAGCTGGTCGGAGAGACCTGGTCATGTCCTGGTAGAAGTTCCTGGAGGGTTACATGGAGTTTCCACCCAAGTTTTTACTTATCAGGTAATATGACATAGATATAACTCATACTCTAACATGAGAAGATAATATTGTTTGTGATGAATAGGAAAGACTCAGGGCAGGTGGCAAGTGCTAGTTACGCCATTGCTCTAATATACTGACCGCTTTCTCCTTCCCCTTGTCCTCTCCCATCTGTTTTCCTTTCCTTCTTGTTGTTCCTTCCCATACTTTGTTTCCCAATTCCCCATCTCTTGTTTCAACACTCCTCATTTGTGTCATGTCACCCCCCAGACTAGTGTCATGCCACCACCCCTGACTACTGTATTGTCACCACCCCTGACTAGTGTTGTGTCACCACCCCTGACTAGTGTTGTGTCACCACCCCTGACTAGTGATGTGTCACCACCCCTGACTAGTGATGTGTCACCACCCCTGACTAGTGATGTGTCACCACCCCTGACTAGTGTTGTGTCATCACCCCTGACTAGTGTTGTGTCACCACCCCTGACTAGTGTCGTGTCATCACCCCTGACTAGTGTCGTGTCACCACCCCTGACTAGTGTTATGTCATCACCCCTGACTAGTGTCGTGTCATCACCCCTGACTACTGTATTGTCACCACCCCTGACTAGTGATGTGTCACCACCCCTGACTAGTGATGTGTCACCACCCCTGACTAGTGTTGTGTCATCACCCCTGACTAGTGTTGTGTCACCACCCCTGACTAGTGTCGTGTCATCACCCCTGACTAGTGTCGTGTCACCACCCCTGACTAGTGTTGTGTCATCACCCCTGACTAGTGTTGTGTCACCACCCCCTGACTAGTGTCGTGTCATCACCCCTGACTAGTGTCGTGTCACCACCCCTGACTAGTGTTATGTCATCACCCCTGACTAGTGTCATGTTACCATCCCTGACTAGCGTCGTGTCACCACCCCTGACTAGTGTTGTGTCACCACCCCTGACTAGTGTTATGTCATCACCCCTGACTAGTGTCATGTTACCATCCCTGACTAGCGTCGTGTCACCACCCCTGACTAGTGTCGTGTCACCACCCCTGACTAGTGTCGTGTCACCACCCCTGACTAGTGTCGTGTCACCACCCCTGACTAGTGTCGTGTCACCACCCCTGACTAGTGTCGTGTCACCACCCCTGACTAGTGTCGTGTCACCACCCCTGACTAGTGTCGTGTCACCACCCCTGACTAGTGTCGTGTCACCACCCCTGACTAGTGTCGTGTCACCAACCCTCGCTTGTGAGATGTCACCACCCCTCACATGTGTTGTGTCACCACCCTGACTAGTTTTGTGTCACCAACCTTGACTATTGACGTGTCACCACCGCTCACTACTGTTCTTGACAATATGGCTGACCCCTTCCCCCCAACTTCTCCAATGCCTCCTTGTGGAATTTCTGATGACCACCATGCAAAAAGAGTAACAAATAAGAGATTTGGGAATAGTTTAAAAAATTATGTAACAATCACATACAAGTTATGTTATAAATACAACGTCTTACTTTCAGAATCCCGTTCTGTCTTCGTTCTTTCCATCTCGTGGGCCAAAATCTGGTGGAACCCGGTTGACTATTGCAGGATCCAAACTTCTTACAGGACGTCCCAGTGATATCCGAGTTTTGATTGGCAATATCCCCTGTTACATGTGAGTATACACAGAAGAAGATGAGCTGGTTCTGTAGGATTAGCTGTGGAAGCATACCCAGTGGCCAAAAGCAAAGCTACACCCGGTGGCGAGGATTCATTTTGCCATCATAACCCTGTATCTGAATACCCTGGCTGAGACTGAGTGATTAGTTGTTGCCCACCACCCACCTTGCACCCTTCCAACCCCTGGCCAACCAGATGATGACATCTCATGTAGCTTCCTAGGATATGAGATTGTAGGTCTTGTTGGGAGCACTGTCATATGGGACACCACAGGTAGCAGACAGTGAAAACTCCAGGGTATAACATCAGCACAGAGTATTTCAGGAGAGGAGTTTGTAGAAGGGAAAGACTAGAAATTTGACTTTACTGAAGGAAAGAGAGAGAGAATACACAGAACATGAAACAAACTTTACATCTCAACCTCGTTCTGTCTTTCAAAGTTTCTCGGAGATTCAGGAAAACCAACTGGAATGTCTGACTGGATCCAGCAACTCCACCACAGACCTCCGGGTAACCGTCTGGTACGGAGAACAAGTATTTAGCTTCCCAGATGCATTCTTCTCATACACGGCAGACCCGAACATCACCTCCGCCAGCCCTGCCAAGAGCTTCTTCAGGTACAACAGACTGTCCTAAAAATGCTTGAATTAAAGGGGAACTCCAGATTATTAACCCTTAAAGGGGTATTCTCATCTTAGACAATGGGGGCATATCGCTAGGATATGCCCCCATTGTATTATAGGTGCAGGTCCCACCCCGGGCAACCGCACCTATATCGAGAACGGAGCGGGGAGTGCTGCGCCTGGAGGACCCCAGGTTTCCCAGGGTCCGGCCACCACCAGGCGCAGCTCCCCACTGCTCCCATAGAAATGAATGGAGGGTGGCAGTGTATGCGCAGTGCGCTCTCCTTCAGTTTGGGGGCTCTGTTCTCGATATAGGTGCGGGTCCCAGCGGTAGGACCCGCACCTATAAGACAATGGGGGCGTATCCTAGCAATATGCCCCCATTGTACTAAATGACAATAACATCGGCTGGGGTGGGTAACTGAAAATACCATTGTCGACCTTCTGTGTAGTGTTTATTACTCCGACTTTAATTGCCCCTTTTTTCTTTGTACATTATTCTCTGTTGCAGCGGAGGTCGGGTGATATTGGTATATGGACAGAACCTGAACGTAGTACAAGCCCCGAAAATCCGGGTCACCGTGTCCCCAATGGAAAGGAGGAGGAGGCGAAGCCTTGGGAGGAAGCGACGTATTGTTCCGGAGACAGAATGCCCAGAGGGCTCGCTCTGCACTGTCCAGCAGGTGGTGCTCTAGTCTATATTGCTTTAGTGACCTTTCTCTAGACTTAAAGGGGCATTATCTTCTCTAGACTTAAAGGGGTTTTACCTTCTCAAGACTTAGAGGAGTATTACCTTCTCTAGGCTTAAAGGGGTATTACCTTCTCTAGACTTAAAGGGGTATTACCTTCTCTAGGCTTAAAGGGGTATTACCTTCTCTGGAGTTAAAGGGGTATTACCTTCTCTAGACTTAAAGGGGTATTACCTTCTCTGGGCTTAAAGGAGTTTTACCTTCTCTAGGCTTAAAGGGGTATTACCTTCTTCCTGACTTATCACTCTCTGTTGTCAGAATTTCCCAGTCTCGATTATCGGGGCCAGATGATCCTCAGAATGAAAGGGCTGCTTCTTTCCACCTGTGGGAAAATGCACCATACTGTGTATCCTATAGAAGGGGTGGCCAGGACCCGTTCTCTGCAGAAAGGGCTTCTGTCCCTTCGTTCTCAGGATCAGCAGGAGTCCCAGAAGTCAAACCCCCACCAATCATCAGATGATGACATATCCTAACAGTGGGAATACCCCTTTAACATTGGTCATGGCCGTCACTGCACCCTTTGTGGACTCTTGTAGCTCTGCTTTAATAGCTGTCCTGACCTCTCCGCAGTATGAAGAGCTTTGCCAGGTGAATTCATCCTTCCTGCTGCTTTGTAAGACGCCAGCCATTAACCCCTTACACTGGAACGCCCGAGTCGACGTAGAGTTCATCCTGGATAATCTCCATTTCAATTTCACTGTCATCAACTCTGCTCCGTTTACGTATGTCCCGGACCCGGTTCTCCGGCATCTGAATGCTGAGGACCCTGCAAAACCGTATCGCCACAAGCCCGGCAGTGTCATCTCTGTGGAGGTAAAAATGTTCGGAAATTTAAAAGGGGGTTTTAAAGGGGGCTAAATCAATTCCTCACTATTTGCCAGTTCTCTGATTTGTGTCAGTGAATGGGGACGTTCTTGTTTACATACAAAGGTTGAAAAATTTGTCCAGACCTCTCACAGCTTACTTGTATCCAGCTTAGACAATGGTCTGTGATGTAAACACACTGTACTCCAGACTGATACATTTTACCTGCATTGATACATTGTAGCAGGATTCAACATGATCAATCCATCATCACTGGTACACCCCCATAAACATATGAGAGTTGGGCAGTTCCACCTTGGCTGACTCTGCTCTTATGTGTATGGCCACCTCTAGCAGCTCTTTCTTCTTGCTCATAGATGGTGGTACCATGGGCAGATTCACCTCCATGATGCCCATATGTCATATGTAAAGGATTGAGAAACCCATTTCATGGTAGAGAGACATGTTGTCTGCACAAATCTGACCTCTTGCTTTTTTTTCTAGGGAGAGAATCTAGACCTGGCAATTACCAAAGAAGAGATGATTGCAATGATTGGGGATGGGGTGTGCACGGTGAAGACCCTCACAAGTAACCACCTGTATTGTGAACCTCCAGAGAAGCAGCCGGCCCCACGTTACCCATCCAAGAGAGAAGGGGTGGACTCCCTGCCTGAATTTACAGTAAGGATGTGTGGCCATTTTTGGTGCTGGTGTTATTAGAGGGCAGGGGTTACACTGGGCATTGCTGCAATCATGCCCCATGGACATAGGGTGTTCCTCACATCTGCACATTTCTGGTGATGTTCCTCTGCAATGTTGATAACCATGGGAGGTCTTGGGTGGCATTGGGGATGTATAACAAATGGACGGATCAGCAATCAAGAGAACGGGAGTCCCATTCTCTGCCCTGATGGAGCAGCAGGTCCGTTTATTCTCCACAGGACTGCTGGAGACCGTCGAGCATTCATACTTGGCTATCTTCCGCTGTCCCATAGGGAATGCATGGAGTGGCATGGTGCATGCTCGCTTATATGCTATAAAACTTGGAAAACATCCCTTTGAATTTTCCAGAATGGAAAACAAGTTTTATACAGATATCGAGCCAGCAGAAAATGCTGAGAGATTTCAGCTCTGAAGCCTGTAGGATTGGGAATGCAGCTCTGGAGTATCATCCATTCTGTAATTCAGCATCGTTACAAGATTGGAAATCCTGCATGTGCCAGTGATGTGTACAAAATTCATATTTCTTATAAGAGTATAATACAATATGTTATTGTGATTTTTTTTTAGGTGCAGATAGGAGGAATTGATCTGGTCCTTGGGAAGGTTCAGTATGACACAGAGAGCCAGCTTACATTTCCTCTGGAGGCTCAGATCAGCTTGGGAGTTGGGGCTTCTTTTGTGGCCTTGATAGTTCTCATCATCGTACTTATTTACAGGTAGGTGTTATCTAAACCCTATATAGAAAATACAGTCAAAGACGTAAAGTGAATGTAAACCTTTGAATATTCAGAATATTCTCATATTCTTATAGCAGTCAAAGCTGAGTGTTTCTCTGATATACAGCTCCAAATTCCCTGAAGAGACAAATTGTAAAATTCTCACTTCCTGCAGTCACCACTAGAGGGAGCACACTGCATACTATTAATACCTTGAACTCAATAATAAAACTGTATACTGTAAGCTCCCTCTAGTGGTGGCTACTGGCTGGCAGAAGTCTATGTCTATGAGTATGTGTGTATAATGTATTTGTGCTTACTTTGACCTTCAGGAGGAAAAGCAAGCAGGCTCTGAGGGATTACAAAAAAGTTCAGATTCAGCTTGAAAACTTGGAAACCAGTGTTAGAGATCGTTGCAAGAAAGAATTTACAGGTAAATCATGTCTACAGCCTACTTTAGGAGTAATAGATGAATACTTAGATCTGTCATCTTATGGCCCTTTTTTTCTAATTATGCAGTCTTCATGTATAGTCACCATTTTTCCTTTTGGGATTTCACAGATCTCATGACAGAGATGATGGATCTCACCAGCGATTTGGTTGGCACGGGGATCCCCTTCCTGGATTACAAGACATACGCAGAAAGGATATTTTTCCCCAGTCACCGGGAATCCCCATTGCACAGGGACCTAGATGTCCCAGAGGGTCGGAGACAGACGGTGGAGCAAGGTCTGGTGCAACTATCAAACCTTCTTAACAGCAAACTGTTCCTCACCAAGGTACGTAGTCAATGAGTTGGCATGAATTCTCAACCCAACATATAGATATGGGCCGACGTGTCTTCCAATAACTTGTTCTTCCTCCTCCCCAGTTTATCCACACTCTGGAAAGTCAGCGAACCTTTTCGGCACGTGACCGGGCGTATGTGGCATCTCTTCTTACTGTATCTCTTCATGGAAAGCTGGAATATTTCACAGACATCTTGAAGACTCTTCTCAATGACCTTGTTGAACAATACGTTGCCAAGAACCCAAAGCTGATGTTGAGGAGGTGAGGACTATGGCCATTCGTGGAGACAGTATGAGGTCGTCTTCTACTTCTGCTGCCCATACATTTCCCCTTCTATGGGGAAATGCCATATTACCATTCAAAGGCCAACCATGGATGAGCCGGGTCCATGAGAGCTGGCTGATGGAAGGTGACCCCTTTCTATGATTTCAATACATGAAAATAAAGCATATGGATGGGCTAAAAACAAGTAAAGCGAGAACTCCTATGGTAATATGATCATTTTGATTTTGGTGTCTATTTCTAGGACTGAAACTGTGGTTGAGAAGCTGCTGACCAACTGGATGTCCATCTGCCTTTACTCTTTTGTGAGGGTAAGTATCAGAAGCAATGACAACATTGGGGAAAAAGCATCAAAATTAGTGCCCTTGTCCTAGACTTATGTCCTTTATTCTGCTCCGTATCAGGACTCGGCTGGAGAACCACTATATATGCTATTCCGAGGCATCAAACATCAAGTGGACAAAGGACCCGTGGACTGTGTAACAGGGAAAGCCAAGTATACACTCAATGATAACCGCCTACTGAGGGACGACGTGGAGTACAAGACCTTGGTGAGGAAGGAAGTCTTTGAGGGTCTTACAGTCCTTCACAGGAGGTTAAATGTACATTATATAGGCAATGACACAAACACCCTTTGCTTTTTGTAGACTCTAAACGCAATAACACAACCCACCACTGGGAGCGCTGTAGAAGAGGAAGGCCAAGGAGTTCCGGTGAAGTTATTGGACTGTGACACCATCACTCAAGTGAAAGAGAAGATCCTGGATCAGGTTTATAAAGGAACACCTTGCTGTCTTCGTCCTTGCCCGGAGAGCCTTGACCTGGGTGAGTCAAACTTCTGCTTTTTGTGACTTGTAGGCACCTAAAATGTCCTAGGTGTTAATAGACTGTTTTGTTCTTTATAGAATGGAGGTCAGGGCTGGCCGGACACCTCATCCTCTCTGATGAAGATCTAACATCAGTGGTCCAGGGGTCATGGAAGAGGATAAACACCCTCCAACATTACAAGGTGAGGATTTTTGGGATTTTTTTGTTATTGGACTTTTCACTTTGGAGAACCAGAAACTGAAACAAAATCTCCCTTTTTGAGTGCAGGTTCCTGATGCAGCCACTGTAGCATTGGTTCCTCGACTGAGCAAGCACATCCACCCAGAAAATCATGACTACATCCCCGGAGAGAGTGAGTTCTTGACTTTATGTTCAAACACAAGCATAGTCAACAGGACTGATGTCACAAAGGGAAGATGACGACCCTAAAGCCCTTCCAAATGTCACCTACTTGAATCCATCTTTGTCCATGTGACCTTTTCCCAACTTGTTTGCCCAACCTGTCCAATCTACTTCTTTGTAAGGATTCTCCTTCTACTCCTTTGAGTTGGCTTGGCCTTTAGAAAAGGTTTTGTTTGAGAAGAGCCAGAACATGAATAGGCAACCACATTATACATGGCTAGGTCTAGTACACCACCTGAGATCCCTACTGTTTAATAGTGGTGTTCCAAGTGAAGGGCCACACTTTGACGTTCACGTCAACATGTCGGACAACGTTAAAGTGGTTCTGCAGTTCTTTAAAACTGATGATCTATCCTCTGGATAGATCATCAGCCTCTGATCGGCGGCGGTCCGACACCCGGGACCCCCGCCGATCTGCTGTTTGAGAAGGCAAAGGCGCTGCAGGAGCGCCGCGGCCTTCTCTGTGTTTACCGCAGGCCAGTGACGTTACGACTAGTATCACTGGCCTGGGCGGGGCTAAACTCTGTTCACTTGAACAGAGCTTAGCCCCGCCCAGGCCAGTGATACTAGTCGTGACGTCACTGGGCCTGCGGTAAACACAAGCTCCATTCACTTCAATAGGACTGCTGGAGATAGCTGACTGTTGTACTTGGCAGTCCTACAGAAGTCAATGGAACATTGGTCACACATGTGCACGACTACTCATGATTGGTGCTGATCCTAGATGTCAGACCCTCAGCGATCATACATTTATCACCTATCCTGAGGACACAAACATGGGGAGAACATACAACATCCATGCAAATCTTTGCAGATTGGAAGACAGGACCCTAGCAATGCAAGACAACGTTCCTAACTACTGAGCCACTGTGACGCCCCATGTGTTGACCATATGATGTGCCTAATTCCCTGCTGGGGGCATTTACCTGTATTAGACAACAAGTGTAGCCTTAATTTTTACAGAGACCCCGATGCTGGAGGACGCCGATGAGGGTGGCATCAAACTCTGGCACCTTGTCAAACCCACAGATGAGCCAGAGTTACCAAAGCACAGAAGAGGGAGCCTACGTGACCGGGAGAGGGCGAAAGCCATCCCAGAAATCTACCTGACACGTCTGCTGTCCATGAAGGTCAGTGAAGGTTTCCTGGATTTCCCTCAGACATTGACATCACTTGTCATGTTCACTGACCAGTCATAACAATGAAACAGCTGAAATGAATGACAATTGTATCTATCGGGGGGGGGGATATATTAGGCGGCAAGTGAACAGTCAGTTCTCAAAGCTGATCGGAAGCAACAAAAATGGGCAACTGTTGTCTGGATGACTAGGTCAGAGCATGGTCGGTCATGTGGGGTGTCCCTGGTCTGTAAGGGTTAGCACCTACCAAAAGCAGTTCAAGGAAGGACAACCGGTGAACCAGCGAAGGTGTTGTGGGCACCCAAGGCTCATTGGTGCATGTGAGGATGGTCAAGCAGATTGAGGATGGTCAATGCACAGGACATGGTGGCTTGCTGTCTACCCACAGATCGGTCAGAATGCCCATGCTGACCCCTGTCCACCACAGAGAGGCCTTCAGTGGGCACATGAGAATCAGAGCTGGAAGAAGGCTTCCTGTACTGATGAATCATGTTCCATCATGTGGACGGCCGGGTCCATTTTGTGTCACTCGCCAGGGGAAGAGACCACAGATGTAGACCCTATGGCACAATGTTATGGTAGGCTGTGTCTTTATAACACATTTGTTTTTTCACTTCCCAGGGCACACTCCAGAAGTTTGTAGATGACTTGTTCCAGGTTATACTCAGCACCAGCCGTCCAGTGCCACTCGCTGTCAAGTATTTCTTTGACTTGCTGGATGACCAGGCGACACACTATGGTATTGCTGACCCAGAGACCATTCACATTTGGAAAACGAATAGGTAAATATAAAAAGAAACCAGGAAGAACAGAACTTTTAGAATATATCTTTATAGTCATCTGAGGTCTTTTTTTTTCTGATACAGAGGTCCAAATCCTCTGAATTAAATAAAACAACTGTCTATAGCCGCCACTAGAGGGAGCCCAGGTGCATAATGCTGACACTATGAAGCCAGCTCCAGAGCTCCCTCTAATGGTGGCTGCCAGCAGGCAGAATTACAATCATTACAATTATTATTAAATGAGGAATACAAGTAGTTCCTAAAACAGACACGACAGGAGAGGGGAGAGGTCCTCTTTAATTCGGTCTGTATAAGAGGATTTGGAGCTCTGTGGAGCTGATATGGAGAGATATTGAGAAATTACTACTATCAGAATGGCAGAATTTTTGGATATGACCTTCCATGTATACAATATGGTAAATTACTTTTTTTTATATCAGTTTGCCTTTAAGGTTCTGGATCAACATAATCAAAAACCCCCAGTTCGTGTTTGACGTGCAGACCTCGGACAATGTGGACGCCGTTCTGTCTGTGATCGCTCAGACCTTCATGGACTCCTGCACCATCGCTGATCATAAGCTGGGCCGGGTACGTGAGCGCCTTTTCTGAGACCTGGACTCTTATCAAAGTTAAGATTCCCAACTAAGGGCATAGCTATAGTGGGTGCGGCGATAGCAGTCATTAGTGTTGAACAAATCAAAATTAGCGAAGTGGACTTCGATCCTAATTTCAGGAAAAATTTGATTCGCCACAAAACCAAATTTCTTCATGGTAACGAATCAATTTTACCTGAAATGGCGGTAAAAATAAAATAAAATTATACTTACCTCATCCACCACGGCCATCCTGCTTGAAGATCCCGTGCAAAATCTCTTGCATGGTGACGTATGATGTCACCACGCCGGCTGACGTAATTCACACACCGCTCAAGATTTTGCACTGCATCTCCAAACAAGATGGCTGTGGCGCTCAGATGGATGGGGTAAGTATGATTTGATTTAGAATTTTTTTTTTAAATCAAAACCTGAAAGGCCTGAATATTAATCTTCGATGCCGTGACCAGTGATGGACCCAGCATCTGAGGGGGTTCACCATTCCCTGTCATTGCACTTGCTATTTACCAAGAAATGCATCACAAAGCGTTTTTTTTTTTTTTTAAATTCGGCAAAGCAGCCGAAACAAATTTTTGAGAACTTCGCTCATCTCTAGCAGTCTAAAGCTACTTTCACACTTGCGGTAGCAAGCAGCGTGCCGTAGTTTTATTCCGGCCTCCTCTCGGCATGTTTGCCGGGCTGCGGTCGGACCTCCGTCCTGCCCCCATTATAGTGAATGGGGCCGGAGCTGACTTCCGGCGCCACGGTGGACTAGCGTTAGCACGGATCTGGCAGGCTGTTCCCCCCGCCGGAACAACCTGCCCAAAAAGGCTGCCACAAGTGTGAAAGTAACCATACCTGGGCTCTGGTGCCTAAGATGCCCAATGTTCCCTATGCCACATATAAGAAGACACCGGGCACATAGTCGGTGGGGGCCCCAAATTTTGCAATGGGACCCTGAAGGAGCTTCAAGTTGCACCTCTTTTCCCAACCTGAAGCCCTTTTTGGTTATTCTGCAGCACCTCCTGTTCTAAGGTGAGCCATTCCTGGTGACAGGTCTCCTTTAAGAAAGGATAGAATTGGCAAACAGGGGACGTATCTGGTGTTGTGCATCCATGCCACTCTACCCTTGGCATGAAGTCTGCTGTCTTTGTCTTAGTGTCGCTCTATTTTCCTGCAGGATTCTCCCATAAACAAGTTGTTGTACGCCCGAGACATCCCCCGGTACAAGCAGATGGTGGAGAGGTGAGCCCGGAGGTTATCTTATCGCCTTGGTCTGTCTACGTGACATTTACTACTATGTTTTACATCTGATTCTCTCTCCTTTTCCAGGTATTATGCTGATATCCGGCAGACCATCTCGGCCAGTGACCAGGAGATGAATTCTGCACTAGCAGAGCTGTCCAGGGTACGGGTCCTTACGACATCTTATCGGAACTAGTGTGGAGGGTGTAGTCGCACCTGGGAGCAGGGGCTAATGACCCATCTTGCATATAGGAAGCATTTTATATAAGGCACATATAATCTGATTTTGTATTGGGGCCCAGGACCCATTTCAAATATTTGGGTGCACTAGATTAAAGGCTATGCACATCTTCGGGGACAATTTTTTTTTTTTTAATGATTGCATTATACTTATTTTGGGCTAAAAATGTTTTTTTCAATTGGTTTTTATTAAAAATATTCAACCAATCTGTTACAAAAGGTTAACTGTTTGTCCAGCCATGTGAATCCTACTAATAAACCTTATGTCCAAATGACTAAGGCTACTTTCACACTAGCGTTTTAAAATTCCGGTATTGAGTTCCGTCATAGGGGCTCAATACCGGAATAAAACGCTTCAGTTTTGTCCCCATTCATTGTCAATGGGGCAAAACTGAGCTGAAGACAACGGAATGCTCCTGAAATCATTCTGTTCCGTCTTCAGACCAGAGAACAAACCGCAGCATGCTGCGGTTTCCTCTCCGGTCCAGGCATCCGCACCAAGACGGATCCGGAATGACCCCCAATGCAAGTCAATGGGGGCGGATCCGTCTGGTGTGACCACAATGGTAACCGGATCCGCCCTCCATTGACTTTCAATGGAGTTCATGACGGATCCGGCTACACATACACACATACAGACATAGACATACACATAAACATACACAGACATATACACATACAAACACACATACATACTTACATGCTCCCCGGCAGGTCTTCAGAGCGGCGTAGGGATAGGTCGGTGCGCACAGATGACGATTCCACCAGGCGCCCAGCAGAGGGCGCTGTGGGGAATCGTCACCTATGCGAGCCGTCCTGCTCCTCCGGCGCTCCGAAGACCTGCTGGGAGCATGTAAGTATGTATGTGTGTTTGTTTGTCTATATGTGTGTGTGTCTGTGTGTGTGTATGCATGTACTGTGTGACATGTGTGGGGCCGGAGCACGGTTCCAGCTCCACACATGTCGCTGCAGCAGTCCTTATCCGGCAGCACCCTTCACCTGCCGGATCAGGCCTGCAGCTAATGTGAAAGTAGCCTAAGAGATCATAGACACTTATTTAAGCCACATTCTTATCAGTAAGATAAAGATTGAGCTATAATGGGTGTTTATGAGGTCAGAGATAAGGAGCTATCAGCTGAGCTGCCTGACGGAACAGAGTGAAAATTCAGAACCTGCTACTAGGGAATCTCAAGGCTGCGCAGAGAAAAGGGTTCAACATTTTAATAAAGACCAATTGGAAAAATAATTTTAGCTCAAAATGAGTACAATGTAATAATAATTTAAAAAATGCCCCTTAAAGGTGGATATAGCCATTAAACGAATAGAATGATGTCAGGCACAGTCCTGGTGAGAACAAGAGAGCAGACACCCCCGTTCTAGGAAATAATAGGGCTCCAAGTGACGGACCCCCACCTGTTAGATATGTACGAATTATCCAATAAATATAATAGATATAAATATCTATAGTAGAAAACCCCTTGAAGACCTGTTCTTAAAGGATTGATTAACATGCAGTCTAATAGGTGCTTTAAGGGGTTTTGTCACCTCACACATTGATGACATATCAGCTGACAAAGAAGCAGTGCTGAACTCCTTCACCTGCCTGCAACTTCCTGCAGCTGCCACTAGGGTGTATATAGCAGGAGTTAATTTTAATGATGGCTGTATGCATCTATAGGCTGTGAGCTCCCCCTAGTGGTGTCTGTATACAGAATTATATCATTCATATAGCTCATGCGCCTCCCTACCTGCATTGGTATTAAGAAATAAGTGGCCAGGATTCTAGTCTAGCTGCTCTCATCATGTGCCTTTCACATATATTGACACTTTATAGAAATGGTGCAGATTTTGCTCATAGTCTCTATATATAATGTAATGGGAACTTATAGGTTTCTCATGGACAGTAATTAATGATCAGCTTAGTCGTCAAGTATTTCCTAATATTTTGTATGTTTTCTATGTTTTTTTTTCAGAATTACTCAGGTGAACTTAATTCATTGGTGGCTCTTCACGAACTCTACAAGTATATTAATAAGTACTATGATCAGGTGAGTGGCCTCATGCCGTTATTGCTGCCTTGCGCCATTAGGTGGCAGCAGAGAATCATATATATCATGTCTGTCTACAGCAGTGATTTTCAACCAGTGTGCCTCCAGCTGTTGCAAAACTACAACTCCCCTCATGCCCAGGCAGCCTACAGCTATCAGCCTACAGAAGGGCATGGTGGGAGTTGTAGCTTTGCAACAGCTGGAGGCACACTGGTTGAAAATCACTGGTCTACAGCAAGTGCTTGACGGAGAACCTCTAGATACATGGATGCGATTGATATTAGTATCTCTGTTGAAAAGCCTCCCTGCTAAATTTACAACTACCATTCGTTTAACCCCTAATGACCAATGTTGTGCATGTACATCATAGATGGCAAGGGGATGATGTATGGAGCAAGCTCATAAGGTGGACCCGCTGTATACGTGGAGGTTGCTGACTGTGTTACACAGCTGACATTAGCGTGGAATGGCCAGGATCAGAAATAACTGTTTAACCTCTCAGATCCCATGATGAATGGTGAACGCATCATCTGAGCAATTAAACATAGGGAAGGGTCTCTCTCTGTCCCTCCAATCATGCTTCTCCCATCTAACTGCCCTATTATACTGCCAGAGGCAAGGTGTAAATGAAGAATGGTAAAATTACACTACACTGCAATGCAGAAGTATTGCAGTGTGCAATGCAAGCAAGCGATTGCAGGTTCAAGTCCCCTGGTACAAAAATTTTTCTTTTAAAAAAAAATTAAAAAAGTTTTTACATTTTTAAAAGTAGTAAGACAAAAAAAAACATTATATGGAACATTAAATGGTCCTAAAAATACAACTTGTTCTGCAGAAAAATAAGCCATGGCCATGGAGAATTAAGGGCTTGTCTCATTTCGCTAGGATATGTCATAAATGTCTGATAGATGCAGATCCCACCTCTGGGACCTGCTCCTGTCCACAGAACGGGGCCTCCAAAGGGGAGAGCAGCAGCGCATGTGCATCCACCCTGCATTCAGCACTCACCTATAAGTCTATAGCCGTGAATGGAGAGAATGCACAGTGTACTCTCCTTTACTGGAGACAGAAGCGGGCCCCAGAGGTGGTTAGCTTCACCTATCTGACATTTGTGGCATATCCTAGTGTTATGTCATCAATGTTGAGATGGAACTACCCAAGTTATGGCTTTTGGAAGACGGGTATGAAAAAATTGAAACATTGCTGCCAATTGGCATGAACCCTATGGGCTTAATATAATCCTAATATTTGCATTTTTACTTTTATTTTTTAATTTACTAATCATTATAACAGTCAGAGTTTTGTTTTTCTGATAAGAGTGCCAAATAGGTTTAAATTATGCATTTCTGTTTATTACCAGCAGAGGGAGCCTGTGAGCTGACTGAATCATGTTATACAGTTCAATGTATAATCAGTAGGCCATAAACTCTCAAGCTCCCCCTTGTGGTGGCTGCAGCAAGACAGAATGTTATCAGTTAACCCTATGAATCTATGATTGCAGCCACGTATAGGTTTATTCTAGTTAGAGGTGCCCTTTAAGGTCAGCAATAAGTGTTTTTTTTTCTCTTTTGCAGATTATTACAGCACTGGAAGAAGACTCGACAGCCCAAAAGATGCAGCTCGGCTACAGACTTCAGCAGATTGCAGCTGCCGTGGAGAATAAAGTCACCGACTTGTGACCGAGACACATGGACGGTCTTTGAGCAAAAACAGTTTCTTGCCAAGAGCCGAAAGGTTTTTATAAAATCACTGTCGCCTGCCTCCGAGACGCAGGCAACCTTGTGGCTCCTTGTCACATTCCTAACTGATAAGTGACCCGGAAGGCAACTGATGGTGAAAAAAAAATATTTTTTCTATGAAATTTTTTTTACAATCAGAACTTTGATATAGAAGATTTTGACCTCACCGACGAGGGTCGTCCTGCATGTTACAAAGGAGCAGATTTTACCTTCCTATGTGCCAAGTCCATCACCTTCAGTGGAAGGAGACACAAGGATGAAACAAGGCGGACTCCAGATCTATGGCATGTTTTCTTCACTAGCCTTCTGAGAACGGATCGGTGAACTTTGCCGGTGCAGACTTGTGTTGACTGTCTCGGTCGCGGCCTGATTGAGAGTCTGCACCGACGGAACAATGGGACTCTCTGTGGATACATTGTATCACATGTTACATGATCTTCTCCTACATGGACTAAACTAACCTGAGAGAGGTCTCCACTTCACACTTCTCCTTCATTCCTGCCTTTTTATTTCCACCTAGAATATTATTTTATTTTTTAACAATTGTAAAGCTAATTCTATCAGAGAAGTATAATTTTATTACTTTGTAGCCGCCATATTTTTATTCGCCTTTTAAGAATTGTTCGTCTTTTTCTGAAGAAAGATAAAAAGTCTTCCTTTGTTGAGTCCTAGAAGCCAGCCCGCATCTCCTCTGGTGTCCACGTGGTTGCATCGGGTCGTCTTAAAGAACTACCAAACTTGTTATATATATAAAAAAGACCTCAAATCCTGCCGGACCCTATGACAACACATCCTGTCCCATGCTCTGGCAGTTCAGTCTTGTCATAAATACATTATTGGGCTTCCAATCACTATCTAGATCAGGGGTCAGTAACCTTCGGCACTCCAGCTGTTGGGAAACTACAGTTCCCAGCATGCTCCATTCATTTCTATGAGAGTTTTGAGAAGAGCAGAACAGGTATGCATGCTGGGAGTTGTAGTTTCACAACAGCTGGAGTGCTGGAGGTTGCCTACCCTTGATCTAGATGAACGTTCAAAGCTATGGACCTTGATGTGGATGGTGTTTTGATGGGACTGTCAAAGCCCTTCCACTGCCCCCCGTTTTAGGTTACTTCCTGCCAGATCCAGTAAAAACACTTCCATTACGGATAACACAACCATCTGCATCCGTTGAACCGATCCGGTTGTATTATCTTTAACATACCCAAGACCGATCCGTCGTAACCTCCATTCAAAGTCAATGGGGGACGGATCCGTATGTAAGGGAGTCCGGCACAGGTGTCAAATGGGAGGTTATCAACCAGAGCTGGGCCCCTCTCTCCATAGCATCTGCATGGTCTGTTCCTACGGTATGTATGCCTTTGTTCAAGACCTGGGGCAGGAAGTGTTGTCTTAGGGGCAATGCTCAGAAGGAGATGTGGCCCTGGGGCATGTAACGACAATATACCGTATCATTGCATGTGAAACAAAAAGTGGTGAATGAACTTTCCTAGAGGTAGTTCTTGTTTGTCCACCATTTTCTTTATTGCGCCAATGCCTCTAAAATCGAAAGTGAAGCAACTTTGCAAAACAGCCTTTGCTTAAAAATCACCTACCGTTTTGTGTATTCAACTTCGAGGCCGGACTATGCGGTTCCATGGTTACAGACTACAAACAAGCCCTGTGTAGTCTGGAACCAACAGTCCACTCCTTCTTCTACTGTATGCACGAAGAAGGAGCAGAGGAAGTGAAGCAAGATATGACTGCAGGATCTGACGACCCAGGTTTTGTTTGTAGTCTGTTACCATGGAGACGCATTGTTCTGCCTGGTAGATGTTTACGCAAGATTGCTTCATTTTTTTCTCTTTTAGATGCATTGGAGCGATATCGAAATTGGTTGTGACAGTGGACGTACCCTTTAAGTAAAATGTGTTTGGCTGTGCTTGGGCTGTAGACGGTACATTACTGCACTAAATCTCATGGTAGATGCTTATTTATTAGTTTCAGCAAGAGACACAGAAGCGCTCTATTAGATTCCATGTCTTTTGGCAATTTGCTGCTCTGAACTGGATGTGTAAATACCGTAGTTATGAGAGAAGATATTTAAATACTAAAGGAGGATTGTAATTTATTTTTACGGCGGCACGTTGCCCTGGGATACTCACATTTAGTTTTGATGTTTATTTTGGATTTTTTTTTTCCGTTCTAGTTTTTTTCTGATGAAGCATTCCCGCGTCCGGCTCCCAGCTTTCACTCGTGCTGCCTTTCTTTTCGTAAAATCATTAGAAATGTGTGGTTAACATAATATAATAAAATGAAATAAAACTTGAAAGTGAATCTTACGAGACCCGGATAACACGTTAGACGATGGTCGGAAAAAAAAGCTGTCGAATCTGTGAAGTGATAAATTGTTTGTGAATGTAAAACGCGACACAAAACACATCTAATGAGAAACAAAGTAGTCCTTACACAAACTACTCAATAAAAGTCAATATGTTCTAAGCGCTGGTCTGTCCGCTCATTATCCTGCGTTATCCCAGAAGTGGGAAGAGGCAAGCTGGGGTGTGGAGACTTTTGCAACCAATTGAAAGCAACTTTATTGCTCTGATAAACCTAAGATACAAAAGGAAGTGACCTCAAAAGAAGCATGATTATATTTAAAAAAAAAAAAAAATCTCCTACCATTCTGTGTATACAGCTCCTAGGCAGATCTATGGAGAAGATTTCTTATAGGGCATCTGTCAGCAGTTTTGTCCCTATGACACTGGCTGACCTGAAGGCATCTGTGTTGGTCCCATGTTCATATGTGTCCGCATTGCTGAGAAAAATGATGTTTTATTATATGCAAATGAGCCTCTAGGAGCAACAGGGGCGTTACCATTACACCTAGAGGCTCTGCTCTTTTTGCAAGTACCACGCCCCTTGTACTTTGATTGACAGGACCAGGCATGATCACATTCTAACTGCCTGGTCCTGTCAATCAAAGTGCTTGGGGGGGGGGTTCAGGAAAAAAAGTTGCAAAGTTTAGCACAATATGACATGAGCTAAAAATCTGGTGCAATTTGAATGATAAATTCCCACTATGTATTTCTATGGCTGAAGACAACAGATGACTTTTGTCAGAGGTGTAATTTAAAGAGCCTCAGTCACCATGATGAACCCTAGTAAACCAGACATAGTTCCTGGCACTGGCAGGGGTGACCAAAGTGAGGGAAATGAGCCCTTTTTCTCTGCAATTGCTATTACTGATGCAGGGAAATTCTTACTTTTCATTATACTGTATGTAAAACAGAGGCTTGGAGCACCAAGGGGCTGGCCTAGCCCCCACCTGTGCCTCTCTTTGTTCCCTTTCCCCCTCCTAGTGAGATTGACAGGATCAGGCAACGATGGCTGAATCGTTGCTGTGATTTTATGAAATTAAAGTTCTATGCCCAAAAAGTTGTCGCAAAGTATCATGAAATCCAGTTATGGCGTCTTGGAATACATATCTGTATACACACTATCCACCTATACTATATACTATATACTGTACACATACATACAGAGGCTGTACTCATGATAAACACATATACAGCAATATACACAATACATATTGTATAGATACACTCTTTGTATGTTATACTATTGTCATGCTATACACACGTATACATATACGTATACATATACGTATACACCATAAACATTGGGGGATTTTATGATTTGCAATGTTTTAGGTGTCAGTTTTAAGTCTGTCTTTGGTTTGTGTCGCTGCACCAAATTTAAAGGACCAATGTTTAAAACATGCCCCACAATACCCGGTCCCCTCATATAGTTTATACTTACCCCGTTCCCCGCCACCGGCGTCGCTCCTGATCCCCGCACGGCCACCCCTGCATCTCCTGTCACGCAGATCAAAACAACGGGCGGGAGCAGCCAATAGCAGGCTGCAATGGGGAAAGGTGCAGCGGCGGCCATGAGGGGATCAGAAGCGACGCCGGTGCTGGGGAGCAGGGTAAGTATACTCTATATGAGGGGCCTTAGCATAGGGGGGCATGTTTTAAACTTTGGATAACCCCTTTAAGAAAATGGCACTTGGTTTTATTAAATCTGAAGCAAGTGCAGGGGCGGACTGGGAACTTAAAGTGGGCCTGGAAAAAATACTAAAAAAGTGGCCCCGTTTTGTAGTTGGGTCCAAACTGATAGAAGGCAGAGCCAGCAATACCATATTGTGACACATTATACCGCCCCAACAGAGCCAAATACCACAGTCCAGCACAAAATACTTCCCCCTAAAACTTCCACTGGGCGGCCCCCTGGACATCGGCCCACCGGGAAATTTCCCTATAAGGTCTATGGCCAATCCAACCCTGAGCAGGTGCAATGTGGTTTCACTGTGAAAATATACCAAATATACCAGGGGGTTGCCTGGTGCGGAAATGCAACTTTTTAAAAAGTGGCACATCATAAATGTGACAAAACACTAATCCCAACTAACTCTTTACTCCACTTTTGAAAATGACAAAGTTCCTCAAAAGTTGCAAAGAGGCACAAAATGCTGCACGTCTGTGATACTTGCTGCAACCAAACTGACCTAGCAGCAGGGGCGTCACTACCATAGCGGCAGACCATGTGACTGCTATGGGGCCCTTACTTCTCTTTGTATGGCATATATGATACATTCATACTATATCCATGAGAAACAGAAACATCATACTTATGTTCTATACATACACTATATACACTATAACTATATCATCCATATCATATCTATGTTATTTACATACACTATATACAGATTTTATACACCTAGATTAAACACACTTTACTACATGATGTATAAATACTGTAGATAATACTATGATACAGATATATTATACACCTATACTATATCCATACACATCACACCCATGTTATATACTGTACACGGTACATACTACAGTATATCCATATCGTACATACTATAACCATGTTATACACACTATGGCGGTCATTTAACAAACCAGATATATCAGGTTTTTGGTCTAAAAATTGCAACTTTTTTTTTGTGACATTTTGGAGACTCTAGACTTTAGACCTGGATTATGGCACTTTTACTGTCTGAGACACTTGAAATGTCACAGAAATGTTGCAGAAGAGTCCAAATGTGCAGGCAGCCCCCCAGGTTTATTTTTTAGGAACAAGTTATACAACACTGTGCAGCATTTCATAAATTTGCTACAACCACACAATGCAAAACCAGATGTAAGTGATATGAAAATGATCTCAAATGATAAATGCCACCTATATACTTATTTTATACACATGTATGACACAAATATTTACTTTATTACATGATTAATACTGTAGACAAACTGATATATAGATAGAAGATAAATAGATATGAGATAGATCAATAGATAGATAAATAAATAGAAGATAAATGGATAGATATATAGATACAGCAGATAGATAGATAGATAGATAGATAGATAGATAGATAGATAGATAGATAATAAATATGAGATAGATGATAGATCAATAGATAGAAGATAAATAAATACAAGATAAATAGATAAATAAATAAATAGAAGATAAATGGATAGATAGATAGATAGATTAGATAGATAGAGCAGATAGACAAATAGATAGATAGACAGACAGATAGATAATAGATAGATTAATAGATAGATAATAGATCAATAGATAGAAGATAAATAAATAGAAGATAAATGGATAGATAAATAGACAGATAGATAGATAATAGATATGAGATAGATAGATGATAGATCAATAGATAGATAGATAGATAGATAGATAGATAGATAGATAGATATGAGATAGATAATTAAAAAAGCAAAAAACAGCAGCAGCACAGTCCAGTGAGTATGGGTGCAATTCCTCCAAAGCTTTGGGCAAAAAAGCTTATTTTTCAATAAAATAGCAAAAGATGAGGCAGCACTCCAATAGTTGATATTAGTGATGAATCTTTATTCCCGTGCGACGTTTCAACCCAGCTCAATGGGGTCTTTTTTTTTTTTTTTTTTTAGATAGATAGATATGAGATAGATATACTCTGGGGTAAGTAACCCTTACAGCGGTCTAGATATGAGATAGATAGATAGATAGATAGATAGATATTAATAGATATGAGATAGATAGATAGATAGATAGATAGATAGATAGATAGATAGATAATAGATAGATAGATAGATAGATAGATAGATAATAGATATGAGATAGATATATGATAGATCAATAGAAGATAAATAAGTAGTAGATAGATAGATAGATAGATAGATAGATAGATAGATATAGATATGAGATAGATAGATAGATAGATAGATAGATAGATAGATAGATAGATAGATAGATATACTCTGGGGTAAGTAACCCTTACAGCGGTCCCCTGTCTGGCAGACGTGCCTGTGTGGAGCAGGGGCGTTGACTGTGCACCATTATCTGCTGCCAGTGCTGCACTCACCCAGGCATTTGCTGTCCTGGCACCGGCTGCTGCGCATGCGCGGAGCCTCTCTGTTTTCAGCACCTCGGAGAGCGGCCGCAGACTGCGCCCTCAGCACAACAGGGAAGGGAAGATCGGGAGTGTGCCCCGTTGTGCCGCCCCCGGGTGATCCATATACAGAGTGCGGGGCTGGGGGGCACCGGAGACAGTAGTCTCCCACCATGGCACGGTAGCTATGATGCCAGGAGGAACCTCGTAAAGCTGCGTCTGCCGTACCAGGAACCCATCATACCAGCCAGCTCTGCCCTGTGAACCATCCACGTACTGGAACATCACCAGGAGCTGCACCCACCCAGAGGCCAGGAGGACCCTCATCAGGCAGCAGACCCTCAACCTCTCCAGCCTGGCACATTTATGGCCTCCTCCAGCTGCTCTGGCACCACTATGACAGCGGGAGGACCCCCACCATGCCCCCCAGCGTGATCCCAGAGCTGTGCCACCCACACAGCAGCCAGCTTTCCTCCTCCACCCAGACAATAATAGGCAACTGGGAGCCTGGCAGAACAATCAGTGATCTCTGACAGCTGATGACACAGAGGAGGACGCCCCCTACTGAGGAGGATGGTGAGACCCTGATCATGTCTATAGGGAGAGATCTGTAACATTGTAACCTTGTTTACAACATTGTATCAATCTGTAGCATGGGGAATTCTCTGCTGATCTCCATGGTGACCAACCAGAAAGAGAAGAGGCTGGAGACTAACCTCTAACCGGGGGCATGACTATAGGGGGCAGAGTGGTGGCACCTGGGGCCACAGCAGACACCAGTAATGGGGGTCCTGTGACTGGGTTCCTGGGCCTTCAAGTTATGTCTACAACGACCTGTAAAATAGTGACAGTGACCACAATGACCAATACAAACCGCAAATGTGACCAATGGGCGCAGTGATGGCGACCGGCAGCAATAATGACCAGTGATACTGCGATTACTGCCATATTGTATTATTGCTTCTATATTAGTATGGTAATCAATGGTTGATTTGATTATTTTATGCACGTTTTTCCTTTTGTCCTGATTCGTCCTGCGCTGGATCTCTGCATTCACCATCGTATAGTCATGGGGAATTTATTATATCACTTGAAAAAGGCTCTAAGAATGAGCGGAAACGTGGCAACCACAGGGATGAATAACGTGGTTTTCTTTTCACTCATTGCTACTGTATATATATGTAAAATCCCATTATTAAAAAGTATACTTGTTAAGGGCATGCAGTGAAAACATAGTGGGGCTCATTTACTAAGGGAGTTGTGACTATTTTAGGCGTAAAATAGTTGCAAGTCCTCTTTTTTAACCAGTCATGTGACAGTATTTTGTCACACAGCCAGTTTGACGCCGTCTGTGCCATTTGGGCGGGACAAGGGCGGAGTGTGGTCATGTCCGGGGCCCTATTTAGATGCTAGTAAAAAATGTTAGCGAAAAAAAAATGTTAGTGAAAAACTACGCCAGCCAGGGGCGAGGACTGCCACAGATGTGCCTAATTTATGACGAAGCGCATGCTTCGTCATACATCAGACAATTCTTATGGCAGCATAAGGGGGACACTAAGACCAGCGTGAGGGCTCATGCACACGAACAAATTGTCTTTCTGTATCCGTTCCTTTTTTTTTTTTTGCGGACCGTATACGGAACCATTCATTTCAGTGGGTCCACAAAAAAAAAAAACGGAAGTTATTCCATGTGCATTCCATTTCCGTATGTCCGTATTTCCGTTCCGCAAAAAAATAGAACATGTCCTGCTATAGTCCGCATTACAGACAAGGATAGGACTGTTCTATTAGGGGCCGGCTGTTCCGTTCCGCAAAATACGGAATGCACACGGACGTCATCCCTATTTTTTGCGGATACGTTTTTTTGCGGGCCGTAAAATACATACGATCGTGTGCATGAGAACTTAAAAGCAGGTCTTAGTAAATGTGCCCCAACATGTGTTGGGCCACGCTCATATTTCCGTATCTGTTTTGACATCCGTGAAAAAAAATCATTCTGTGTTCCATCTGTGAAGCTATCCGCAAGGGATTCATGTGTCCATTTTTTTCCCTCCGTTTGTCATCCGTAGTCCAAAGCATCAGTGGTCAGTGAAAAACGGACCAACCACAGACGCCATCCGTTTTTTGTCTGTGATTTTCACCGACCCCTAGACTTCAATGGGAGTATTTAGTCTGCATCGCGGACCAAAGAAATGCATGTTTCCGTGACTTATGGTCAGTAAAAAAAATACTGACGTGTGAACAGATTAAAATCAATGGGTACAGCAATTGCGGACAGCACGTTAGTGAAAACGGAAATGTGAATGAGGCCTTATGTCGCACTTTTACATACAGCTGTTTTCAGCGCTCCCATTTTGGGGTTGTACTCCCCCACCCCCCTCACTAATCATACTTATAGCGGTTTTCTCACATGGGACATTTATGGCATATCAATAGGATAGTGAATGTCAGATGGGTGCGGGTCCCGTCCCTGAGACCCCCTCCTATCTCAAGAACAGAGCCCTGCCCTGAATGGTGAGCGTGCGTGGCTTTCTCCATTCACCGCTATGGAACTTTGCTCGGTTATTTTCCGACGTTCTGAAGTAGTGAATGTAGAAAGCTCCAGGGCATTTGTCCTTCCGATTTTCCAGCCCGGGGAAATACGCTCAGCCAATGCCATTTTTTTTTAGTTTCAGCTGTTTGGTGCTTTTAGTCCAGCATCATTATGGCACAGTTATAAGCGGCTCCACCTCAGATGCGTTGTCTAATGGGAGTATACGGTAGTCTAAAATCTGCCTTCTGTCTCATTATTGACTCAAGCCAGGGGTGGACTGACCATTGGCCGTACAAGAAATCCTGGTGGGCTGGTCAGGTTATGATATCATGAGGTGGGACGCCCACAAAAACTATTGAGTAACACTGGGTCTGCATATCACAGATATAAGTCTAGGCTGCTATGTGCAACTGTAGGGCTGTATATGTAATAGCAGTGCAATACATACCAGTATAGGGCTGTATATATATATATAATTCTGGTGCTCATATCTCACTGTATATTGCTCTTTGTCTCCCTATAAGACTCTATCTATCTATCTATCTATCTATCTATCTATCTATCTATCTATCTATCTATCTATCTCATTATCTATCTCATTATCTATCTATCTATCTATCTATCTGTCTATCTCATTATCTATCTATCTATCTATCTATCTATCTATCTATCTGTCTGTCTGTCTGTCTGTCTATCTATCTCATTATCTATCTATCTATCTATCTATCTATCTATCTATCTATCTATCTATCTATCTATCTATCATATGTTCACACATATCACTATAGGGCTGTTAATATATATATATATATACGCTCAGTCCTAATGTCTTAAAGGGGTATTCCACTGTATTTTTGCATTGCCCCCCACCAACCACCAACATGACTATGGCTGGCAGTTCACTGAACCCACATACTTGTGTTGGCCCCCTCTATTGCCAGTTTAGACCTACCTACAAAATGAGGCTACTCATAGATTTTTTTTTGTTTCAGGACCCCTTTAAAGAGGACCTCTCCCCTCTCCTGACATGTCTGTTTTAGTAACTACTTGTATTCCCCATGTAATAACAATTCTGGAGCATCTATTCTTATGTCTCTATGTTGTGCCATTCATTTATTATTTCTACTAAAAGTTATGAATAAATTGCTAGCAGTCTGCAGTAAGGGTACAGAGGGGAGGTAACCAGTTAGGGGGGTGTACCTGCACAGACTCATTCTATCCAATCAGCGCTGCCATGTTCAGACTGTGCAGGGACACACCCCCAACTGATTACCTCCCCTCTGTACCCTTACTGCAGACTGCTAGCAATTCATTCATAACTTCTAGCAGGAATAATAAAGGAATGGCACAACATAGAGACATAAGAATAGATGTTCCAGAATTGTTATTACATGGGGAATGCATGAAGCTATTAACACAGGCATGTCAGGAGAGGGGAGAGGTCCTCTTTAAGTTCTCACACCACCCCAGGCTCAATCCGCTGTCCCTCCTTCCTATTCTACATTGCAGCTCTGCTTTTTGAGATTGGCTCCTATCCTAAAGCACACGCCCAACAGACAAATGAAGGAGCCTTGACATTGTGGTCAACTGTTGTAAGCGTCTGAGCCTCCCGTTATTATCATTTGATACATCCCTTTCTTCCATTCTTAGATTTTGCTGGATGAAGGCCTTGACCCATGAGACAGATGGGTTTCTACATAAGCTCCTTGTCCAGAAGTCCCTGCACCAAGACGCAGGTGCGACATTACCAGGTGGCCCCGAGCTACAACTACAAATGGACGGACATCCACTATGAAGCCAGCAGGGGCAACGTGGAGAAGCTGCGATCACTGCTGACCACCTCAGGTAGGAAAACCAAAAAGGCGCGGAATCTAGCGATATCCCCCGCCCCCACCCGCCATGCTGCTTCACCTAGTGGTGACGCCCTCTTCCATACAAACAGAGGCATTGTAATTTTAAAGGGCCTTCTAATGTCACTCATCTCAGGGGGAGCATAGACCCCATGTTTTATCCAGGTAGAGCTGTATCGGCTAGCCCCTGAGGTCCCTCTGCCAACTGAGAAAAGGGATCAGATTCTACAATCTTTTGCAAAAGTTTTGATGACTCTTAAAACAGATTATTTCTTCATTGATTTTTCTGTGGTTTAGATAAAGAATTGGTGGATCGGAAAGACTATTATGGGAAGACGCCTTTATACTGGGCGGCTTATAAAGGACAAAGGGTTTCAATGGAGCTACTCTTACAACATGGGGCCAGTGTGAACAGCTGCTGTAAGCATGGCGGCACCCCCCTACACGCAGCCATTGGCTTGTTTCCGGATTGCGCCCTCCTGCTAATACAGGTGAGATACAGTCTTGTGTTGGATTATAGCCGTACAGTAAAGCTAGCCACATACTTCAGATATCCAACAACTATTCCTCCCAAACCCCTCGTACGGCTGAGCATGCATGTGTTATGAAATGGGGAGAAGGTAATAAGCTTATCGTTCTTGAGGCATGTTGAAAGTCAACTAGTCCAACCCCTCTCTCCCCCGACATCTTATGTTGAGGGAGAGTCAGGAACCAGATATTTATGAAATGGTTACCACCAAAATGAGCAGGTCCGGTCAACATTCACCTAATGTGTACAAACATCTTTAAAGGAACCTGTTATCACTTATGAAGCCCCAAACCCGCCATCGTAGCATTGTGTGGGATTGCAATAGGTTTGTAATGATGGCACCGTCTAAAAGGTTACTCTCAGTATTAATGAAAATTATAACGTTAGTAGTGCACGCTACCTGTGAATTGTCATGGAATGGTCATGGTCTCAGGAATAGTTATGTAGTCGCAGTTACATGAGTAGTTATGTGGTCTCGGTCTCAGGAGTAGTCATGAATTGATGGCTTTCAAGCTAGTCCCTACTTCATCCAGTGCATGCGCACCGATGTGATGTCTACCGACCTCAGCTTTATCTGCACATTGGGCATGCACTGGATACTGCTGGAGCCATGTCAAAAGCCAGAACCACATGGCTACTCCTGAGACCAAGACTGCATGACTTCTTCTGAGACTGGGACCACATGACTACTCCTGAGACTGGGACCACATGACTTCTCCTGAGACCAGGACCACATGACTTCTCCTGAGACCAGGACCACATGACTTCTTCTGAGACTGGGACCACATGAGTACTCCTGAGACTGGGACCACATGACTACTCCTGAGACTGGGACCACATGACTTCTCCTGAGACCAGGACCACATGACTTCTCCTGAGACTGGGACCACATGAGTACTCCTGAGACTGGGACCACATGAGTACTCCTGAGACTGGGACCACATGACTTCTCCTGAGACCGAGACCGCATGACTACTCCAGAGACCAGGACCACATGACTACTCCTGAGACCTAGACCATGTGACTACTCCTGAGACTGAGACCATATGACTACTCCTGAGACCTGGACCACCTGAGTACTCTTATGACCGAGACCACATGACTACTCCTGAGACCGAGAGCACATGACTACTCCTGAGACCAGGACCACATTACTACTCCTGAGACCAAAATCACATGACTACTCCAGAGACCAGGACCACATGACTACTCCTGAGACCTAGACCATGTGACTACTCCTGAGACCTAGACCATGTGACTACTCCTGAGACCGAGAGCACATGACTACTCCTGAGACCAGGACCACCTGACTACTCCTGAGACCACCTGACTACTCCTGAGACCAGGACCACCTGACTACTCCTGAGACCACCTGACTACTCCTGAGACCAAGACCACCTGACTACTCCTGAGACCAGAAACACATGGCTACTCCTAAGACCAAGACTGCATGACTTCTTCTGAGACTGGGACCACATGACTACTCCTGAGACCAGGACCACCTGACTACTCCTGAGACCAGGACCACCTGACTACTCCTGAGACCAAGACCACCTGACTACTCCTGAGACCAGAACCACATGGCTACTCCTGAGACCAAGACTGCATGACTTCTTCTGAGACCAGGACCACATGACTACTCCTGAGACTGAGACCACATGACTACTCCTGAGACCAAGACCACCTGACTACTCCTCAGACTAGGGCCACATGAGTACTCCTGAGACCAGGACCACATGAGTACTCCTGAGACCAGGACCACATGAGTACTCCTGAGACCAGGACCACATGAGTACTCCTCAGACCAGGACCGCTTACATGACTATTCACAGGTAGCTTGCAAAATTTTATAGTTTTTTACTAACCTCTTACTATCCAGTGCAGTGCTATTGCAGAGGTTTAGGGGCTTCATATTTGATGACAGGTTCTCTTTAATAATTTTTACCTTCAGTTGCGGTTGACTGGCAATTTCTTGTCTTCCTATATGGGTGACCACTATTTCGGTACTGAAAGATCTAACAGAAAGCTCTATCTGCTGTACAGGAGACTTGCCCTGTAGGTTTCACAGACTTCTTATGGGTCAGGAAGCCAGAGAAGAAAAGTTATACAAGGAGAACGTGTGCAGATAAAAGAAATGGTGAAGCCAACAAGACAGGCTTCAGGGTCCATACACAGCATGTACATGGTGTGCACAAAACCTTGGCATCCATGTGCCGCTGCATAGTGCCTCAGTCAGGCACCTTCTTCTCCTTTAGAAGTCACCAATGAAGCCACCTCCATGGACCTTTATCTAGAATCAGAGATACACTATGGGTCCATAGAAGTCTATGAGTACGGTATTATTTATATACAGAATATTGGTCTGTGAATTTGCCCAAAGGGTGAAATCCACAATGTTTGTGCTGGAGATTCAATATCAGCGACTTCTGATTTTTACCTAGCATGGTGCCGATGTCAATCTGCAGGACAACTGGGGAGTGACGCCAATGTACCTGGCGGCATGCAGCGGGCAACTGGAGTGTATTCGGCTCCTTGTGCAGGCGGGCGCTGACATCACATACAAGAACAAGGTAAGTGGCTGCAGTGACCTGCAGAATATCACATTCACAGACGTGGGGTAACGCTCCTCTAATGCTAGTCAGATATACATTTCAAGTTCTAGGACCAACTGGACCTGGGGACCTCTGCATGGCCAACTGGTCAGCCTCCATAACTGTTTTCCTCTGGAGGACCCAACATGTCTGTACATTGCTTGGACAGCACATTGATCTCAGTGGGAACTGTGTAATGTTTAGTTTTATAAGTGGTCGGTGCCGCAGGGAATCCCATGACAAGGACACCCTGTGATTAGCTTATGATTCCTTACATCATGTATTATACTCCAGAGCTACACTCACTATTCTGCTGGTGGAGTCACTGTGTACATACATTACTTATCCTGTACTTATCCTGAGTTATATCCTGTATTATACTCCAGAGCTGCACTCACTATTCTGCTGGTGCAGTCACTGTGTACATACATTACTTATCCTGTACTGATCCTGAGTTACATCCTGTATTATACTCCAGAGCTGCACTCACTATTCTGCTGGTGCAGTCACTGTGTACATACATTACTTATCCTGTACTGATCCTGAGTTACATCCTGTATTATACTCCAGAGCTGCACTCACTATTCTGCTGGTGCAGTCACTGTGTACATACATTACATTACTAATCCTGTACTGATCCTGAGTTACATCCTGTATTATACTCCAGAGCTGCACTCATTATTCTGCTGGTGCAGTCAATGTGTACATACATTACTTATCCTGTACTGATCCTTAGTTACATCCTGTATAGCTGCACTCACTATTCTGCTGGTGCAGTGACTATGGACATACATTACATTACTTATTTTTAATAAGTACTTATTTTAATAATATAATTATTTATTATCCTGTACTGATCAAGAGTTACATCCTGTGTTATGCTGCAGAGCTTCATTCACGATTCTGCTAGCTATTAATGGAAACACTGAACAACCCCCTAACAGCTGAGCTCCTATAACAAAGAAGAACAGTTAGTTTCTCCTACACCAGATTATTGTCTTATGTAGAAACAACTAGTATTACTAAGAGTATAATACAGGATTATACAGGATTTAGTAATGTAATTTATGTACACAGTGACCCTGCCTGCAGAATAGTGAGTGCAGCTCTGGAGTATAATACAGGATGTAACTCAGGATCATTACAGGATGAGTAATGTATGTACACAGTGACTGCACAAGCTGAACAGTGAGTGCAGCTCTGGAGTATAATACAGGATGCAACAGGATCAGTACAGGATAAGTAATGTATGTACACAGTGACCCTGCCTGCAGAATAGTGAGTGCAGCTCTGGAGTATAATACAGGATGTAACTCAGGATCATTACAGGATGAGTAATGTATGTACACAGTGACTGCACCAGCAGAACAATGAGTGCAGCTCTGGAGTATAATACAGGATCAGTACAAGATAAGTAATGTATGTACACAGTGACTGCACCAGCAGAATAGTGAGTGCAGCACTTGAGTATAATACAGGATGTAACTCAGGATCAGTACTGGATTTAGTAATGTAATTTATGTACACTGACTCCACCAGCAGAATAGTGAGTGCAGCTCTGGAGTATAACACAGAACACAGGATCAGTACAGGATAAGTAATGAACTTACACCGGCATTGTGTCTTTCACATATAATTGCGATCCTCTAAGAAATTGTTTGCTGTTTTGTCCTAGAAAACAGGCCTGCCTCCCAAGCGCCTTGCTTCCCAAGTCGGATTTATTGCCTGGATTGAGTCCTTCTCTCATCAGCCTCGCTCATTAAAACACCTAAGCCGCCTACGAATACGATCCAGCCTTGGGCCCCAGAGGCTCAGAGCAGTGAGGACCTTTAACTTGCCACAATCACTGAAGTGCTACCTTATGTTTGAGGACCTGGTGCTGCAGGAACCTGTGTAACATATAGGGCGTGTTGTTGTGCATTATCCCGTGCTCTTCTCCGTACAGTGGAAAGTGCTTTCTCGTATCCATCAGTGGTCAGGTGACCACAAACGATGCAACAGTGGGGAACAAAGACTCACTCTAAACACTCGACCTTTGTGAGCTTCCATTTCTTACAACACCTACAGTCTGACCCATGGGGTTGGAAAGTATTTTTTTTTTTATTTTAGCATTTTTTGGGGTCCAATATGGTGGCCAAATAGTCCAAAACGGTGATATTGTATGTCCTGGGTAAAGAAGTTGTCAGACCTAAAATATGAACCACATAGATTTACAATAGTCCCTCAGCCAAGGGCATATGTACCATAGATGAAGCCCCTATAGAGAGGGTCCAGTCTTTGTTGGTCATGTCCCCTCTGCTAGTGGGGACATGGGAAATTACCTATTATCATCATTATGGGTCAGGTCTTCTACTAGATCAATTTGGACACCTCCATCAGATGTTCTACTGATGGGTTCCTTGGGACAAATGGGCTGAGAAGTGGGCCATATATGGGGTAATATTAAACATTTTTGTTCAATGAAGACTGGGAATGGTAGAGTTCACCACCCAGGAGGCCCCAGATGGGTATTTGTCTCTTCTTCCACCATTGGTGTCAATGGGATGTCCATCAGTCTACAGCCACAGTAGACTTCAGCCATGTTTGGCCTTCAAAATGGGCAATACTTTAAAATGAAGGGACTGTGAAGGGGTTGTCTCAGTAAAGACATCGGTAGTATATATCCAGTCGGTGGGGTCTGACTCAACATGTGCCAGAAGAACGTGGCCACAAGTCAAGAAAAGTGTGTTACCCCTTCAGCTCCTGCTCTGCTTTTCTCAAAGGCTATGAGATCAGCCATCATTGGTAAAGTGGGGCTGACAAAAGCCGTGATGGCACATTGCTTTAATGGCTCTACTTCCACATGTCCTAGCCATTGGTAAGGACCACCCCACCTATCCGTATGCCAGCAATGCCTGTAGTAAGACAGCCCCTTTAAGCCGTTAGCCAGGGCGTGCCACCAATGATAAGGCTGCAACCCAGAATAATAAAGTTTTGGATTTCAATACGGACAAAAATAATTTCCGGCTACAGGACTGAACAAAAATAAGGCATGAAGATCAATATAAGTTTTTGTTTTTTTGTTTTTTAATAAACATTTTTTTATGGATCAACTGGTATCGATCTTCATTTTGGCATCACCTTCCTGTCATGGTGATGATGTCATCATCGCTGTAGCATCTCTAGGGGGTTATTACATGAAGCAAGGCAACAGATGAAACCAATTTTGAGTGGTATTGCTTCTCCTTTCCCATTTACATCAGTGCTGTTAGAATTCTACAGGTTGCCCTTGGCAACAGACCACAGAATAGTTCCACTCTGTAGTCAGACATGTGACCTAAAAGCTTAGCTGAACGTCCACTGTTCTCTGGTAAAAGGAAACCGACAGAATTCGGAATTTACCATATTTTTCTGCCCGTAAGACGCACCTCTATTCATTAAAATAACAAAGAGTTACTTTGTAACAATTATGGTAATTATTTATGTAGATTGTCAACTGTTGCTAAGTAGCAGGGTTCTCATTTAAGAACACATGGCCGTATAGACTTTTCTTGGCCTCCAGCATGGGAAGTTTGGCTATCTTCATCTTGCTGTGTGAACATGTAGCAATGTTTTGACATGAATAGATTGGGCCTGACTGTGCTATTAGGGTCCCTGGGGGAAGGATATTTATATATGAGAGCTATATCCCAGGTAACAGCACCTCCAGGGAGGAGTCCACACCCCTGGGACCGGGCCATACATGCACCTGGGCACATGCACCTGGGCACCTGTCAGTGACAGCCACATCTTCAAGGAGGACTCTATCAAATGTGAGATCGTAATCATGTCATAAGGACGAATACATATAATAGACAGGCCACCTGCAGATGGGTAACCTGCAGCAGTGATTGGGTGACCTTAATTTAAAGCAGCGGACCTCACAGCCCCCCTGACAGGTCTGTAATAGCTGATACACGTATTCTTCATGACAACTATTCTAGAGCTTCTTTTCTTAGACTTCTTCAGAGTAGCGTCCCCCTGTTATTCCTCCTAGGAGGGTGTTCTTGCACATTGTCCTATCAGAGCTGTCACTACCAGACTGCGCAGGGGCACACCCCTTTGGCTTTTGCAAAGGGGAAAGGTAACACCCAGTTGTCAATTTATACATAAATTTCTACAAGGAATAACAGAGGAACGACACAAGGTAGACTTATGAGAAAAGATGCTCCAGAATTGCTATAGTATGGGGTATGCAAGTATTTACTTAAACAAATATGTCAGGAGAGAGGACAGGTTTGGCATTTACACTTAGAGACTGTCTGAGTTTGCCACATCTTGTCTGTTTTGCCTATAGGGGGCAGTATTAACATGGATGATGCTGATAGGAGGAGGAACCATTTTTAAAGGTGTAACCCCATGACTAATGTAAAAAATGAAAATCAGACATCATACAGTACATTACAGTCTCTTTCTAACAAAGCTAGAACCAGCCCTGTACCTCACATGGATCCAGAGATCTCCACATTCATTGCTCTGCTAGATTTATATCAAGCTGACAGCTCAAGGGAGTGTCTTTTCTGCTGCAGCTAACGTGTCCATCATCTCCTTATCACAGCACAGGAGGCGTGTCCATGTTCTCCCTATCAAAGCTCAGGAGGCGAGTCCATGTTCTCCCTATCACAGCTCAGGAGGCGTGTCCATGTTCTCCCTATCACAGCTCAGGAGGCGTGTCCATGTTCTCCCTATCACAGCTCAGGAGGCGTGTCCATGTTCTCCCTATCACAGCTCAGGAGGCGTGTATCAGTTCTCCCTATCACAGCTCCGGAAGCAGTTGAAGGATGGAACTGAGCATGTGCGGCCTTCTCAGTAAGCAGGACAAAGAAATAAGGAAAGACAAACAGCAGGTGGCGCTATACAGATACATTTTATTGAATAACTCAGTGGCTATACTAAATTTTTTATTACATCTAATTACAAAAGTATTCAGATTCAGGCGCTGGTTTGAAAACTGTAGAATATTTTTTTGTGGAACAACCCCTTTAATGGCTATCCACTCTGGCTCATTCATGAAGGTCCCAAGTATAGGACTGTGGCATACTTACCATGAAGACAGATCATGCAGCTGCTATGGGGCTCATAGTGAGGGCAGGGGGGGCACTACAGTGAACCCCACTTGCTTCCCTACATAAAACCATGGAATTTTCCTGCGGGGTTCTCAGTGCATTAGATCTATAAGTTCAATGGTAACTTTATAAATCTGTACGCACTGAGCTCCCCCTAGTGGTGGCTGCAGATAGACCACTTTATATTATACTATATGAAGGGAAGCAGGGGAGCTGCTCGGTGGATATTTTTACATGTATGTACGCCTGTTCTCTGCTGTGAATACATTGAGACATATGGTGTTAAGAAAGATTGTTGTATCTATAAAGCATAGAAGTCAGATAAAGCGGGTGAGGTAGAGGGCAACTTTTTTATTAATTAAAAAATTATTTCTCTTAATAAAAAAGTTAGCAAAAATCTCACGGGGAGGGGAAAGGGCTCTTACTAAGTTTTGAGCTATGGTGCCCCCCTGGAGCAATTGGTCAGTTGGTACTAGTTGGCACCATGTCATCTCAGTTTGCCCCTCCTCAGCAATCACAGGACCAGACTCCATGTTCGGGGAGCCATTCATTCACATACAGGTATACAGTATATATACAGTGACTCCTCTCTGAGATGACCACACAAAATTTTATTGAAAACTGGCTCTCTGGGGGATGGAGGTGGTCTTTCCAGTATGAGTAGTATATGGGATAAGGAGTGATCTTCTCAAAGAGGTGGTCTTATGGAGAGGTATCAGTATATATAGATGGCAGTCCCAGCCCTGTTCCCCCTCACATATAGCTACGATGGGGATGATATTATATAGTCTGTGCGGCCGGCTATAGAAAGCAGCCACTATTATTAGCTGCAGAGAGGAAAGGTTAGTGGAGGGGCGGATGGCAGGGAAAAAATGCTCAGTGCGGATCTACAGGGAGAGATCTTATATCACCCAGGTCCTGGCGGCCCCTTCTATAATACTAGATACCATATGGAGATAGATTTTATAAGTGCAGAGAACCCCTAGAAAGTGAGCCACAGAGGAAGAAGAGACTCGATGAAACGTGATCAGATCCGGACTAAGCCTTAGAGGATCACTCCCCAGCCTAAGTATTACTGATATATATATAGGATCGCACATGGCACGGCTAACGATGGTACCCCAAGCAGGGTTGTACATACCATACAAAGCAGTGGTCTCCAACCCGTGGCTCTCCAGCTGTTGCAAAAGTACAATTTCCAGCAGGCTGACAGGGCATGCTGGGAAATGCAGTTTTGCAACAGCTGGAGAGCCGTAGGTTGGAGCCCATTGCCATAGAGCAGCTGGGATGGGTGACAACCCTAAAAAGGTGGCCATACTTCCACCCAGAACTGATCCAGACAGCACCCGCAGGCTGTCAGGGCATGCTGGGAGTTGTAGTTTTGCAACAGCTGGAGAGCCACAGGTTGGAGACCATTGGCATAGAGCATGCATGCTCAACCTGCGGCCCTCCAGCTGTTGCAAAACTACAACTCCCATCATTCCTGGACAGCCTTCAGCTATAAGCCTACAGAAGGGCATGGTGGGAGTTGTAGTTTTACAACAGCTGGAGGGCCACAGGTTGAGCATCCCTGCCACAAAGCAGCTAGGGTGGGTGAAAACCCTAAAAAGGTTGCCATACTGATCTAGACAGCACCCGCGGGCTGTCAGGGCATGCTGGGAATTGTAGTTTTGCAACAGCTGGAGAGCTACAGGTTGGAGACCATTCCCACAGAGTAGCTGGGATGGGTGACAACCCTAAAAAGGTAGCCATACTGTCACCCAGAAACTGATCTAGACAGCACCTGTGGAATACAATGTAATGACCTGACAGTAGAGGGCGCCACAGAGATGTCACTGGAGAGTAAACTCAGTGCCTTTGACCCCATGGGGACCAGATGGTAACTTGCTTCTCCCTGAACCTGCAGTTGAATCTAAGGATCCCGGTCTGGTCATACACTGAGCTGACAGCTGCTCTCTGCCCCAAGCCATCAGCCTAATATGAGCCAAGGACAGAACAGGAGCATCTGTGCATTAGGTCTCTGTGCCAGGATGCTCAGCGGGGCGCCGCCACATCTAATTTCATTACCAAACCGGTGAGACCGCAGTCACACAGCGCAGAGGTCTGCTGGCCAAAATCTGGTCTGGATCTTTAGAAGACCTCGCATTTATGGAGGGGCATGGGTGCAGGCAAATGCTATGCACTACGGTCGCTACTAGTGCACCCATCGTTCTAGTTCTGGGGAGCGGCTTCCATCTTGCACCCTCTGTGGGGCTGGTTATCCCAGGGGTATACCTATAGGAGGTGCAGTTTGTGGAGGCCCAAATGATCCCTTTGCACAATTAGAGTAGACTAGTTGGGGAGCGGGGGGGGAGCTTTACAAATTTTGCATTGGGGTCCAAGAGCTTCACGTCCAGGTCTTCATTAAGCTGGCCACACACTTGAGATGAATGTCGGCTGAAAACAGCCAACAGCTGTCTCTACTGAGCTCTCGAACACACATGCATCCTCAGCTCGTCTGTGCATGCATGTATTATTAATGCAAAATTGGAGAAACAAAAGTTTCAACATGCCCGTTCTTTTTCCCCCCATACGTCTACTGTTGGGTGAGAGTCTGGAGGTCCCCATACATACGGTATTAGATCAAGGATCAGCATCCTCCGGCACTCCAGCTGTTCTGGAACTACAACTTCCAGAATCTCTCACTTCTATGGGTGTTACAAATACTGCCAAGCTATTGTGCATTCTGGGAGTTGTAGTCTCACAGCAGCTGGCGTGCCGGAGGTTTTTGACCCCTGGATTAGATGGTCGGCCAATCCTGCTGAAATTGTAGTGCCCTTTAAAACACCAGGATCCGCGATGGCAGGTTAGCAGCGGCACTTAGGTGTCATTTTCCAGAAGGGGTCATTGTTTTCCATTTTTGGCTATCACATGGATGTATGTGCTAAATACATCTCCCTTCCTTCATGGGGAGGGGGTGGGGGGTGCAGGAGAGAATGCTCGAGCCTACGAGAGTCAGTGGCTTGGTGCCAACCTGCTTTACTGGCACTCTCCCGTGATGACAATTAACAAACTGACCTTTCCTGGGGCTTCAGACCTGCTTGACTTCAGAATCTCTCCAATTCACGGTCATTATAAGGTCAGTGGATAAGTCAGATTCGTATGAGGCGGCCCCGGCCAAGAAGCACGGTCAGGTCGTGAGATCCAGCCGCAGTGCATAGAGGGCTCCCCACCATTTGGGTTGACCCTTACATTGACCTGACTTAATCTGTTTGGTCACGTAGTCAAAACCACATCAAAAATTGCCCTTAATAACCCATGCAATATTTAACTACGGATGCGTTTTTTTTAATGTTATTAGTACTTTTTCTTCTTCATCTAGAGCCCGCATAGGCAAAAAAAATCACATCCAAATGTAAAAAACTGCACGTAAGCATTGCAGTTTTTTCATGTTATCACGGCGCAACTTCATTTTACTTGAGTGAGGGATGAGGCGTAACACCAGACACGGCCTGTGCACAAGGGTGGCGCTATTCTTAAAAAAAAAAAAATTTTTTTGCCTTCCAGTTCTTGAAACCTCCACCCCCCGAAATAATCATAATGCATTTAATAAGGCGTGAGATTGTAAAAACGTCAGACCCCCCCCCAACCTTGATCTATCAATGTGCCGGATAACATATGAAGCATACGGTAATATTCTTAGTATTTGAGCAACAAATGGAGGATAGGAAAGGGTTAAAACAGGTGCCATTATAAGAGGCAGTAACCTGATCATTGCGCAGCTGTCCCAGTATTATGACCCCCCACACCCCCTCCCCAGTTTTCCCACCAATGGACTTTCTAAAGGGGCCAAACATGATTTGAAACTGATCCCACCCATCTCTTTCCTGACCACATTCCTCCTCGGCTTTGGAGGAAATCTCTGTCACTCGCCTTTGGTGGACTCAGCCGGTCTCTTAATTCCAGCTTCGCCTTTGCTCCTATCATCGGGGAGGATTTCTCACACTCTGGGGCTCTACAAAGTAAATGTAGAAGACGTCTGGAGTATTAGGGGACGTTCCTACAAGACCTGAGAAGCCACCATAACCTGCTGATTGTAAGTGACCTGTATCTGCGCCTGTATTGAGACTCTGCAGAGTATAATTTTTGGTTAGGGGGAAGGGGGGGCTGGGAAAATGTCTCAGCTTTGTGCAGTCAAAATGTCTCATGCATGCTATAGTTCCGATTCTTGTATCCCGGGATGATGGGAGTCACAGCCGCAACACAGGTGGTTTTTCCACAGTGGATTTCACTTTATGTATTGCAAAGGATTAAATCCACAGCATTAGTTGACACGCTAAGGGGCCATTCACGCAGCGTTTTTTGCCGCAGACACCCGCTCTGAAATTCATTTCGATGGGTCGCAACAATGAGGATTGCAGAGCGGCAGTTAAAAGCCGCAGCTCCACCAAGAAGGGACATGTCCATTCTCGGTGGGGTCAAGGCTTTAAACCACCGCTCTGCGATCTTCAGCACTGCGACCCATTGAAGCCGCCGGCAGGATTTTGGCGACATTTTGCCGCAGCTGTATGAACGGCCCCTCAGGATTTAATTTTCACATCGCAGGTCAAATTAGGCTGTTTTTTTTTTTTTATTTCAGTGTGTAAATGTCATTTTGTAAAATCCTGAGGGTCACAAATGATAGATCTGTATACGTACATATGCGCGCCATTGTGTGACTACCCACCTTTAAATTCCAATATTCAATGCATTTCGGAACCAATTTCTTTTTCTGATACACGGCTCCAAATCACCTGCAAAGATAATGACAAAAAATATGATGGACTTCTAACTGCCTGCAGCCACCACTAGAGGGAGCTCACTGCATACTGGTTTATCAGGGAGTTCTACGTACAAAGATCATGCAGTGAGCTCCCTCTAGTGGCAGAAGTTCATCAATTCTGTCTATGCAGGGGATCTGGAGCTCTGTCTCTGACACTTTCTCCTATAGTGTGTAAGCACGACCACCACTGATGGATTGCAGGGTGGTCTGTAACCATGGAAACAAGCAGTGTATAATGTGATGGAAAAATGAATCCATGGGCAATCACAATACATTAGTAAGAGCCTTTCTCTACATGCCACTTACTGAAGTGAGATAATATCCACTTTCACGCAGCTTTTTCATGACACTTCCATACACTCCAGTCCCCAATATCTCAGATCAGGAGTAACATTGATGTTACCAACTTTAGGAGCTTCCATGCAGGAAGTTTTGGCTCATCTTCCTTTCCAGATTTCTCCTGAATTTTTAAACATGGCGTATACTTCTGTATCTCTGCTCCATGCAGTCGTACCCTGAAATGGTCACTAAGTCTTCACACAACTTTGCATACATAAATAGTACAAGCGACCACAGGAAACTTTGTGAAATGTCTAGTTCTCCTGTAATCAGCTGTTTATCAGTTCTCCCTCAAACCCACGCCCCACTGATAATTGCTTTTCACTTTGAAAAATTCCCTTTTCAGTACAGGACAATTCATCTCTGTAGGAGGATCATGTTAAACATGTCAATTCAAGTCTATGGAGAGGGGAGGGGGGGAGTGAGCAGGAGCTGAGGAGACACATACACACATACAGACAAGTAGACTGCACAACTACATAGGAAGGTTATAACTCAACACAAGTGCTTCATTCACAAAGATACAGGTTATTACTTCTCTCTTATGTCCTCCATTATCCTAGGGGTACTTCTGAGTGACTGTGAGACAGTTAGAAAGCAGATTCTCCTCTACTTTCTGTGTGTAGTGGATGGCAGCTGGTCTCCACCCACCAACTGCTAAAAAATTCCAGATACAAGTCATATAATGGCCAGGGGCACTTCCAGAATATATTAGCTTTGGGGCTCCAGGCAATAGTGTAATAAACTTGTTGAAAAAGGAAACAATGAACATTTGCAGCTTGTTGTGGTTCTTGGGTTACATGGACCGCATGGAGGAATCGCATATCATCCGAGTGTCAAATTCTGAACTGTCACCAGCAGACGTCGTGACATTGATTGAAGAGGCAGTCCAAAGAGCCAAGGAGCATTAGTCATATGACTACCTAGATGTAGCAGAGCTGGGTTTCCTATAATTTATGATTTACGGGAGGTTAACCTTATCACGTCTCGCAAATGACAAAGTCAGCTCTGCTACATCTGTGCCTGTTTCAATATTTTAATCATTTGAGCTCAAATTTTTGGAAATTTGTGACTATTTGTGCAATGTAGTGAAATTAGAATCAAATCTATCGCAGGGGCTCATGCTGTCAGATAAATTTGGAGCACAGGTAGATACTCTGACATCAACTTTCCACCGTCTATTAGTTTGCTTACCTTGCAGGCAGACACCCCTTTTTACCGTCTGCCTATAGTAGATATGCGTGAGGCCTTGTCTGGTCCCGCAGCTCAGTTCATTCCTGTCATTGTGACTGACCCCCTACCGATCAAATCTAGAAGACCTCACCTAAGAATATCATTAATGTAAAACCCCTTTAATTGTATCAATTCTGTTTATAATCTATCATGAAGTAACAGGATGTAAAGAAGTGTGACAGTAACAGGGGGATAAGTCGCTACAATGTAACCCTACACGCCGCCTCTAAGCCTCGCCACATACTTGTGCTAAACTAGACCGTTCTGCATCAGAGGTGGATTGGCAAGATGCTAGGCGGCCGTGCTGATCTGTCTGGATTACATGTAGTATTCGCTGATTAACCCAGCGGTGGGCAGGCAGCTTTAAGTAATTTACAGATAATTCCTCAATCTGCGCTGTCCTATCGGGCAACATATGGATAGAGACTTAAAGGGATATAAGTGAGGTCCAACACTAACTGTACCTCATAATCATGCTCTACTGATTAAATATGTTCTAACCCATCCAGGTCCATATTTTGCCTATAGGGGGCAGTATTATAGTATACGATAGAAGAGACCTCCAAAGAATAGCTGATCTCAACAATCATCTGTTTCAAGTATTGAGTTTCCCTACAGCGCCACCACAGGGGAAATTAAGTATTGCGTGCTACATACTGAAATCAATGTAATGTATGGAGATGTTGGGTCCTCCAGAGTATGAGTTTAGAATGGGGGACCTTTTTTTTTTGGGGGGGGGTGGCATTTGGTAGGTTTTTCTAAAGCTGTAATGCTCTGTGATTGATGGATTTCACAGTGGTGGGGCTCAGTATAAAACAGTCATGGCTGGGCACTTCCATGTGTGCTTGTATGTATTCCAGCACATGGCCACCCCCTTCTCTTGTGTCTAGAAGTGAAGATCTAGAGATATGAGAGGAGAAGCGGCAATGGATCAGCTTGGCACTAATGCCCCTTCCATTAGCGTTCTCTTCCCTGTAACATCTGAGAACGATGCCAAAATGAAATGCTAGACCCTTGAACAGGCTTGGCAGCTTTCTGAGTTAAAAAAAGGCACCTAAGGATAGGGAGAAAGGGTCCTCGAGGACAGCCGGCAGGGGGGTCGGGGGGCAGCTGCAAACACGAATGGTAAATCCGAGATTATCACATGATATACGGTATATAATCTATGTATGCCCGCGGTAATACGCTGCATGTCATCACATTTCAGGAGAAAGCTTCCTGCCTGAGGACAAAATCACCTTAGAAATATGTCTGATAAAGATGACGCCCAGGAGAACCCTGCAGAGTACTGTCCAGGTGAGTGGCATAGTGCATCATTTCAGATTGGTTAAAGGGTTTCTGTCACCAGAAATCACCCTATTAAACCAAGTGTCATTTGCAATGAGCAAATGACACTTGATGACAGTAATGTTAGTCTCATATTTCTCTGTCCAGCAGTTTAGCCAAAAAATAGGTTTTTATAATATGCAAATGACCTCCCCTAGGTGCAGTAGGCGTGAACCTGCACCTAGGAGAGGCCGTAATAACGCCTCTTACCACGCCTCCGTAGCGCTGATTGACAGGGCCGGGCAGCCAGCTCTTTCGGCTCCCGGCCCTGTACGATCCCGAAATCCCGCGCCTGCGCACTGCGGTAGTACATCCGCGCACGAAGGAGCCGGGACCCGGGCGGCGGCCGGCTCTCAACGCGCGTGCGCGGATGTACTACCGCAGTGCGCAGGCGTGGGATTTCGGGATCGTACAGGGCCGGGAGCCGAAAGAGCTGGCTGCCCGGCCCTGTCAATCAGCGCTACGGAGGCGTGGTAAGAGGCGTTATTACGGCCTCTCCTAGGTGCAGGTTCACGCCTACTGCACCTAGGGGAGGTCATTTGCATATTATAAAAACCTATTTTTTGGCTAAACTGCTGGACAGAGAAATATGAGACTAACATTACTGTCATCAAGTGTCATTTGCTCATTGCAAATGACACTTGGTTTAATAGGGTGATTTCTGGTGACAGAAACCCTTTAAAGGAGTTTTCCGGCAATTTACAACTGATGACCTATTCTTAGGTGGGGGTCAGACACCCGGGACCCCCGCTGATCAGCTATTTGAGAAGGCACCGGCGCTCCTGTGAGCACCACTACCTTCTCCCCGCTCACCAAGCACAGCGCCGTACATTGTATAGCGCCTGTGCTTGGTATCGTGCTCAGCTCCATTCACTTGAATGGGGCTGAGCCGCTCCTAGGCCACGTGACCGATGAACGTGACGTCACTGGTCTAGGAAAAGCTGAGAGAAGGCCGTCTATCTTCTCTCTCTCTGCTCACTACTGTACGTCTCCTCATACAGCTGATCGGCGGGGGTGCCAGGTGTCGGACCCCCGCCGATCTGATATTGATGACCTATCCTGAGCATAGGTCATCAATAGAAAAAGCCCAGACAACCCCTTTAATATCATCTCCTTTGTATGACGGTCTCTTCTCTCCTGTATCCTTGCATACAACCTAATTTATAAGTGCCGACCTGAAGTAGCTCCTGACCTTTGTCATGATGGTTGATTTCTTGGACCAGGACACTGGAATTCCTCAATAGCGTTCAACACTTTTTATAGAATCTCTTGAATTAGGTCAGAAGACGGGCAATGACAGGGGTTTCCTGCGATATTTCATGATGACCTCTATTCCTGTATGTTTGTAGAAGACCTCTCGATACAGCAGCCACTACATCACTGAGGTGACCGCTCTCTGCTTAGGCCAGATGATTCATATGCTAATATTTAGGCCTTCACACAGTCAGGCCTCATTCACATTTTCATTTTTCACTGCCTTGTGCTGCCTGTATTTTCTGCGGACAGCAGAAGTACCCATTGACTTTAATGTGTTTGTTCACATGTCAGTAGTTTTTTACTGACAGTGGGTCAGTGAAAAAAAATCACAAAATCACAGACACACCCAGTGACGTCTATGGGTCAGTGAAAAATCATTGTCAAAGGGCTAGTGTTGCCCGAAACGCGTCACGTAAACTCAGTCTCTTTAAATTGCATGTGTACGTTTCAATAAAGCCTACAGTTCAGAGAAAGGCAGTGCTGGATCTTTGTTTTCCATTTTGGGAGTCTTCACTCACATATGATTTAATCCTGAGTAGGAGCTGGTAAGGGAGTTTTTCTTCCGTATATCCACAAAACACAGACACATCCATGTTTGCTCTGGTTTTCACTGACTGGGACAGGGATCAGCAACCTTCAGCACTCCGGCTGTTGTGAAATTTCAAGTCCCAGCATGCTCCATTAATTTCTGTGAGAGTTCTGAGAAGAGCAGAGGAAGTATGCCTGCTGGGAGTTGTAGTTTCACAACAGCTGGGGTGCCGGAGATTGTCTACCCCTGGACTATGAGATGTTCTGAAAATGAATTTTCAGTTGACCAGTGTCTGGATGAGATACGGAGGACAAAAAAAGGACACATTGACCAAGCATAGATTCTTCCCGGACATCTTCATGGATGAAACACGGACACGGACATAGAAATGTGAATGAGGTCTCAGTGTTCAGCCAGTGATTTCCATCAGTGATTGTCAGCCAAAACCAGGTGTGAGTCTAAACAAAGAACAGGTGCAAATCCCACTTCTGACACCAAATGTAATCTGGTGGATTCAAAGACTGGAGGAATAAAGTTGGCAAATAACTGAAAAATAATATAACTTTACTTAATTCTATGCAAATAAAGTGGTAAATCAACATATGCAGCATATAAATGAAGTATCCTAACATAAAAGAAAGTGAAATAAGCAGAATCAGCTCCTGGTCCATGTTAGATTGTTGGACGGTCCTATTAGAAAATACAGATTTGGCCAATAATACACTAATGACTTCATCATTGCTTCATTTAGGGGGATACCATCCAGTACAAAGAGGGGAGATGCTGAACAGAAGATACCAAGTCGTTAACAAGGTTGGCTGGGGCTATTTCTCCACTGTATGGCTGTGCTGTGATTTACAGTAAGTGACATTTTCCTATTTTTCGAAGGTTCTTTTGACAATAAGCAGATCATAGAATCTTCTTGCTGCTGGAACTTCCAGCGATCATCTGTAATCAGTGAGGAGTCTAGAAGTGTTCAGTTTCCCCACAGCGCCACCACAGGATAAATTAAGTATGACACTGATGCTACTGAAATCAGTAGATTGTCTGTGGCATGTAGGACAGTTCAGGTCGTCCAGTGCAGGAAACCCTCTTTGTGCCTGCTCTACTTTCTGGCTTATAGATGATTAAAAAATGAGTCCTTTAAACTGTAACTGTCATTCTTTTTTTTATTTTTGTAATGTATAGGGGCAGTGATACTGACCATTTTTGTAATATACTTTAATTACTGAAATCATACATTTCTATCAGAAAAATAGCCGTAAAGTGGCACGTTTTGATCATTAGCAATGCTCCTGTGTCTTCTGTTTACATAACACAGTCAATGTTGATCAAGTCTTCACTGTTATGTAAACAGAAGACAGAGGAGTGTTGCTAAGGCTCAAAATGGGCCACTTTACAGCTATTTTTGTGATAGAAATGTACAATTTCAGTAATTAAAGTATATTTCAAAAATGGTCAGTATCACTGCCCCGATACATTACATAAATGAAAAAGAATGACAGTTACACTTTAAATCAGACAACCCCTTTAATAGCCCTAAATTAGACCTATTTCGAACATTTACGTCATTTACATACACAATCTAATCTAACCTTATACAAGCTGATCTTGGAAGCTATTAGGAAATACAGAAAAAGGTACTCGCTGAGGATTGTCCCTGGTTTTGTTATTACAGGAAGAAGAAGTACGTTGCAGTCAAAATATCAAAAAGTGGGAAGAAGTTTAATGAATCTGCCCTGGATGAAATCGCACTGCTGAACTGTGTAATAACTTATCACATGAGAGCTCCAGGTCTACCGATCCTGCATTCAGAGCTGCATTCAGAATTCTGCTGATCATGACAGATACATCCCCAGCAACATTGTATTAGATGTAATAAGCGGAGACAATGAAGGGCAGGGAGATATGAGGCAGCCTGAGAACTAATGATGACTATAAGTATCTATAATATATGTGATAGATGTGAATATGTCTGAATTATTAATGTTCTCCTATTATTTCATACACTTAGGTAAATGGAGCACGAAAAAAAGAATCCCAAGGAGAGAACATCATACACTTCCTACACGACTTTAAACTGATTGGAGAAAATGGACTTCATATCCTTCTGTTTCTAGCAGATACAAAGTAACAGATTTCAGTTCTGACAAACATGCGTAATGCATAACAGTGGTAACAGGATACCATTATGTCTACAGTCATGGCCAGATTATAGAGAGGGCACAAGGAGCCTATGTCCCAGGTCTCCACCACCTGGGGAACTAGAGGCCTACATAGGTCTGGTGATATCTATCCGTCTAATATTCATACATATTCACCCAGCACTCCCGCCAATCAGTTGTTTGAAGAAGTCATGGCGCTCCGTTGAGAGCTGTGGCCACCTTGCAGCTAATCAAGCACAGCGCCGTACATTCTATAGTGGCTGTGCTGGGTATTGCAGTCAAGACCCATTCACTTCAATGGAGCAGAGCTGTACATAGGCCACGTGACCAATGAACATGACATCCGTGGTCTAGAAAGAGCTCCGTGGCCTCTTCAAACAGCTGATCAAGGCGATTGGGGTTGGACCCCCGACTCATTCTATATTGATGACCACCCTGGATATTTTAACAAGGCATTTAAGACCTATAGGATATCCACTGCTTAAGAAATTGGGAATCCCCCTGATGTCTGTTGGGGATCCTATCCACCACTGAAGAGAGGAGATGCATGCAGTGTCAGACTGGGGTGCCTAGGGACTGCCAGTAAAATTCATTTTGGGGACCCATTGTAAAGCTGCATGCACATACTACCCAGTTTTTTTTATATGGACATATGCAATGTACTGTATAGCATAGTATCTCAGTCAGCCTACCTACATGTCAGTCTACTGTGCCATGTGCCACTTGTGCAGGGGATGAGGGAGTAGAGGCCCACCTTGGTCAGAGGCCCACCAGGGGATTCACCTGTTCTCCTGTGGGCCAGTCCGAGCCTAGATGCATTTATGTGGTTCTTGCTCACACACTCTAAGGGTATATTCGGACACAGCAGGTTAGTTGCAGAAAATTCAGCAACCGAAAATTTTGTGGTAAAGGCATGGCTTTCTGCAAGCTCCATGCAGAACTTTCTGCAAGATATCTGCCGAAGTGGGTTACTGGCTCTGCTGTCCCTCAAAATACCTCAGTGGAGAGGCCATTTGGATTCCCACCACCTCTACTGCATGGGGCTGCTACATCTGAAGTCTAGGTGTCAGAAGTGAGCGTCCTGGCTGCAGAGGTCTGTTCAGTCAATGGACACTGGATCTCAACTTATCAGACCAAGGAATGGTTATACTGTAACTCAGGGGAGTAACTACCATAGCAGCAGACCAGGCGACTGCTATGGGGCCCAGGACAAGAGGGAGCCCAGTCTTAGTTGGGATCATCTCCTCTTCTACTGGAGGTGAAAACTTGGTCAGGACTCTACCCTCTAAAGAAACAACTTTTAGCAAATGAAGCAGTGGGAAAATGGTCCAAGGGTCATTGAAAGGGGTTTAGGCAGAAACCCTTCTGTCCTGTGTGTGGTCCTTGTTTGATCTTTGCTATGGGGCCCTTACTTCTCTAAGTACGCCACTGGCTGTAACTCCACACAAAATTAAAAGGGTGTTATCATCAAAACTAAGAAATGTTTGTGCCACCATGTCTTGCACGTGATATTCTGGCATGCATGTGTGCCGGAGCATCTCTGCCTGGTGCTATTGATGTTGATGAATCCATAACTCAGTTCTACATGTCTGTCTGGTGTTTGAGCTGCTGGGACCTTCTCTTCTACATCTGATGAAAAACTATGGGCCAGAGGGTCTCCCACTGATGTGTGTGAAGAGGATACTGCAGCAGGTATGTACACTGACCTATGACTGTCTTGCAGGGTGGTCTGACCATCCAGACATGAGGATGACCACATGGATGTCACTCACCTCCCCACTGACTCAAGTAGAGGAAAAGGGAGCGTTCCATGCCCAGATGGAAACCGAACTTCCTCAAGTTGTGCTCTATTTTGTAAGGGGCAGTTGGGGACTTGCTGTTGAGGGTGACATGGCTCCCTGGTTTTGTCCTCCCTTGGGGCAGGAGGGGGATGTTGAAGGTGATTGTCCTTGAATGACTTGGCTTCTCATATTACAATTTGCCTCGATAGGAAAGTTCTCAGTTGTCTTATTCCTCTCCTGATTGCGTAAAAGGATAACTTCCAGCAGTTAAGGATCCATCATCATATAATGGATGTTAGGTTATAATATATTAGAGTGGAAAGAAAGCAAATTGTTTGGATTCACAGCACTTGGTGGAGCTTGAAAAATATCATTTGAAGCCTCGTAATATCGAAACTGATAATATACTAATAGGGTTGAATTCTATGTGGGGACCAACTGGTTGATCACGGAAGCACCCACACACCTGAGATGAGTCTATCTTTCATCCCAAATTGAAGACTGGGCCATCAGTGGTTCCTAGAAGATGCTGCCAATGGAGCTTCTATGGTACCCAACCAGTTGACTGACTGATCACCTCATGCTATGGCAATACACATTAGATGTATGTTGGCTGAACCCAATGATTTTGGAAGGGTTGGCCAGCCATCCAATGAGTATGGGGGCCTATGAACTATCGCCTGACAATGTTGAAGGGAGATAAAGTCTCTGGCAGCAGCTTTCTCCCATTTACATCACATACATGTCCGGCTGAGCCAAGGATGCATGTATATGGGTTGATCGGGAGAGATAGCTTTTGGTCAAAGGGTCAATTGACCAACAGTTACAGTATCTAATGGATACGACCAACTTAACTGGCCTCAACATCTAGCGTGCGTTGACTTTACTAGTCCCATCTTGTGGGACCAGGTTGGTTTTCTATGACCTCTGGTATCCTCCAAAAGCATATTATCAGAGTGGTATTACACCTTTGACTGGATCTTCTATGTGGCGGATAGACATGGTCTGGTTAAGAACACCAAGATGACGTCCCTAGAGTCATGGTCTTCAATATGTGACTCACAAACTACATGCTGAGAGTAGTAGTTTTGCAACAACTGGAGATCATTGCTTAGAGTATAAACTGGTGTACATCTAGTCCTTATGGCCTAACGACCAACTTTCTGGTGTTGAAGGTGCTTCAAGGTCTGAACTTCCTTCACAAGAAATGTCGCATCATCCACACTGATATTAAGCCAGAAAACATCCTAGTTTGCGTGAAGGCAGACAACTTCCAGCAGTATATGGCAGAGGCAGAAGTCTGGAACCACAACAGGACCCACGAAGGTACAGTCAACGGTATGATCACATCTACCGATAATAGGATCAGCGTCTTTACGAGAAGGTCAGGTTGACTGTGCTATTGTCAGACCATCAATGTCTTGTTCCAGGGGTAGATGCCAACTTCTTGTCTCATCTTTTTGAAACTGGAAATGCAGACATGCTTGGGGTGAAGATTGCAGATTTGGGAAGTGCATGTTGGACGGTAAGTCTTCTAATGTGATGTGATGAATGACGACTAATGGGTAGAGAGATGGTCTTCAAAGGGGAAAGTCATGACCAAAAATGATCTTCTGATCATGGACACACGGACTCAGGCAATCATAGATTTCTATAATGAAGGTGTAATGATGTTCTACAGCATCTAAACACCTTTGGCACCGCTGATTTTTCTGACACTAGTCAGAAAGCAAAGTGTCCTGGACCATATAAACTTGTGTAGACTGTTGTCCCAAATTTCAAGGGATGAACATTTGTGGGTGGATGTCAGAGAAGATCGGTGTTTATAGACTTTGCTGTTGATTCTATTGCATGGATTTTGGATGGATCACTTTTGGATGCATTTCCCTTTTAAGAAACAAACATGAAAAAAAAGGGGGTTCCAATTTCAACATTTATGGAATATCCACAGGATATGGGATTACCGAGGTGGGGCCTGTCCCCGATGCAAATTTAAAGAATCTGTTTCTGTTTTGCAGTATAAACCATTCTCTGAAGAGATCCAAACTCAACAATACAGGGCACTGGAGGTCCTCCTGGGCTCTGGGTACAGTACCCCAGCTGATATATGGAGTACTGCGTGTATGGTATGTATTTGTTTGTTCCTCTCTTTTTTTCAATGAAAGCTATTTCCAAGCCTTTGGACAACATTTTTCTGTTACAGAGCTTCAAATTCCCAACATAGACATAAAAGCTAAATGATAAAAATGGGTCTACCTGAAGTCACCACCAGGGGGAGCTCGAGAGCCACCATTAGAGGGAGCTCATCAGCTTACAGCATAGGATTTATTGAACGGTTTAATGGTAGTGTTAAGCCATGGAAACCATTACTTCACCCTCCTACATTCAATCTGGTTGAAAGATCTGGTGTTTCCCTATTAAGTTTGTGATGTGCGCCATTACCTACAGATCCCCTGATCAAAGATTTATGTGAATATCCACATGGAAGCTGAAGATATAATTGATTATTGGGGGTCTATGTAGTGGAGTATTTCACTGTTCAATTTATTACTCTAGGCATTCGAAATGGCTACTTCCCACTACCTGTTCGAGCCACAAGCTGGGGAAACCTTCTCAAGAGATGATGGTAGGAACCTGCTTCGTGATGGTTTTCTCATAGTGTACACATATGGGGTACAAAGAGTAAACGGTGGGACTTCATGGTTTCTGTGCTTCAGCCACATGGAGAATATATAGGGATATACAGGAGATTCAATGGAAAACCAGTTCTTTAAAAGTTGTTCAGAATTAGAAAACATGGCTGCTTTCTTCCAGAAACAGTACCACGCCTGTGCATGGGTCATGTCTGGTATTGCAGCTCAGAGACAATAAAAGTTGTATAGAAACTGTGGTATACTAAAGACATTCTGAAAACATGACTTGTTGGGTTTTACTTGGGGGGCGGAGCTGTAAAATACTGGCCCACAGCCAGACATGCTCATTTCAAGCAGTTCTCTGTCTGGCCAGTAGAGGGAGGTGAAGAGCCAGGGACTATTCTGTATTACATACATGATCTCTATGGCATTTACAAAAGGTATTGTCCAACAGAGCAATATATGAGGAAGCAATAACTAATACCAATAGAAGTGAGAATTATTTTTGTTGTTTCAGATCACATTGCCTGCATTATTGAACTGCTCGGCCGCATACCACCAAAAATCGCCTTTTCGGGAAAGAAATCTGCAACCTATTTCAATAAACAAGGTACGAAGATGTCTGGTAAAATCCACAGAAAGTATCATACACACATAGAAGAAAACCTGTATTTTTTAGGCAATTAGGCCTCTTTCACACGAGCGAGTTTTCCGTGTGGGTGCAATGCGTGACGTGAACACATCGCACCCGCACTGAATCCTGAGCCAGCCATTCATTTTTTTTTCACGCATCAGTTCTGCGTTGCGTGAAAAATCACAGCATGTTCTATATTCTCCGTTTTTCACACAGCCCTGGCCCCATAGAAGTGAATAGGGCTTCAGTGAAAAACGCGTTGCGTCCGGATGTAATGCGTTTTTCACTGATGGTTGCTAAGAGATGTTGTTTGTAAACCTTCAGTTTTTTGTCACACGTGAAAAATGCATCAAAACGCATTGCACCCGGGTGGAAAAAACTGAACTGAACGCAATCGCAGACAAAACTGACTGAACTTGCTTATAAAATGGTGCGAGTTTCCCTGAACGTATCCGAACCTAATCCGTCACGCTCGTGTGAAAGAGGCCTAAAGGTCTCTGATCCTTAAATTAAAATTAAAGGGGCTCTCACATAAAGCCTTTACATATGCCCTGCTAGGGGAAACGTACCAAAATTAGTGCAAGGGATAAGTGGAGGGGTGCACTCAAAAATTAGGGGGCCCCAAGAGCAAGAAAAATATTCTCAAGCCTTCCCTTTTCAGGTCTAAACTTCTAGACTGAGCGATTCAATAATATATGGTAATATGCATTGTATAGTTGTTAATGCATGCAGCCACCACTAGGGGGAGCTAATTGTCTATGGAATTATACAACTAGTTTTCAATTTACAGGAGCTTTATAAATCTGTATGTGGTGAGCTCCCTCTAGTGGCAGCTGCAAGGGGGAAAAAAAAGGGAGGCATGTTCAACGCCAGACCAGTATAAGTCACATGCCCAACCTTATTGGCATGTAGGCAATGGTAAACAATTAACTTGTGTACATATTCCATAAAGAAATGAGGGATGGGACCGGATTGGTTATTATGAGCAACTGCTCCATTTTTCCTTAGCACCAGTTTTTCTAAATTGTCCCCTTTTGTGTCTATTATGGCAAATAGGAACAATCCTAGTTTTATTCCCAGCAGTTTCCTGCTTTCTCCACTACAGGTGACCTCCTGCGGATTCCATATTTATACCCCTGCGGCCTGTACGACAATCTGGTGAACCGGCACAAGTGGCAGCAGAACGAGGCGCTGGTATTTGCCAGTTTGCTCTTACCAATGCTGGAATATTATCCAGCAAAGCGAGCGTCAGCTGAGAAATGTCTGGAACATCCATGGTTACAGTCCTGACGACATCCTGGCTGGCTCGCCACTTTCTTTCTATTTTTGTACTTTACATTGTTTGTCGCTGTTAGAACTTATAGAACAGGAAATAACTGTGAAGAAATGTTAATAAATGTTCTATGTAAAGACTGGTCTATGGATTCTGATGATTGTGTTATTGGTGTGGAATTCCTTTAATCTGATATAATGCTGAATGTCTGATAATCCGACACTTTCCAGTACAGATTTGCTTTGAGTTTATCTACTAGAAGGATCTGTATTTTCTCTCTGCTCTGTCAGGCAGGGAGATGACGGCCTCCTTATCTCTGCTCTCTGACCTTATAAACACTCATTAAAGGGGTCCTCTCACTTCAGCAAATGGCATTTATCATGTAGAGAAAGTGAATACAAGGCACTTACTAATGTATTGTGATCGTCCATATTGCCTCCTTTGCTGGCTGGATTAATCACATTATACACTGCTCGTTTCCATGGTTACAGACCACCCTGCATTTCTGCAGTGGATAGGACATGCTGCTGATGTGTAAAATGCACTTAAAGGCATTTTCTGATTTTCTTAGATTGATGAATTATCCTCAGGATAGGTCATCAATATCAGATTGTTGGGGGTCTTACTCCTGGCACTCATCGGAGGGAATGGGCCTGAGCATTACTTCTTTTTCTATTATTAATGCCTAGGGAGTAACATTGTTGTAAAGCGGGCACAAAGGGGTTAGCACTACTATGAGGTGGCACTATGGGGGCATTTTTGGGCACTAAAGATGCATAACTGCTGTGTGGGGACACAAAGGGGCCGTAACTACTGTGTGTGTTGTTCTCAGGGGATATAACTAGTGTGTGGGGGCATAACTAATGTGTGGGGGACTACAAGGGCATTTTATTGTGTGGTTGCACTATGGAGGCATAACTACTAAGTGAAGGCCCACAGGAGGCATAACTACTGCGTGGGGCAAAATGGCAGCACTCTACTGTGAGGGGGCAAAAGGGGGGAATGATTACAGTGTGGGGGTTCAATAAGGACTGGGCGGGATCAGGAGTGTATAAATAAACATTGGGCGGAGTTAGAGGTGTTGATTAGCGATTTAAAAAAAAACGTGTGAAGAGCTCCACACACGGCGCTGGTGTTCTTCCTCCTTGGGCTTTTCAGAAGTTGGGAGGCTTGCCATATTAGGGTGGAGCTACATGGTGGTAGCAGGGCAGCCATTAAAGGAGTGATAGGTCATCAGTATGTGATCAGTGGGAGTCCAACACCTGGCACCCCTGCCCATCTGCTGTTTTGAGAAGGCAGCAGCACCTCTGTTATTTTCTTTTAGATCATTTCTAAAAAATTGGCAATAGGTTTTCCATATCCACATTATGGAGAGCCCTGGTTGAGTATAATGAAGGATTCTTGTCACATTGGCTCCTTGAAGTCATATTATACCCAATGTATTAGTGAACCTCTATAAGTGTAATTCACACTCTGCCCGCTAGTGGCCGCTCTTTATATGCTTAGAGATTTCCCAGAGAGGAAGGCCACTCCCCGCCGGCCACTAGAGGGCGCCCCTGCTTTTACAGTAAACAGCTCTATGGTCGTCAGCTTCCTTTAGCGTTTCCGGTCACATGATCCTGCTGTCTCCGCGGTGCGAGGTGAATGAGAGGAGTGGGCACCGGCGGCTGGAGATTTCTGGGACTGAAGAGGCGTCTTGTTTTTGTCTGGAGGAATCCTTAGAGGCGGCAGGAGGTGAGGAGCTGTTGATGACAGCTGCTGGCAGTGAGTTATGTGAGGACTGTGACGTCTGCTTGCTGCATGTGGTGTATTCAGCATAGGTTAGCATTGTAAACTGTAGTCTAGGAGGTAATGGAAGCTGTAGAGATGTCATGTCCTTAGCAACCACCATCGCTATGGACTTGGGTGGTCTCCTAGGTAACAAGGGCTAAAGATATGTCATATATAATCTATGGTAACCATCACCTGATCCTGGTTACTGGGGGCAGAAGGTCCTGATCTCTGTTACTTGGGGGGGGGGAGGTCCTGATCTCTGTTACTTGAGGGGGGGGGGGGTCCTGATCTTGGTTACTTGGGGGGGGGGGGTCCTGATCTTGGTTACTTGGGGGGGGGGGGGGGGTCCTGATCTCTGTTACTTGGGGGGGGGGGGGGAGGTCCTGATCTCGGTTACTTGAGGGGGGGGAGGTCCTGATCTCGGTTACTTGAGGGGGGGAGGTCCTGATCTCTGTTACTTGAGGGGGGGGAGGTCCTGATCTCTGTTACTTGAGGGGGGGGAGGTCCTGATCTCTGTTACTTGAGGGGGGGGAGGTCCTGATCTCTGTTACTTGGGGGGGGGGAGGTCCTGATCTCGGTTACTTGGGGGCGAAGGTCCTGATCTCGTTACTTGGGGGCGAAGGTCCTGATCTCGGTTACTTGGGGGCGAAAGGTCCTGATCTCGGTTTACTTGGGGGCGAAGGTCCTGATTCTCGGTTACTTGGGGCGCGAAGGTCCTGATCTCGGTTACTTGGGGGCGAAGGTCCTGATCTCGGTTACTTGGGGGCGAAGGTCCTGATCTCGGTTACTTGGGGGCGAAGGTCCTGATCTCGGTTACTTGGGGGCGAAGGTCCTGATCTCGGTTACTTGGGGGCGAAGGGGGTTCGGGGGAAGGTCCTGATCTCGGTTACTTGGGGGCGAAGGTCCTGATCTCTGTTTACTTGGGGGCGAAGGTCCTGATCTCTGTTACTTTGGGGGGGTGGTCCTGATCTCTGTTACTTTGGGGGGGGGGGGAGGTTCCTGATCTCTGTTACTTTGGGGGGGGGGAGGTCCTGATCTCTGTTACTTTGGGGGGGGGGAGGTCCTGATCTCTGTTACTCTTTGGGGGGGGGGAGGTCCTGATCTCTGTTACTTTGGGGGGGGGAGGTCCTGATCTCTGTTACTTTGGGGGGGGGGAGGTCCTGATCTCTGTTACTTTGGGGGGGACCTACTCTGTTACTTTGGGGGGGGGAGGTCCTGATCTCTGTTACTTTTGGGGGGGGGGTCCTGATCTCTGTTACTTTGGGGGGGGGAGGTCCTGATCTCTGTTACTTTGGGGGGGGAGGTCCTGATTCTCTGTTACTTTGGGGGGGGGGTCCTGATCTCTGTTACTTTGGGGGGGGGGGTCCTGATCTCTGTTACTTTTTGGGGGGGGGAGGTCTGATCTCTGTTACTGGGGGGGGAGGTCCCTGATCTCTGTTACTTTGGGGGGGGAGGTCCTGATCTCTGTTACTTTGGGGGGGGTGTCCTGATCTCTGTTTACTTTGGGGGGGGGGGAGGTCCTGATCTCTGTTACTTTGGGGGGGGGGGAGGTCCTGATCTCTGTTACTTGGGGGGGAGGTCTGATCTCTGTTACTTTGGGGGGAAGGTGCTGATCTCTGTTACTTTCGGAAGGTCCTGATCTCGGTTACTTGGGGCGAAGGGTCCTGATCTCGGTGGGGGGGAGGTCCTCTCTGTTACTTTGGGGGGGGGAGGTCCTGATCTCTTTACTTTGGGGGGGGGGGGTCCTACTCTTTACTTTGGGGGGGGAGTCCTGATCTCTGTTACTTTGGGGGGGGGAGGTCCTGATCTCGGTTACTTTGGGGGGGGGGTCCTGATCTCGGTTACTTGGGGGGGGGGAGGTCTGATCTCTGTTACTTTGGGGGGGGGGTCCTGATCTCTGTTACTTTTGGGGGGGGGGTCCTGATCTCTGTTTACTTTGGGGGGGGGAGGTCCTGATCTCTGTTACTTTGGGGGGGGGGATCTCTGTTAAGTTATTGGGGGGGGTCCTGATCTCTGTTACTTTGGGGGGGGGGTCCTGATCTCTGTTTTGGGGGGGGGAGGTCCTGATCTCTGGGGCCTGAAGGTCTGATCTCTGGGTTATTTGGGCGATCAAGTTACTTTGTCCTGATCTCTGTTACTTTAGTTATCTCTGTTTACTTTGGGCCTGATCTCTGTTACTTTGGGGGTGGGGGGCCTGATCTACTTTGGGTAAATCTTCTGTTACTTTGGGGGTGTCCTGATCTCTGTTACTTTGGGGGGGGAGGTCCTTGATCTCTGTTACTTTGGGGGGGAGGTCCTGATCTCTGTTACTTTGGGGGGGGGCGATCTCTGGTCCTGATCTCTGTTACTCCTCTGTTACTTTGGGGGGGGGAGGTCCTGATCTCTGTTACTTTGGGGGGGAGTCCTGATCTCTGTTACTTCGGAGAAGGTCCTGATCTCGGTTACTTGGGGCTCATCTCTAGTCCTTCTCGGTTACTTTGGGGGGGGAGGCCTTTGATCCTCTCTCTGTTACTTTGGGGGGCGAGGTCCTCTGTTCTTTGTCTGATCTCTGTTTTTGGGGGGGGGGGGGCCTGATCTCTGTTACTTTGGGGGGGGGAGGTCCTGAATCTCTGTTACTTTGGGGGGGGGGTCCTGATCTCTGTTACTTTGGGGGGGGATCCGATCTTTACTTTGGGGGGGAGGTCCTGGATCTCTATGGGGGAGGTCCTTGATCTCTTGTTACTTTGGAGAAGTCCTGATCTCGGTTACTTGGGGCTCATTCTCTAGTTGATCTCGGTTACTGGGGGGGAGGTCCTGATCTCTGTTACTTTGGGGGGGGTCCTGATCTCTGTTACTTTGGGGGCCTGATCTCTGTTACTTTGGGGGGGGAGGTCCCTGATCTCTGTTACTTTGGGGGGGGTCCTGATCTCGGTTACTTTGGGGGGGAGGTCCTGATCTCTGTTACTTTGGGAGGGAGGTCCTGATCTCTGTACTTTGGGGGGGGGGGTCCTGATCTCTGTACTCTTGGGGGGGGGGGTCCTGATCTCTGTTACTTTGGGGGGGGAGGTCCTGATCTCTGTTACTTTGGGGGGGGATCTCTCGTCTTTGAAGGTCCATCTCGGTACTTGGGGGCGAAGGTCCTGATCTCTGTTCTGGGGGCGAAGGTCCTGATCTCGGTTACTTGGGGGGCGAAGGTCCTGATCTCGGTTACTTTGGGGGGAAGGTCCTGATCTCTGCTTTACTTGGGGGCGAAGGTCCTGATCTCTTTGGTCCTATCTTTGGGGGGGTCCTGATCTCGGTTACTTTGGTCACTGATCTCGGTGGGGGGGGAAGGTCCTGATCTTCTGTTACTTGGGGGAAGGTCCTGATCTCTGTTACTTTGGGGGGGGGTCCTGATCTCTGTTACTTTGGGGGGGGAGTCCTGATCTCTGTTACTTTGGGGGGGGGGGGTCCTGATCCTCTGTTACTTTGGGGGGGGAGGTCCTGATCTCTTTTACTTTGGGGGGGAGTCTGATCTCTGTTACTTTCGGAGAAGGTCCTGATCTCGGTTACTGGGGTTCCTGATCTCGGTTACTTTGGGGGGGTCCTGATCTCTGTTACTTGGGGGGGGATTTGGGGGTCCTGATCTCTGTTACTTTGGGGGGGGTCCTGAATCTCTGATCTCTGTTACTTTGGGGGGAGGTCCTGATCTCGGTTACTTGGGGGGAGTCCTGATCTCGGTTACTTTGGGGGGGAGGTCCTGATCTCTGTTACTTTGGGGGGGGGGGGTCCTGATCTCTGTTACTTTGGGGGGGGGGGGATCTCTGATCTCTGTTACTTTGGGGGGGGGAGGTCCTGATCTCTGTTTACTTTGGGGGGGGGGGTCCTTCGATCTCTGTTACTTTGGGGGGGGGGTCCTTAGGGTCCTGATCTCTGTTACTTTGGGGGGGGGAGGTCCTGATCTCTGTTACTTTGGGGGGGGGTCCTGATCTCTGTTACTTTGGGGGGGGAGTTCCCTGATCTCTGTTACTTTGGGGGGGGGAGTCCTGATCTCTTGTTACTTTGGGGGGGGGGAGTCCTGAATCTCTGTTACTTTGGGGGGGGGGGTCCTGATCTCTGTTACTTGGGGGGGTCCTGATCTCTGTTACTTTGGGGGGGGGTCCTGATCTGCTGTTACTTTGGGGGGGAGGTCCTGACTCTCTGTACTTTGGGGGGGGGAGGGTCCTGGATCTCATGTTACTTTGGGGGGGGGTGTTCCTGATCTCTGTTACTTTGGGGGGGGGGAAGGTCCTGATCTCTGTTACTTTGGGGGGGGGGGAGGTCCTGATCTCTGTTACTTTGGGGGGGGAAGGTCCTGATCTCTGTTACTTTGGGGGGGAAGGTGCTGATCTCTGTTACTTTCGGAGAAGGTCCTTGATCTCGGTTACTTGGGGGCGAAGGTCCTGATCTCTGGTTACTTTGGGGGGGGAGGTCCTGATCTCTGTTACTTTGGGGGGGGGGTCCTGATTCTCTGTTACTTTGGGGGGGGGGTGTCCTGATCTCTGTTACTTTGGGGGGGGAGGTCCTGATCTCTGTTACTTTGGGGGAGGTCCTGATCTCTGCTTACTTTGGGGGGGGGAGGTCCTGATCTCTGTTACTTTGGGGGGGGGAGGTCCTGATCTCTGTTACTTTTGGGGGGGTCCTGGTTGGGGGGGGAGGTCCTGATCTCTGTTACTTTGGGGGGGGAGGTCCTGATCTCTGTTACTTTCGGAGAAGGTCCTGATCTCGGTTACTTGGGGGCTCATCTCTAGTCCTGATCTCGGTTACTTTGGGGGGGGAGGTCCTGATCTCTGTTTACTTTGGGGGGGGTCCTGATCTCTGTACTTTGGGGGGGGGTCCTGATCTCTGTTACTTTGGGGGGGGGAGGTCCTGATCTCTGTTACTTTGGGGGGGGGGAGGTCCTGATCTCTGTTACTTGGGGGGGGAGGTCCTGATCTCTGTTACTTGGGGGGTCCTGATCTCTGTTACTTTGGGGGGGGTTCCTGATCTCTGTTACTTTGGGGGGGGGGAGGTCCTGATCTCTGTTACTTTGGGGGGGGAGGTCCTGATCTCTGTTACTTTGGGGGGGGAGGTCCTGATCTCTGTTACTTTGGGGGGGGAGGTCCTGATCTCTGTTACTTTGGGGGGGGGGAGGTCCTGATCTCTGTTACTTTGGGGGGGGAGTCCTGATCTCTGTTACTTTGGTGGGGAGGTCCTGATCTCTGTTACTTTCGGAGAAGGTCCTGATCTCGGTTACTTGGGGGCTCATCTCTAGTCCTGATCTCGGTTACTTTGGGGGGGGAGGTCCTGATCTCTGTTACTTTTGGGGGGGGGTCCTGATCTCTGTTACTTTGGGGGGGTCCTGATCTCTGTTACTTTGGGGGGGGGGAGGTCCTGATCTCTGTTACTTTGGGGGGGGAGGTCCTGATCTCGGTTACTTTGGGAGGGGAGGTCCTGATCTCTGTTACTTGGGAGGGGAGGTCCTGATCTCTGTTACTTTGGGGGGGGGGTCCTGATCTCTGTTACTTTGGGGGGGGGGTCCTGATCTCTGTTACTTTGGGGGGGAGGTCCTGATCTCTGTTACTTTGGGGGGGGGGAGGTCCTGATCTCTGTTACTTTGGGGGGGGAGGTCCTGATCTCGGTTACTTGGGGGCGAAGGTCCTGATCTCGGTTACTTGGGGGCGAAGGTCCTGATCTCGGTTACTTGGGGGCGAAGGTCCTGATCTCGGTTACTTGGGGGCGAAGGTCCTGATCTCGGTTACTTGGGGGCGAAGGTCCCTGATCTCGGTTACTTGGGGGCGAAGGTCCTGATCTCGGTTACTTGCGGGGCGAAGGTTCCTGATCTCGGTTACTTGGGGGCGAAGGTCCTGATCTCGGTTACTTGGGGGCGAAGGTCCTGATCTCGGTTACTTGGGGCGAAGGTCCTGATCTCGGTTACTTGAGGGGCGGGGTCCTGATCTCGGTTACTTGGGGGGGGTCCTGATCTCTGTTACTTTGGGGGGGGTCCTGATCTCTGTTACTTTGGGGGGGGAGGTCCTGATCTCTGTTACTTTGGGGGGGAGGTCATGATCTCTGTTACTTTGGGGGGGGGAGGTTCTGATCTCTGTTACTTTGGGGGGGAGGTCCTGATCTCTGTTACTTTGGGGGGGGGAGGTCCTGATCTCTGTTACTTTCGGAGAAGGTCCTGATGTCGTTTACTTGGGGAGGGGAGGACCTGATTTCGCTTACTTAGGGGCCCCCAAATGGAGCTAGTAACAGGAATGTGAGCACTTGGCGGTTTCCAACACCCCCATGCATTGCTCTGCAGCCAGGAATGAACCCTCGGGGCCTCTAGATCTTGGTAACATTTTGGTCCCAGCGGTCAGAAGAGGTGCTGAGATGTCAGTAAATCAGCAGAGAAGAGAAAGGAAGGAGCTACTGAGGCAACAAATCTTACATGGCCTTGGTTGGACCCTGGTTGGTCTCCTGTTGTACAGCTGTAGTAAATGTTGTGCATTTTATCCCATTCTGCCGCAATAAAAATGGTTCCCTATTAAATAGAGGAGGGTCTCCCATTCAGAAACCTCATCTATAAGCCACACAGATCAGGAGGGTCCGGCCTCTCTATACATTACACGTAGAGTCCTTCGACTTCAAAGCAAACCACGTAATGCTTCATTTCTCCTGTGGTGGCGCTGCAGGGTAAAGTGGACAGGCCCTTTAATTGTGAGATTATGGGATGTGTGAATGGTTTGGATCTCAGACCATTGTAAAGATGAATCCATCTTCTTTCCCTTCTAGTATAATGGACACATGTGAGCAGGAAGCAGCTGATGTGGCCCAAGAAGACACGGAGGTGAACGCACAGTATTTACAGCAGCTCAAGGATCTGGATATTCCTGAAGATGAGGCCAAGAAGGTAAACCGTCCCCCTCTAGAAGTGACCATAAAACACATCACGTGTGAAAAGGATCACCCCTATCATTTGCAGAGTAGGACTATGATAACATTTAACATTTTTTTCACGCAGGCACTTATTCTTACTGGGAATGTATCGGCCGAAGAAGCTGCCATATTTTACTTTGACAGTTTAGAGAATCAAAATGCGGTAAGTGACTTTTAAAGGGGTTTTCTGGGCTACAGATATGAAGTTAGGTCATCGGGGGAGGGGGACCCAAGCGCTAAGCTGTTTTCAGCAGCAGCCAGAACACAGAATGGAAGCAAGCTGCTCCATCTTTGGTGTAGTCTCCATCGAGATCTGTAGCCCAGAAAACCCCTTTAAATCAAGCTGGGAAACTGGGGTGTTCCAGGTTTGATGATTGATGGCCTACCCTAAGAACAGACAATCAGCACTGCTCGTGTCCTAGAGGTTGAATCTAGTACTGCAGTTCAGTGATATGAATAAGGCAGAGCTGCAGTACCAGATCCGGCCACACACTGGGATGGCGCTGTATCTTTTAGCCCCCGTGGCAGCCAGTATAACGGAATTACTTTATCTTCTTTGGAGACTCTTGATAAAATCCATCCGTTGCTAATCCCCTTCTGATTTCTGTTTAGGACACAGATGATGACGACGCTTATTACAAGATGGTGTTTGTGGTGAACATGGAGCTGTCTATGGGTGTAGGGAAGGTAAGACAGAAACGTGGTAGAAAAGGTGTGTCTGGATAATAAACCAGCGCCAGTAACATGGTAATACTGTCCTGTGTGGGGGCCAGAAGTGATCGGGAGGTCCAGAAACAGTAGCAAAGTCTGAGCAACTGTTATGTAACCCCTGCCCACCACATAGGACAGTATGGAAATGCCCCTTTGAATGAAGAGGTATTCCAGTAAGAAAAGGTTATTCCCTATCAACTGGGTGAGGGGGGGGGGTGCACACTCTCAGCCAGTACTATATTGAAACAGGGGGCATGGATCTCATATTCTTGTGAATGGTAAGGTTCCCATTGGTCAGACCCTCACCCGTCTAACAGTTATCCCCCGTGGATAGGAGATACCTTGTTCTAAGTAGAATACCCCTTTAACCCCTTAACGCCCAATGACGGCTTATCCCGTCATGGGCAGGAGCCGCTTGCCGCCCCATGACGGGATAAGCCGTCATGGCATTAAACTGTCACCATGTCTGATGACATGGTGACAGCGCTGAGACCCCGGCTGTTACTTACAGACTAGCCAATCACAGGATACGCGTGCGCTGGTTGAAAGGATCTGCGGGGATCAGATACTCATAAAATGTTTGCAGACACCCCCCCCCCTTTTCCAACAATTAAATTTTTAATACATCCCCCCCCCCCCCCTCCTCGATGTCAGGATGGCTGAGCGGTGAAGCAGAGTGTCAGCGTACAGCTGACACTCTGCCTTCAAACGGCCAACATCACTGCTGGCAGCGATGTCAGCCGTTTAACCCCTTCCATGCCGCGGTCCGTAGGGACCACAGTATGGAAAGGGTTAACAGGGCTCCCTCTCCCATCGGGCGCTGCGGTGCTCTGGCAGCGCACCGATGGTTGCCATGGCAACCGGACGCTTTCGATGGTTGCCATGGCAACCGGCGCCTCCGATGGTTGCCATGGCAACCGGGCGCTTCCGATGGTTGCCATGGCAACCGGACGCTTCCGACGGTTGCCATGGCAACCGACCGCTTCCGATAGTTGCCACGGCAACCGACCGCTTCCGATGGTTGCCATGGCAACCGGCTGCTCCCGATGGTTACCATGGCAACCGGACGCTTTTGTCCGGCTTGCCATGGTAAAGCTTACTATGAATGAAAATACACTGCAGTACACTATACAGTGTACTGCAGTGTATTGTAAAACACCAGACCCACTGGATCTTCAAGAATCAAGTGGGTCTGAGTCAAAGTGTAAAAAAAAAAAGTGTAAAAAAGAAAAATCCCATTTTTCCCCATATAAGCACATGTTAAAGAGGCTCTGTCACTAGGTTTTAACCTATGTATTTAAATACATAGGTTAAAACCCCTTAACTAGTACAGTTAGAACATACCTTTATTGCAGAGTACAGCGCAGCGGTTGTGCTGAAAAAAGACCTTTAAACTTTATGTTAATGAGCCTTCGGAGCACCGGGGGGCGGGCTCTTTCTTCCTGAGCACCGCTTCTTCACCGCCCCCCGGGTCCCGAGGCTCTCCCCGATGCCGACTTCCACGCCCCTCTGAAAATTGATTGACAGCTGAAATCCCGCCGGCGCATGCGCAGAAGCGCTTGCAGTGCCGAACACCGCAAGCGCTTCCATCCTTGTGCGCACGCGCCGTCACTTCGCTGAACCCGGAAGTGACGGCGCGTGCGCACAAGGATGGAAGCGCTTGCGGTGTTCGGCACTGCAAGCGCTTCTGCGCATGCGCCGGCGGGATTTCAGCTGTCAATCAATTTTCAGAGGGGCGTGGAAGTCGGCATCGGGGAGAGCCTCGGGACCCGGGGGGCGGTGAAGAAGCGGTGCTCAGGAAGAAAGAGCCCGCCCCCCGGTGCTCCGAAGGCTCATTAACATAAAGTTTAAAGGTCTTTTTTCAGCACAACCGCTGCGCTGTACTCTGCAATACAGGTATGTTCTAACTGTACTAGTTAAGGGGTTTTAACCTATGTATTTAAATACATAGGTTAAAACCTAGTGACAGAGCCTCTTTAATTGATTAAAAATGAAGAAAATAAAATACCTTAACATATTAGGTATCGCCGCGTCCGTAAAAGCCCGCTCTATAAAAATATCACATGACCCAACCCCTCAGGTGAACACCGTAAAAATAATAAAATAAAAACAGGGTCAAAAAGCCATTTTTTGTCACTTTACATCACAAAAAGTGTAATACAAAGTGATCAAAAAGGCGTATGCCCCTCAAACTAGCACCAATCTAACCGTCACCTCTTCCCGCAAAAAATGAGCCCCTACCTGAGACAATTGCCCAAAAAATTAAAAAACTACAGCTCTCAGACAATGGAGACACTAAAACATGATTTTTTTGTTTCAAAAATATTATTGTGTAAAACTTAAATAAAAAAAACTATACATGTTAGGTATTGCCACGTCCGTAACAACCTGCTCTACAAAAATATCACATTAGTTAACCCCTCAGGTGAACACAGTAAAAAAAACTAAAATAAAAACAGGGTCAAAAAAGCAATTTTTTTGTCACTTTACATCACAAAAAGTGTAATACCAAGCGATCAAAAAGGCATATACCCCTCAAAATAGTACCAATCTAACCGTCACCTCTTCCCGCAAAAAATGAGCCCCTACCTGAGACAATTGCCCAAAAAATAAAAAAGCTACAGCTCTCAGACAACAGAGACACTAAAACACGATTTTGTTGTTTCAAAAATATTATTGTGTAAAACTTAAATTAAAAAAAACTATACATGTTAGGTATCGCCACGTCCGTAACAACCTGCTCTACAAAAATATCATATTAGTTAACCCCTCAGCTGAACACAGTAAAAAAAAAAAAAAAAACTGAGCCAGAACAGCCATTTTTGTTTACCTTGCCTAGCAAAAAGTGTAATATAAAGTGATCAAAAATCATATGTACTCCAAAATAGTATCAATAACACTGTCACCTTATCCATTAGTTTCCAAAATATGGGCACTTTTTGGTTGTTTCTACTGTAGGGGTCCATCGGGGGGGCTTCAAATGGGACATGGTGTCTAAAAACCAGTCCAGCAAAATTCGCCCTCCAAAAACCATCTGGCGCACCTTTCCTTCTGCGCTTGGCCATGCGCCCATACAGTAGTTTACAATCACATGTGGGGTGTTTCTGTAAATCGCAGAATCAGGGTAATAGTTTTTGAGGTTTTTTTTGCTATTAACCCTTGATGTGTTACAGGAAAAAATGGATTAAAATGGAAAATCTGCAAAAAAAGTGAAATTTTGAAATGTCATCTCCATTTTCTTTTAAATCTTGTGGAATACATAAAGGGTTAACAAAGTTTGTAAAATTAGTTTTGAAAACCTTGAGGGGTGTAGTTTCTAAAATGGGGTCATTTATGGTGGTTTCTATTATGTTAGCCCCACAAAGTGACTTCAGAACTGAACTGGTGCTTAAAAAAATGGTTTGGGAAAATTTCTTAAAATTTTAAGAATTGCTTCTAAAATTCCAAGCCTTCTAACGTCCCCAAAAAATAAAATTACATCAACAAAATGATGGCAACATAAAGTAGACATATGGGACATGTAAAGTAATAACTATTTTGTGAGGGATCACTATCTGCCTTAATAGCAGAGAAATTCAAAGTTTGAAAATTACACATTTTTCCAAATTTTCTGTAAATTTAGGATTTTTTTTATACATAAAGGTGATTTATATTGACTCAAATTTACCACTGTCGTGGAGTACAATGTGTCAAGAAAAAACAATCTTGGAATCAGTCGAATCGGTGAAAGAATCCCAAAGTTATGAATTAATAAAGTGACACATGGCAGATTTTAAAAATGTAGCTTCGGCCTTAAGGGGTTAAAGGGCATCTGTCAGCAGTTTTGTACCTATGACACTGGCTGACCTGTTACATGTGCACTTGGCAGCTGAAGACATCTGTGTTGGTCCCATGTTCATATGTGCCCGCAGTGCTGAGAAAAATGGTGTTTTAATATATGCAAATGAGCCTCTAGGAGCAACGAGGGCGTTACCGGCACATAGGAGCGTGTGCTAATCTCAGCCATGAATGACTGAGATGGGAATACCCCTTTAACCTCCTAACAATCGGTTAAAATTGGAGAAACCCTCCCAAAATGCCACTTTTGTTATTGTAGATTTTTAAATGTGTCTGCAGTAAATTTGGTTGGACACAATTGCATTTTTAACCCTTTAGTGACAATTAATTTTAGCCTTAAGGACCAATTATAATTCCCCCCTTTGTGTTCCAACAGTCTTAACTTTTTTTTTTTTTTTTAAAGAGCAATTTTAACATTATTTTGTGGAATTTATGTACGGCATTCGCTGTGTGGTAAAAATAACATAAATAATGATGCGGGTTGTAATTTTTTCTTTCCTCCTGCAGGCTGTCAGCTCTGCAACTGTTCCCTCTCCTCCTCCAGATTGAGGGGGGAAAGGGGGCTGCTTTAACTGGTCATATCTCTGGTTTCGTAGCAGCATATTGTATTGTTTGAAAACTAGCATTCCAAGCTTTCAAACAAGACCAGAATGACAGCAATATCTTCACTACATGGGAAGATATCACTGTTTGAAATCGGTATGCAGTGGATACAGCTGAAAGCAGGTTGTACCTGTGATTATTCCTGACTCGATCTCTAACAGTGATATCTCCTGCTTATCTTTGGCTAATGCTGTCATTTTGGTCTTGTTTGAAAGCCTGGAATGCCAGCTAAAGCAGCCCCCCTTCCACTACTGAGTTCGGGCAACAGGCCGAGCTGAGCTCTAGCAAAACAGTTAGGTAGTTAAATTACAGCTCATACAGAAAGTTGAATGTTGCACTCCTCACTTTAGACATCCCCATTTAGTTCTCTGACGTTGAGCTGACTGCAGTCTTCATGTTGGGCCAACCATGAAACGCACTGCTGCTCATCCTGGTACAGGAGTTTGCTGAACACCCTAAATTCACTTTAGTTGCCCAATGGGGAAGGGGTGCCCAGCATCCAGTGTTGATTTTACACAATGGCACCAACGATCTGAGTTTCGATATTCTGACAAGGTGCGTGTTCCTAATCCTTGCCTGGAATTGTCTTGTGAGGAAATGCTTGAGCAGCTCCAGCAATACAGCGGATGTCCTGTAGTGTGACATGAATAGAGTGTGAGTAGCAGCACCGAGGTGTTAACCCAGGTACACTGTGTCTTCTCAGATTGCTGCTCAGGTCGGACATGGAGCGGTTGGCTTATATCAGCTCTTGTTAAAGGACTCCAAGAGCAAGGAGATGGCGGAGAAATGGGATGAATATGGGTAAGTCTGGATGGTGCTCGTCTACTTATCACACATGGGAACTGTCTACAGCAAAAAAGTGAGTGCAGCTCTGGAGTATAATACAGGATGTAACTCAGGATCAGTACAGGATAAATAATGTAAGTACACAGTGACTGCACCAGCAGAATAGTGAGTGCAGCTCTGGAGTGTAACTCAGGATCAGTACAGGATAAGTAATGTAATGTATGTGTACAGTGACTGCACCAGCAGAATAGTGAGTACAGCTCTGGAGTATAATACAGGATGTAACTCAGGATCAGTACAGGATAAGTAATGTATGTACACAGTGACAGCACCAGCAGAATAGTGAGTGCAGCTCTGGAGTGTAACTCAGGATCAGTACAGGATAAGTAATGTAATGTATGTACACAGTGATTCCACCAGCAGAATAGTGAGTGCAGCTCTGGAGTATAATACAGGATGTAACTCAGGATCAGTACAGGATACGTAATGTATTTACACAGTGAATCCACCAGCAGAATAGTGAGTGCAGCTCTGGAGTATAATAGATGATATAACTCAGGATCAGTACAGGATAAGTAATGTATGTACACAGTGACTGCACCAGCAGAATAGTGAGTGCAGCTCTGGAGTATAATACAGGATGTAACTCAGGATCAGTACAGGATACGTAATGTATTTACACAGTGAATCCACCAGCAGAATAGTGAGTGAAGCTCTGGAGTATAATAGAGGATATAACTCAGGATCAGTACAGGATAAGTAATGTATGTACACAGTGATTCCACCAGCAGAATAGTGAGTGAAGCTCTGGAGTATAATACAGGATGTAACTCAGGATCAGTACAGGATAAGTAATGTATGTACACAGTGACTGCACCAGCAGAATAGTGAGTGCAGCTCTGGAGTATAATACAGGATGTAACTCAGGATCAGTACAGGATACGTAATGTATTTACACAGTGAATCCACCAGCAGAATAGTGAGTGCAGCTCTGGAGTATAATAGAGGATATAACTCAGGATCAGTACAGGATAAGTAATGTAATGTATGTACACAGTGACTGCACCAGCAGAATAGTGAGTGCAGCTCTGGAGTATAATACAGGATAAGTAATGTATGTACAGTGACTTATGTAGATTACCTCTGTGTAAATTATGAAATGGTGCAGCGTGGGGGACACATTCGATCACCTTTGATTTATATTCCTTGTCTGTCCCTTGTTGTCTTTAAAGAGCTAAGAAGATCGTCCTTCAGGGCTCCAGTACTTCTCATCTGCTGGAGTTACAAGCTTTGGCATTAAGTTTGGATTTACCAACCTACCTGGTGCAGGATGCAGGCAGAACACAGGTAAGTCACTTACTGTCTTGAAAGGGAATCTCTGCTCGGGTTCTGACTGCCGGGCCACTGACGTCTCATCCTGTGGTCAGATTGCAGCCGGTTCACGCACTGTTCTCGCCATCATGGGCGAAGAAGAAATGGTGAACAAAGTGACGGGCAAGCTGAAGCTGCTGAACTGAGGCGAGCAAGACAGGAAGAAGGCATCAAAGTGCCAGTGATGGAGGGACAGCTGATGAGACACCCCAGGCACGTCCTCCACACACCATGGAACACTTCGGTGCAGAGGGAGAAGAATAGAGAACAAGATGTGTGCAAATCATGTTCCAGAGCCATCAGCAGCCAATGAGGGAGGGAGGGAGACGCAGCGTCTTCACATACACAATGCACACTAGTTGGTGATAGAAGTAGGTACCTAGAGCTGCTGGCATCACACAGCGCCAGAATACTGACCAATCCGACAATGCTTTCATATAGATCGCCATTTGCTGTACGGTGAGGAACCTTCTTTTAAAGGCGTTCTCTCACCATTGCTTATTCATTGTACAGATCATAAAAATGAAGCACATTTACATGCTGTTGATAACTGATCCAGTGATTTAGTTATGGCGCCACCTGGTGTAGAGTGTATAGCAGTGTGCACATCGCCCTGGTGGTCACACATGCTCAGTCACTGTCCAGGTCTCTCCATAGCAGCCACTAGAGACATCTTTCTGCCCTTCTTATCGGGGAAGGAGCAGAATCTCTGCAATAGCTTGACAGCATAGCTGTGAGGAATACTTCTGCAATTGAAGGAAGAAGGAATTACAATGCCAGCTACCAGAGACTGATTCTGTCCTAAGGGTGACACTCGATAGCAAAAAATTATAGAAAAAGTATTTTATATACTGGAAACACTGCACAGCTATTACCAGGCTTTTAGTATGAAGATGATCCATTGAAAAATCACTTTAAAGGGCATCTGTCAGCAGTTTTGTACCCATGACACTGGCTGACCTGTTACGTGTGCACTTGGCAGCTGAAGGCATCTGTGTTGATGCCATGTTCCTATGTGCCGGCCTTGCTGAGAAGAATTAAGCTTTAATATATGCAAATGAGCTTATAGGAGCAATGTGGGCGTCGACATTACACCTAGAGGCTCTGCTCTCTCTACAACTGCTGCACCCTCTGCACTTTGAGAGGACCAGGCGGTGAAGACATCATCAAGCCTGGTCCTGTCAAAGTGGAGAGGACGTGGCATTTGCAGAGAGAGCAGAGCCTCTAGGTGTAATGTTAACGCCCCCGTTGCTCCTAGAGGCTCATTTGCATATATTAAAACTTAATTTTTCTCATCACTGTGGGCACATAGGAACATGGGACCAACACAGATGCCTTCAGCTGCCAAGTGCACATGTAACAGGTCAGCCAGTGTCATAGGGACAAAACTGCTGACAGATGCCCTTTAAAGAGCCCTAAACTCTGCACGTAGCTAATACCAATCACACATGTATATAGCTATGTGGCAGGGGACTGACTTCCTGTCCCTCATTAAAAGGCTCTGTCATTGCTGAAAACAGGGAACACTAGATTTAATTCAACTACCTTGCAAATAGGGATGAGTCAAACAGACAATCTCATTACTTTTGTGTTCCTGACCCAAAAACAGATTATGAAGCCAAATGTCCCATTGCGCCATAAAATTGTAGCATTTAGCTTCTTTGATCACTTATAGTTCAGGTTACCAGTTCACATAACGGTCACTTCTATTATGACAAGGCTTTTTTTTTTGCTATTGGGGGTGTTAAACCAGTATTATGTATATAGACAGTATTATATTACTGTACAGTTGTAACCTGCTGGCATGTGGGTGGCAATCCTGTATTTCATCAGGAGTCAGTTCATATGTCTGATACAAACCATACTTTAAAATGCTGATTTATGGGGTGGGCAGTGATCTCCTGAGAACATACATGTCAAGCTCTTGCCAGCCACTAGGGGGATCCAAACTCTTATGTAGGTGGATACAGCTCCTGCTGCAGTCTTCTGCTGTGTATCCGCTGCATACGGCCTCATGCACACGACCATATTCTGCATCTGTTTCCACGGACCTGTTCATTTCTATGGGTCTCCGGAAAAAAAACTTCTTTGTGCTGTCCACATCCGTATGTCCGTTCCACAAATTATGGAACACGTCCTAATCTTGACCGTATTGCGGACAAGAATAGTCATTTCCAATGTTGGGAGTGAGAACAATGCGGATTGCACACAGACGGTATCTGTATTTTGTGGACAGCAATACGGACGCAGTGAGTCCTGCCCCCGAGATCCCAACCTTTCCAGGGTCAGCCGTCAGTGATGGTTTGGATCCCAGTGCCATGTTTCAGGAATACTTAGGACTGCGGCCCTGACAGTCACGGGGTCTGACTCCATGTTTTATAGTTGGGCGGTACTGTCATCCATAGTGAAGGTATAACACATTGGTTGTATTGTCATCTACGTACATAGGACACGACCTCAACTTGGAATATTCTATATTCACCATATACTATAAGATTCATTTACTTTTTTATTTTTTTCAAAGTTATATTCTGTAACATGTAAACTGATTGTGTCCTTCTGGCGATGTAACGCAAAAAAAAATGTAAGTAAATGGATTTTTTTTATTTCTTTGGATGTTCTGATTATTTCTGTAAATGCTTTTGTTTTAACGGTTCAGATTGGATGAGGATCCTGCGCTGAAATCCTGATCAAATCCAGTAAAATGTTTGCAACCAGTGCAAGTAAATGTGATCTTTTATACTGCAGATGAGGCCCACGTGGATTCACCCAGCTGCAGAAGTGCAAGTATCAGCCTTGGATTTCAGTCTCTGATCCTTGTGTGTAATTTACCACAGACAGATGGACAGGTCTTCTGGATTATGTTGTGTGATCATCCAGTCCTATAATCTGCAGCCCAGGTTCACACAGACATTGGGGGAGACTTATCAAACTGGTGTAAAGTAGAACTGGCTAAGTTGCCCATAGCAACCAATCAGATTCCACCTTTCATTTTCCAATGGAGCTGTCAAAAATGAAAGGTGGAATCTGATTGGTTGCTATGGGCAACTAAGCCAGTTCTACTTTACACCAGTTTGATAAATGACCCCATTGTTTTTTAATGCTGTGTTGGGGCACGTTCACCTGTGCATGAATCGCACTGCAGATTAGTCCCATTCATTGGGGCTAATCTGCATGGTTTCTGGTCACACTATGTTTTTTTTTTTCCACGATTTTAAATGTAAGACTTATGTGAAGCATAAAGCGCCATTCATTCCAAGGCGGTGTAAACAAGTACAATAAGCATGCACAAGACAAGTTACAAACTGGTACAGAAGAACAGAGGACCCTGCCCACGATGGCTTACAATCTACAAAATGAACAGAAATGTAACGACTGAGGCGAGATCTAATAACTATGTATAAATATATCAGAGGTCAGTACAGAGATCTCTTCAGGACTGTGACTGTGACGAGGGGACATCCTCTGCGTCTGGAGGAAAGAAGGTTTGTACACAAACATAGAAGAGGATTCTTTACGGTAAGAGCAGTGAGACTATGGAACTCTCTGCCTGAGGAGGTGGTGATGGTAAGTTCACTAAAAGAGTTCAAAAGGGGCCTGGATGTATTTTTGGAGGTAATAATATTACAGGTTATAGTTACTAGAGAGGGGTCGTTGATCCAGGGAGTTATTCTGATGTCTGTTTGGAGTCGGGAAGGAATTTTTTTCCCTAAAGTGGGGAAAATTGTCTTCTACCTCACAGGGGGTTTTGCCTTCCTCTGGATCAACTTGTAGGAAAACACGAAGAACTGGATGGACAGAGGGCTTTTTTCAGCCTGATAAACTATATAAAAAATCTGCTGTGTTGATATGCCCTTAGTAAATTTCACCCACAGTCACTGAAGGAATCCACAGCGCCCTGGAAGATCAGGTTTTTGCCGTACTCTTTACATCACCCTCAATGAGGCCTTGATTATAAAGGCGCCACTTCATTCTCTGGACCAGCGGGGCTCCCAGAGTTCAGACCCGCACCCATCCTAAATGAACAGGTTGCTAGAATAAGTCGTCATCACTGTGAAGACCCTTTTAAGAAGACAAGTGGTGATCCCGCTGCAATCAGTCTTAGGACTCATGCACACGACCATTGGCTGCTTTGAGGTCTGCAAATTGCGGATCCACAAAACAAGGATGCCGGCCTGTGTGCATTCCACATTTTGCAGAACGACTGGCCGCTATAGAACAGCCCTATCCTTGTCTGTAATGAGGAAAAGAATAGGACATGTTCTATAATTTTGTGCACACGAAGTTGTGAAGTGAATGGGTCCATGTCCCACCTGCAAAAAAATGCGGATTGGATGCTGAATCAAACCACGGTCATGTGCATGAGCCCCAAGACTCTTCAGATGCCTAAGAAACCTGCATCTCAAGTTAAGGCTGTGGGACCAGAATGTGCAGTCGCAGCCTGAGAAGAATTTGGTGCTATCTGCCCAGGGGCGTCAGCAGGAGGAAACTGGAAATCTGCAGAAACAATTGTTTACTCGTTTTTCCACTACGTCACATCGTTGAGATATTTGTCATCACTTTTTCCAGGTTTCCAATGAAATTCTGCTGTATTCACACCGCTAGTAAAAAAATGCCTGAAACGCGTCAGACTGGTTTCAGACAGCAGTAACATGACTGAATTCATCTACCCTATGACCCGAGTCCCACGCGGGTCTACTAAAGCTAACTTTGCTCATCGCTGGGCGATCCGTTATGGAAGAAGGCCTGTCTTAACCCCCCCTAACTGTTTTGCCAGAGTGGAGCTCCAGCAGTGGGAAAAGTAGTTACCTGGAGGGGGGAGGGCTGCTTTAGAAGCTGCTACCTCCTGAATGGTAGCAGCTAGAAACAGCAACTGGTCTTGTTTGAAAGCAGACATTGCAAGCTTTCAGACAATACAAAATGACAGCAATATGTTCAGGACAGAAAAAGATACTATGTATAGAAATCGGGATGCTGTGAATGCAGCTGAAATGAAAGTAAAAACAGGTTTTACTCGCGATTATTCCCAACTTGATTCCTAACAGTGATTTCTCCTCTGTTGCTTGGACTTTAGCTGTCATGTCTTGTATGAAAGCCTGACTGTCAGCTTTCATACAAGACCAGTTGCATGTTTCTAGCTGCTACCATTGAGGAGATATCACCATCTAAGGCAGCCCCTCCCCCCTCCAGTTAGCTACTTTTCACCCTGCCTGAGCTGGACTCGGGCAAAACAGTTAGGTGGTTAAACAAAAGGTTGAAATGGAAAATTTTGTCTTGAACACACTGAAGGACGCCCCGAAATATGCCTCTAGTAGGATGTATTTCTTTATCCAAGGAGGTAGAACATGATATAACAGGGCCCTGCCAGCAATTAGGCTCTGCCTAGAAACAAAAAAAAAAAAAGGTAAAATTTGGGATGAATTTATACATCATGTATTAGTACTCTATGGTTAAATACTTGTGACTTAGGCCGCTTTCACACAGTCGGGCCTCAAGCATATGACAGTATTTTTGGTCCGCATCCGACACGCATTTTTGTTGTTCAAACCTGGACCCATTCATTTCTATGGGGCTGCAAAGATGCACAAAGCAGACTGATCACCCATCAGCAGCTGTTCCACAAATTATAGAACGTTCCCTATAGAACATGGGTATTTTGACAATGGGGCATGCCAAAAGTGTGGGATGCACACGGCCGTATCAATATTTCGCAGATCCACTCTTCCAGACCGCATGCAGGAGGCCTCCGTGTTTGATCACTGATTTCTATCTATAAGGCCTCTTTCACACGAACGTATTTTTTGCGGACTCCGACCCATTCATTTCTATGGGTCCGTATGTCCGTTCCGTAGGCCCGCAAAAAAAAAATAGAACATGTCCTATTATTGTCCGCATTACAGACAAGGATAGGACTGTTCTATTAGGGGCCAGCTGTTCCGTTCCGGAAAATACAGAATGCACACGGATGCCACCAGTTGTTTTTGCGGATCGCAAAACACAACGTTCGTGTGAAAGAGGTCTAATTGTGAGCCTACACAGGGATCAGGTATAATGGTATATCTGGGTTTTGGCTCACAATCACTGATGGAAATACATACTGCCTGTGTGAAAGCCGCCTTAGGCTAGGGCTGCACTGCGGCATGTGTAGCACAACTTGTGCGACATTTTTTGTAATCCTAGTCAATGGTGTCGCACTGTGACCACAGCAGTTGCAAAAAATCCATCCAAGTTGGATTTTTATGTGCAGTGCAACACCATTGACTATCATAACATAAAATGTCGCACGGCTCCCACGCCGCAGTGTATGTTGTCGCGCAACGTGTATGTAGCCTTAGATGCTGATCCGGATGTGGACTTGCTGTGGATTTCCCTCTTGGCATTGGGGCGAAATTTGGTATTTTGCATCCAAATCTGAATGCAAGACGTGCGGACTCTGCCGTGGATGTGTCCAAGGCGTCGTGTGAATTCACCCCTATACATGCTGCAGTGACCATAGAAATCTATGAGCCCACAATGCATCTCATGGACAGTGCTGTATGACACCATCACATGGCAGCACCTTGGAGCCTACGAGTCTGTATGGCGCTTTATTACCATGTGTCCGTCCCTTTTACAGCTCTGAATAGAAGCCAAGCAAGATCTGGTTCTTTCAAGGGAATGTCACATTGCCCTGGTGGCGATGGATCCCATATTTTATGCTGCATTTCATCTTGCGCACACACAGTGTAATAAAGTTTATGACGTATGAATAAATCGTAAAGCCTTAGGGAGTGTTCACACTAGTGTGTTTAAGGTCCACGTTCCGTACATATTTCTTGCCGATTGGGGTGGATCCCATCAGACGTTAGGGCTTATTCACATGACCGTGATCAGCCGCATCGTCCAGGTCCACTATGGTTCCCCTAACCCTGTGATGGCTAACCTCCGGCACTCCAGCTGTGGTAAAACTACAACTCCCAAGATGTACACTTGCTCAGAACTCCACAGAAATGAGTGGAGCATGCTGGGAGTCGTAGTTTCACCACAGCTGGAGTGCCGGAGGTTAGCCATCACTGCCCCAACCTAAATGGACTGCATTATAGTAATGTCAGTTCATATCTGATCACGGGTCTGGCATACAGTAGACTGAAGATCACATATGAACTGACAATGATTAATTCCTATGGGTCAGCAGAGCTGCGGCCAATAAATGGGCTGTTTTTCCTGTGTGAATCAGCCCTTACACAGGAAATCACTGAATGTTATGGTTTCTAAAATAAATGGTTAATTGAATACATTTTTTATTCCCTTTATTATTTTTTTGCAATTGTACAACTATCAACACTAAATTCACTGCAGTACCTCACTCTGCCCACCAGAGGGCGCTCCCACCCACATGATCGCTTTTTTTTTTTTCTTCACGTCCCACTGATCTTTAGTGTTTCTGTCACAAGACTATGAGGTCATTGTGTTATTCCAGGAGGGAGGGTCGCTGGTAACGCACCTACCGCCGGCGAGGGCCTTCGTACGTTCCTCCCAGAACACTTTACTCCTTTAACTCGAATTCTACTAATGGAAATGACATGCGAAATGTAATCAACGCTGCATACAAATGCACAGTTTTGCTACACTGTATCCTGTGATCACACAGATGTAGGCCATAAAGGAAGCTTATTTTTAATAAAAGAGTAACTTCTTCCCTCGCTGGATGAATGACCACTGACCGGGCAGGAATGCTTTGCGTGCGTGCGATCTACGAATGAATATTGAAAAGCGACCGCAGTCTTTTTAGCTGGAAATACGAAATGTCCACGTGAACGTACAGAGAAAAGGCCTGGCCACGTCTACAGCGGCGCACATCGCATTCCTTTCTATTTAAGGATGACTCTGCAGAACCTTTCGCTTGCACAGCTGCGAGGAACAGGGTTTCTTATACGAGCCGCCAGTTCCTAAATAAGTTTGTGCCTTAACCCTTTACGCTGGTATTTTCCCCCACAAGGGCCTTTCAGTACAGAAAACTGGATTTGGGGGGGTGGTAACTCTCCTTGGGGAGAATACAGAAAACTTGGAGTGGAGTTTTGTGTCTTATTCTGCTCCTGGTAAAAAGCAATTGATCTAGGATAAGACTGGGACGACACATTGCGCCAAAATTCTGCAACAAGGTACAAAACTCCATTAAAATCAGCATAAAAAGGTCTGGGGGCACGCTGCAGATGATCCAATCCACGCTGTGGGGTCGGTTGCAGATTTCTGGATTTTACCCATGGGCAATAATCCAGATGTAATCCACATACGTAGAGTATTGTCGGCCAAACCCAACCTTTTGTGCAGGAGCAGTTAAAGGGGTTTTCCAGGATTTTACTACTGATGACCTGTCCTCAGGATAGGTCATCATTATCTGATCGGAGGGGGTCCGACACCCGGGACCCCCGCCAATCAGCTGTTTGAGAAGGCAATGGGGCTCCAGTGAGCGCTGCGGCCTTCTCTTAGCTTTTCCTAGGGCAGTGACGTCACGTTCATCGGTCACATGGCCTAGGAGCGGCTCAGGCCTATTTAAGTGAAAGGGGCTGAGCGTAATACCAAGCATGACCACTATACAATGTACGGCGCTGTGCTTGGTGAGCAGGGACAAGGTAGCGGCACTCACGGTAGCGCTGATACGTTCTCAAACAGCTGATCGGTGGGAGTCCCGGGTGTCGGACCCCCACCGATCAGATACTGATGACCTATTCTGAGGGTAGCTCATCAGTAGTAAAATAGAGAAGGATCAGACAGGCATGTTGGATTTCACTACCTGATCCTTTTGTTCTCCCGGGAGATAAGCCACCGCCAGACTTAACTCTAAGGCCCCATTCACACAACCGTATGTATTCTGTGTCCGTATAAAAACGGAATGGAAGACATACGGAATGTCTTCCGTAGTGTTCCGCATTTTTACGGACCCATTAACTTTTAATGGGGCTACGGACGTGTTTTGCGGCCAAGTATAGGACATGTTTCCTTTTTTTTTGCGGGAGAACTTCCGTAATATACGGGATGCGGAATGCACACGGTGTGCATTCCGCATTTTTTTTTCTCCTATGGAAAAATGAATGGGTCCGTATGGTTCCGCATCTTATCCGCAAAAATGCGGATAAGATACGGAAATGAACATACGGACGTGTGAATGGGGCCTAAGGCCTCGTCCACATATACTTAGATTTTAACATACCATGGTCCGTGAAAACCTGGCCTGCTGTCCAATGACGCCGTGCGCTCCTGCACTCAGGAGGACAGCAGGCCAGGTTTTCACAGACCGCGGTATGTTAAAATCTAAGTATATGTGGACGAGGCCTAAGTGGCTTTCTCCTCTCTTCCCACTGAAAACAAATACATGCTTGGCCAAACTGGGTGAGCATTTGTATGGGGGAGTCAGGAAAGATGGCGGTCGACTGACCGCCACTGAAGGCATAGGGGCAGATTTCAACACAAAGGAGATCATTAATTAAGGAACTTAGTCGTAAAAGTCGTCGCCAGTATCTTTTTTGACCATCCATGCGACGATATTTAACCGCAAAGCCATTTTTCTGCCATGTCCTGCAGTTGGGTGAGGCGCGGGCCTTGTCATAAATTAGGTCTTAGTAAATGATCCCAGAGACTCCATAGAGTATACTGTACACCATCTTGCATGTGTACTTTACCACAGGCTTTGTGCACATGGCCGTATTAAGGATTCGTCATCCATCATGCCGTCTTATGGAGACGGTCTCCTGCAGAAGTATTGGTTTTGAGGCAGAATACAATAGCACAGGGAATGGCCTGGATAGGCCATCAGATCGTTAGGGGTCAGTGAGTATGGCATCCCCATCGTTGTCAGCCACGCGCAGCGCTGTACGTTGCAGAGCCCTGATCTGCGAGACCTGGCGCAGCCGCTGCCAAATGTGTAAGCAATGCGCCTGGTAAACATGGCGCCTTCAGCCATCTGGATGGTAAAGGTGAACTGCCATACCACACACAGCCCATAGACAGGTGTGGTGCAGGTTTCTTCTATTTATGGACACTCCCTTTAATTATTGACAGAAGCTCCAACCTACATGTGCTCCGCAGCAACTGCGGCTCGGCTCCAACCCAAGTTCAGGATCCCTTCCCTGTAAAGGAATTACATATGTGATATTTGCTGACTACTACTTCCTGTGTATCACAGCTATCCGCAGCCCGGCCGCCCTTAGTCAACATTTTCTCTGTGGCTAGAGTTCAATCGTGAAAAGGTCCTAAACAACCGGAGGGAAGCGAATCCCCCAGGAGGAATGTTTTTGTCTACGAGTTCAAGGATTCGCTGTAAGAAGAAATGTGGCAGAGAGTCACCGAAAAAAAGGGATCGAAACGGGATGAACCTCAGTCAATGGATAACGTTAGGCTTGGCCGCCATGTGTAAAGTTCACAGATCTGGAGCGCGGGACTGTGGGAAATATGGGACTTGCGCAGGATGAGCTCGGCCCCTGCCAACTGGGACTTGACCTATAGTCACCAATATAAAGCAATCCAAAACTCTAAAGTGGCCGTAGTCAGCTGACAGCTATTCCTTCTTATTTCCCTTAGACGCATGCTCAGTTCAGCCGAGCATGCAAGTGTTCTCAGTAGGGAGGGGGAAATCAGCTGCCACTATACCACCTCTGGCAGTGGGGTATACTGTAATCCAACATGCCCGACCCACCTTTCCACCGTCATAGGAGAGTGGGGCTCCCTCTCATACACATTCGATCCCAAGCTCACTAGGCACTGGTAACGGCCTGCATTACTGGCTGCTGGGATTTGCCGGCCTGGTCCTCCGCTGCCCATACACATTAGATTGCTGGTTGAACTCTGTGATTTTGGCAGGCTGGGATAACCACCTGTATGAAGGGGGTCCCGACTCTCCTACCATGGCAGATGGTGGAAAAAAAGGATTGGGCAAGCTGGATTTCCACATGCCTGATCCTTTTCTTCTCAGTGGAGGTGTGTGATTTGTCTCCCCATTCAGAACTGAAGCGTGGATCTGGGGGAGGTCAGGGAGAGACAGACGTGGGCCGTTCAGCTGACAGCTACCTAATGCTCATAGCCAGATTAGCTTTCTACTGTCAGCCCAAACTACCCTGGGAACATGCAACCAGCCAATGCGCCATATTTCAGTCGCAGTCTGGAGATAAACGGCTGCCATAACTTTCCGACGCCGCTAATCGTTGATGAAGAAGTTTGTTCCGTCAGCTGTTTTGACAGACTTCAGACCAGCAGACATGGATCCCGCCGAAATCAGCAGTATGTAAGTTCTTTTTCCAACATGAAACCCTGACGGCCCGACGCGGTAATCCCACAACTATTCCACCCCTTGTGGGTGACCATTGAGCTCCAGCTTAGGGCTCATGCACAAGACCGTATGTATTTTGCGGTCCACAAAAAATACGGATGACGTCCGTGTGCATTCCGTATTTTGCAGAACGGAACAGCTGGCCCCTAATAGAACAGTCCTGTTCTTGTCAGTAATGCGGACAACAATAGGACATGTTCTATTCTTTTTTGCGGAACGGAAATACGGACACACGGAATGCGTTATGTTTTTTTTTTTGCGGACCCATTGACATGAATGGGTCCGCAAAAAAAACGAATGGACATGGAAAGAAAATACGTTTGTGTGCATGAGCCCTTAGTGTAACTCCAGTCTGCAGAACGCCTGAAACAAGCCTTATACTACTTTCACACCAGCGTTTTTGCTGGATCCGTCATGGATCAGCAAAAACGCTTCAGTTATTGATAATACAACCGTCTGCATCCGTTATGAACGGATCCGGTTGTATTATCTTTACCGTAGCCAAGACGGATCCGTCATGAACTCCATTGAAAGTCAACGGGGGGACGGATCCGTTTTCTATTGTGTCCGAGAAAACAGATCCGTCCCCATTGAGTTACATTGTGTGTCAGGACGGATCCGTTTTGCTCCGCATCCCATGGCGGACAGAAAAACATTGCGTTGGGGACGCAACGGAATGGAATGCATTTTGGAGCGCTCCGTTTAGTTCAGTTCTGTCCCTATTGACAATGAATGGGGACAAAACGGAAGCGTTTTCATCCACTATTGAGACCCTATGACGGATCTAAATAGCGGAAAGGGAAAGTCGCCTTATGTATGAGGATTAATCACTGATCCATAATACGACGCCCATACAACAGACTTTTACTGCGTCAGGAGCACCAGAAAGCTGCTGACAACGCTGGATCTACCTGCCTCTTGTGACCAGCGTCGTCACCCATCAGCATTGGTGACACGTTCCGTCGGCACGACCGACACAGGGAGAACGGTCTGTCTTTTTTAACCTTCCAGATAAAGAGCGAGGTCATGAATTCAGTGAAAAACAAGGGTGTGTTATGTATTCATGGTGTGACTGCCCTCTAAATCCCTGCCGCCGTATCCAGTCCAAGTCGTTCCACAGGTAGAGCACCTTGTAGAACTTCGTCCAAAAGAAAACCTGACAGGTCGGTCCGGGGGGAGCACTACTTTATTTTAACCATTTAACCACGTCGCTGCGAGAACGCCAAAAGACGTCTCATAGGTGGAAAACTAATCCCACCTGGTGAGACAGGGTCTGGCCGCCACATCTACATGGAGAATGAACACTGAGGCGGATGAGCGTGTGTGCGGCACTCTCCATTCACTTCTATGATAATTATCAGAGCGCACTCAGCTGTTTCCATGACTCCCATCCGTGCAGCCGCCATTCCATTCATTCTCCACCTGGGTGCGGCTTCCTTACCAGACAGGACCCCCGTTCTGGAGAGACATGTCGGTCCCAGAGGTGGAACCCACGTCCTATGAAGATGAATGAGGCTGGCGCAAAACTTCTGCAACAGAGCCGCCTCTTAAAGGGGTACTCCATCTATATAACCTCTATTGAGAACAAGCAGCGACGGTCTCCAGTCGTCCATGTATCATAGAGATGACCACTTGCCTGACCATGCCATGTAATACCCCACCATGGGGTTCCAGCTCAGGACCCCTCTCCCTCTGACTATATTGCTGCTGCTCTGGGGTGATTTCAGTCCTTAATACAGATTTACATGGAATTTTGCCTGCTTCCTTCCTCACACCCCTTGTAAACCTTATAAACCCATCCGCCACTGTTTTGATTCGTAAAGAGTTAACTTGCCGACATTCTTGCACTGAGCTCCGTGCAGTCATGGCTGCTGTTGACTGACCCTGCCCTGGCTGCCGTGATTACAGGACAGGTAGGGACTAGGTTTCCAGCACAGTCCTGCCTTGGCCTCGTTCCGCCCAGTTCTGGAAGCTTCTGCCTGGGACAGCCCTCACATGACCTCTGAGGCGGCAACAATGTTACCACCCGCGGAAGCAAAACTTTTCCCAGGAGCATGCGCGGAACGAGCTCATCGGGTAACGCATGCGCAGTAGCCGTCTTGCGGCCGCGCTTCCTTGACGTCACTAGGCATGCGCAGTAGCAGCAGTCTGCAACCTGAACGCTGTGGGGGTCTGCACGCATGCGCAGTGTAAAACACCTTTTAAAACGTTGTGTAAAATGCGTCAAAATTCAGTTTCCCTGCTTTTTATTTCAGCTTTTCACGTTAATTTATGGTGCATTGTTCTCCATGTGTGGTTTGAATTGAAGACGTGATGAATGGCTATCTTATGGAAACCTAACCCTAATTTACACATGCAAATGAGCTGTTTAACAAACTGTTATACTGTATACGCAAAATTCCTATTAAAATTAGCATGCACCACCACTGAGAGCCCTAAATGATGTCACATGACTGTACAGCAGTCAGAACTCTCCCCCCCCAGTATACACACATGCTCGGTTTGGCTGAGCATACATGTGTTCTCACTAGGGAGAAGGGAAAACCTTTCTTTCGGACATCCTGGTGTAGGTTTGTCTCTCCTGAGAACAAATGTATTGGACATGCTGAAATCTAACAGCCTGATCCTTCTTACCCTTGACATCTGCCATCAGGCAATAGTCGGCACACCCCCATATGCATTATATGGTTGCCTGGTCTCATGAAAATCATTGGACTCAGCCGGCTTTTATCTGAGGGTAAGGGCAAATGTAGCCCCTGCCAGGCCACGCCCACCCAGATCATTCAATGGTCGCATGAAAAATGAGTACGTGCGTGAGGTGGGGGGAACCCTTCCCCTTTAAGAGTACGACCACACAGGGCCAGGTAAGATGACTATGCCGGAGCCAAGCCCTGTCAATCAAGGAGAGGAAGGGGCAAAGCAAGGCTGAACAGACTGGCTTGGGCCCGCTCTCGTTGCACTTATCTGCTCATTTGCATATGAGTTAACAGATCACTAAGTGAAAGGTGTCATTAGATTCCGCTGAGCTAGTGCAGGGTATAACCGTGAATTTCCTGGTGACACGCTCCCTTTTACAGCAGAGCAATAAATGGAATAGATTGTGTATAGACAGTGTATATCTGGCTGCATTAGGCGACTGGAGAAATGCAAACCTCAGCTCCAGGGAGGTGGACGATATCAGAGCACTCACATAATGGCTGCTGTGAGGTCACCCGACAGAAATAAACGACAGAGAAAGGACACGCCTGACTCCACCTGTAGCGGGCGCTGTGTCCTGGCCGGGGATCAGTCAGCCGTGTCATCTCAGATCATCTCCTCAGCTACTTTCACCTTCATCATTTCAGCTGATAACCGCATCGATTAGTAACGTGACTAATGCATTCTTCTGGAATAAGGTCGCTGGCGGTTTAGATGAAGCGTCCCTCGGTATGTGCTCGCAGCCGTCCACATGCATGTCCTGGAAGTGAGTAATCATGTGATGACATCAGGAGTCTCAGTATGTGGTGTCTGGGAGATGCAATCACCATGACCTCCTTCAGTGAGCACATTGACGGTAACCCTTATATAGCCAGAACTATCTAACGTCTATGCGGTCCCCTGGTGGCTGCCATCGGGGAAAAGAAAAGGTGTGCCAGTTGTCATATCCTCGGTCCGTGCGTGACCGTGTACTTAAAGAGGTCCTCTCACTTCAGTAAGTTGCATTTATCATGTAGATAAGGTGAATACAAGGCACTTACTAATGTATTGTGATTATCCATATTGCTTCCTTTGCTGGCTGGATTCATTTTTCTATCTCATTATACACTGCTCGTTTCCATGGTTACGACCACCCTGCAATCCATCAGTGGTGGTCGTACTTGCACACTTTACGAAAAAGCATCAGCCTCTCTGGTGGCCGGGACCATGGGAGCGCACATAGGCTTGTGCTTTTTCTTCTATTGTGCAAGCACGATCACCACTGATGGATTGGAGGGTGGTCTGTAACCATGGAAACGAGCAGTGTATAATGTGATGGAAAAATGAATCCAGCCAGCAAAGGAAGCAATATGGAGAATCACAATATAATAGTAAGTGCCTTGTATTAACTTTCTCTACATGATAAATGCCACTTACTGAAGTGAGAGGACCCCTTTAATAGAGGAAGGGGAGAAAGTCGCTGTCAAACCCTGTAAGAAGAAAAGATTGAGCATGTTGAAATCCTATTTGCCCGATACAAGTTTAACCTGACACCTTCCATCAGAGTCATTGGCCACATGCACAGAGGGTCAATCGGTCCCTCCAAAAGTCAACAAGCCAACTGTCAACATACACATTCTCACTGAGCTCAGCCGAGCATGCATGTGTTTTCTTTGAGTAAAAAATTAAATAAGCAGCTTTTCTCCCTTGGGATCGAAGGCTTCAACATGTCGAAATTCAATCTGACTGATCCTCCTTTCCTCTTGGTACACCTCCGCACACAACTGATAGTTCCTCCCACATTCTGTATGCATTGATCTGTGTAATCAGGTCGGTGCAAACGTGGCCAGACCTGCGGTGGGAAGCATACTTACCTGCTCCCCACCGCCACTGCCACTCTCCGGCTGCTACAGGCAATGACTGGCTGCGGCGGTGACATGTCCCTTTTGCGTCATGTGATGCATGGGGGGGATATGTCACCACAGCAGCCAGTCTTTGGCTTCAGCGTTCACATGACCTGGATCAAACTAGACACTGACACAGGGAGATCACAAGGGTGCAGCGGTGGGGAGCTGGCCCTGTGGTGGTAGAGGATTTCTGAAAGCACCTTTTGAGACACCACCCATATATTAGGGTTGTGCAGGATTAGAGGGGCCTGGTACTCGTTCACCAAGCTTTGCCACTCTTCTGCAGGACCCCTGGGCCGGTTTCTCTTATTATATGGGTATATTCAAACACACGGCAGATTTGTTGCAAAATTTTTCTGCGGATGAAAATCCATCACCATTCCTCTGAATGAAGCTGTTTTGCTGGCGAGCACATAATCTTCTGCAAGGCCCATACAGATAAATAGGACAGCTGCAGTGAATATTCTATGTGTGCGACAGATTCAGTGCAGATCTCTCCCTATACATTGCAAAGGGTGAAACCTGCCTTAAAAATCTGCTGCGTTTTGGCTGAAAATGTAAAAAATTCAGGGCAAATTTAAAAAAAAAAAAAAACCCATATCCACCTGTATTGTACTGCAAATTGCTGCAAATCCGCCACATCTGAACACAACTTAAAGGGGTGTTCCCATCTCAAAAATGTAGTTTGTATAGTTAGATATAGCCATACCAATATTATTACTAATAGAATGTATTTATATAATATGCACTATTTAGAAGATTTTCCTATTTGTATTTCCATTGTCCCACACACATCAGTCAGGCCGTTGCCCCTAGTTACGGCCACCCTGGCCATGTAGTAGTGGAGGCCGGCTTGCTCTTGTTCAGACCCGCTCTGAGGTAACTGCTGTATTGTGAGCGCACATTACACGAGCATGCGGAGACACATCTTAGGGTTGTAGCATTTTTGTCTGCGCTTCCAAAACGCAGAGAAACGGATCCTGTTCCAAGATCAATTCATCTCTATGGAGCAGGATCCGTTTATAAAGTCTGCGTTTTGGACTGGTAGTGTCCAAAACGCAGATGTGAAAGTCCCCTAAGATGTGTCTCCACATGTTCATGCAATGTGCGTTCACAATACAGCAGTTACCTCAGAGCGGGTTTGAACAGGAGCAAGCTGACCACCACTACTACATGGCTGCGGTGGCCGTAACCGGGGCAACGGCCTGACTGATGTGTGTGGGACAATGGAAATACAAATAGGGAAATCTTCTAAACGGTACATTTTATATAAATACATTCTATTAGTAATAATATTGGTATGGCTATATCTAACTATACAAACTACATTTGTGAGATGGGAATACCCCTTTAAGGGCTCATGCACACAGCTGTTGCCCGGCCATGGCCATATTGTGGCCCCCACTTGAATGGGTCCACAATGCGGGAGATGCGGTGGGGTGCGGAATGGAGGCACAAATCGGAAGCCCACGGAAGCACTACTTTTTTGCGGTGCGGACCGTCAGATGTGAATTGCATTCAAGCAAATGGCCCCACAATGCACATGCGGCGGTCCTACGGTCGGTGCCCGCATGGACCACAATTGGAGGTCCACAGCACGGGCCCGGCCAGCACACGGTCACGTACATGAACCCTTACTCTCATTGTGTCCTCATGTTCTGCAGCACCTTCAGTAAGAGATTACATTTTCTAATGTCGAAGCCTAATAATTACAGGCTAAAGAAGCCATGGCCGAGTGGTGACAACGCTTCCATAGCGGCTCCTTAGTGCCGGTTGCTATGAACCAGTGACCTCAACCTTGACACAATCCGCTGCTGCTTCCAGCTGTAACCCCAGCGCCAATGATCAAATATTCATGAGGCAGAATCCTCGGCTCCTTATCTCTCCTCTCACAGACGACGGCAGCATAGAGCCCCGGTCTACAGACACGGCTACGAGGACAATATACATCACACAATGTGACATGTGTATGCTTTGTACGTGACATAATGGATCGTTGTCAGTGATGTCACCACTTATAGTTAGAGATTAGAGGGATATAATGGTGAAAGTTATCCTCTATAGTCTATAGGATATTGATTGGATGGCTATTACAGTCGTCATGGTGTTGTCAGCCAGTTTTCCCATGAACCTGAGCATGCATCAAAGCAATTTTTGGAACTGTCAGCAGAGTCAACCCTATTATACCAGACACACCGCTGATTAAAATGGGGATGATCCTGTGGACGGCATGCTCTTTAAAGCTTGTACGGAAACCCTCCTTCTTCTATATGTTACGCTCGTGACACAGAGATCAATGATCTTTAAATGTGCTGAGCTTTCAATGCCTCGCGGCACTGAAAAGCCTGGAATTTTCAAGGATAAACGGATACCCGGCCAATCAGACCACGACATCACTGCGATGTGAAGCGTTTGTACAGCGGTGATATTCTGCAGAATACTAGATGTGATGGGATAAATGATCTGCAGCTGGGCAGAAACCTTGGAGTATAGCCGATCTCATTATACAAAACTTTTCACCCCTAGTGCGAGTTAATCATTCAGTGGATCTGCAGGAAGTTTGTAAAAGGAAAAATTATGCAATTTCCAAAACTTTATTTTGCAATTTTTCACCATTTTCAAAATCTGTATGCTATCAGTGAATGGGGACATTAACATTCAGCGGCTGAAAGGATTCATAGACCCCGTACAGTGTAAGGCCACATGCACATAACTGTATTTTACATCCGTGTCCATTTTTTGAGGACTGCACATGGACCCATTCATTTCTACGGGTCTGTAAAAAAAAACGGACAGCGCACGGATGTCATTTCAATGTCCATTCTGCAAATTGCAGAACTTTTTTCAGACAAAAATATTCATTTCTAGTGATGAGAGTCAGTAAAATGCGGAGTGCACACAGAAGCGATCAGTATTTCACGGATCTGTGGTTTGCGGACTGCAATATGGACACGGTGAGGCCCAAGTCAGACCCCTAAAGGCCCATAATACAGCGTGAGCCTATAGCAGCCTATGGACAGAGGTACAGTGCAGATTGTACATACAGTGTGGGCCTATAGCACCCCATGGACAGAGGTACAGTACAGATTGTACAGAGATACATTGTGGGCCTATAGAAGTCTATGGACAGAGGTACAGTACAGATTGTACAGAGATACATTGTGGGCCTATAGAAGTCTATGGACAGAGGTAAAGTACAGATTGTACAGAGATACATTGTGGGCCTATAGAAATCTATGGACAGAGGTACAGTACAGATTGTACAGGGATACAGCATGAACCTATAGCACCCCATGGACAGAGGTACAGTACAGATTGTACAGAGATACAGTGTGGGCCTATAGCAGCCTATGGACAGAGGTACAGTACAGATTGTACAGAGATACATTGTGGGCCTATAGCAGTCTATGGACAGAGGTACAGTACAGATTGTACATAGATACATTGTGTGCCTATAGAAATCTATGGACAGAGGTACAGTACAGATTGTACAGAGATACAGTGTGGGCCTATAGCAGCCTATGGACAGAGGTACAATACAGATTGTACATAGATACAGTGTGGGCCTATAGAAATCTATGGACAGAGGTACAGTACAGATTGTACAGAGATACATTGTGGGCCTATAGCAGCCTATGGACAGAGGTACAGTACAGATTGTACATACATTGTGGGCCTATAGCAGTCTACGGACAGAGGTACAGTACAGATTGTACATAGATACATTGTGTGCCTATAGAAATCTATGGACAGAGGTACAGTACAGATTGTACAGAGATACAGTGTGGGCCTATAGCAGCCTATGGACAGAGGTACAATACAGATTGTACATAGATACAGTGTGGGCCTATAGAAATCTATGGACAGAGGTACAGTACAGATTGTACAGAGATACAGATTGCAGTGTATGGACGCCATATTACAAGTCCATACAACACAGATCCCAGTCTGTACAGACCCCATACTAAAGGTTTGCTACATTGTATCCAGTCTAGACAATCCGCTGTGAGCTAAACAGTGTGAACTGATACATTGTAATTACTGGAATCAGATTTGTGCTGCTGATGTGTTCAGCTCCGAGCAGAAATTCTAGTGTGTATAATATTGTAGCAAACCCTCAGCTGTGAGATGTAATAGATCAGAGAGGGTTTACTGCCTGCGGATACAATGTTATAAGTGATCAAAGTGGAGCTCAGCACAACCGCAGAGGTCCGAACGCCGCGTCCACTTTACGGCCCCATATAAAAGCGGCCTTGGAGAGATCCTCGGGGAATGTTAACTGCTGCTCCTCGCTAACATCTAAAATGGGAATTTCTAAGCCCACTTATAGACCTGGACCCGGAGCCGCTTCCTCCGACGATCTAATAATTATTATCTGCCAATTCCTAAATGTCAGCATTGATGTCATGACTTACGGCTGTCATAATCTCAAGTACGGTTGGAGCTTTTAAAGGCGCGCTAAACCTTAAGTTGGCAGCTACGGAAACAGCTGCTCATACAATTCACCCCCATGTGTGTAAATGTATCTGGGGGTCCTCAGGGCTGGGGATGAGTGAGATAAAGCTGTGATGATGGATGTAGGGGGCAGGGATTTTCCTGGATTTCCTGTCAGTCATCTCATTTAGGGACACTCTGCCCAGTCTGAAACAGGGAACAAATACATGTAGTGTAAATGTACACAGTGAGAAGGGGGACATCGCATGTCTGGGCCTCTCACTATTTCTATACTACCAGCTTACAGTGGGTTAAAGGGGTTTTCCATGATTACTGTAGTCTTTATCAGATATGCTCATGTAGTCGCTTATCTCATCCCCATGTTTTTTCTTTTCCAGTTTGGACTCTCCTGACCCCTTTTCACCATGTAAACCAATCCCTCTGGTTTGTGTTCAAGTTGTATGTACCACTTCCTGTTGCTGCATCCAACCAAACCCACAATGCACTTCTGCTTCCTCTGCCACAGCTCCAGCCCCACCCAGCTAATTTATAGCTCCTCCCACCCAGCTAATGACATGGACACTCCCCATATGACCCGCCTTTTTGCTGCTTTGACACGCCCATGGACATAACATCCTTGGAAATAAAGCTACATGGACATGGTCATGTGACCATAGCCCAGAATGGAGCAATACAGGTAACAGAAATACATTACAAAATTACGGCTCCCTTCATAACTGATTATTTTAAAGGATGTTGATGCAATCTGGAAAACCCCTTTAAAGGTCTTGTGTCATCATGGACAATGGGGGCATATCGCTAGGATGTGCCCCCATTGTCTTATAGGTGCTGGGACCCACACCTATATCTAGAATGGAGCCCTGAAAGTGAAAGAGGGCACACTGCGCATGCGCAGCCGCCCTCCATTCATTTTCTATGGGGCCGGCGAAAATAGCCGAGCGCCGGCTTGGCTATTTCCATTGGCCCCATAGAAATGAATGGGAGCATCAGCCGTGCATACGCGGTACGCTCATATTCACTTCTATGGGGAGCCGGCTTGGTGGTGGCCGGACCGGAGTCCTTCAACCATCACCTTGCGGGCTCCGTTTTTGATAAAGATGCGGGTCCCAGCGGTCCCTAGTGATATGCCCCCATTGTCCATGATGAGACAACCCCTTTAAGGGTATGGTCACATATACAGATTGTATTCCTAGCCGATTTTAACCTACCCATCGCAAAGGGTGAAAAAACACAAGATAAACTGACAGTGGAGTTAAAAACCCACGTCGCATGTCAATTTTCATGCAGACTTCTTTTTTTTTTTGCTGAGATTTGTTGAATATTGTATAGTAATACAGTATATTGTAATGGAGCAGCTCAGTGGTTAGCACTGGTGCCTTGCAGCGCCCAAAGACATCTGCATGGAGTTTGTATGTTCTCCCCGCGTTTGCGTGGGATTCGACCTAGTTCTCCAGTTTCCTCCCACACTCCAAAGACAAACTGATAAGGAACTTAGATTGTGAGCTCCTGGGGACAGCGAGTGATGATAATGTCTGTAAAGAGCTGCAGAATATGTCAGCGCAATATAAGTGTATAAAATAAATGAATATCTGCTGCAGCAAATACATTTTTCCACTGTGTGAACACGGGGCGGATTTTGAACGTGCGGCATGTCAATTCTTTAGTGCAATGCAAAAGAAAGAGAAAATCTGCATAAAATGTATTCCCGTGTGCAAGCGGCCTTATATTATCCTCTAGTACAGGGGTCAGCAACCTTCAGCACTCCAGCTGTTGTGAAACTGCAATTCCCAGCATGCTCCACTGATTTTTATGGGAGTTCTGAGAAGAGCAGAGCAAGTATGCATGCTGGGAGTTGTAGTTTCACAACAGCTGGAGGTTGCCTACCCCCTGCGCTGTTAAGAGCTATCTTAGCCATCTCTCTGCCGTCCTCCTCTCCTCCCAGCTGCTTTATCCAATCCATAGTCCTTGGTTTCTTTCACCCGGTGACAGTGAAAGCAGATTGCGGATGCATCCGATATCAGTGAATTAATTGACGGTGCAGCGTTCAGCCTTATTACATGAGGTGTTATTCTAAAGCAGGATATCTAGCAGACTGTTAATGACATGGTGTCACCAGCACTGCACAGCGAAGAGGGGGGCAAAATCCCTGCACTAATAAGGAGGGGCAGGAAAGGATTTGGTTTCCATCCTAAACGAGGTATAATATAGATTGTAGTCATATAGAGCTGCAGAAAAGATCTGGAGCGAAACTACAACCCCTAGCATGACCTCATAGCCTAGGACTGTCAAGGCGTGCTGGGAGTTGTGGTCTCACAGCAGCTTGGCTCGCCACACCCCTTCTCCGGGGAATACATACCTATTAATATGTATGTGGAAATCCACCCTCAAAGGGACTGAATTCATCTGAAATCTATATTCTTCATTTTAAGGTCGTGTTTACGTGTTGCAATTCTCCCTCCGTCAGACTGACGTCCGGATGATTAATTATCGGGCTGACCGCCGCAATTATAGGCGGTGATATTTTGCCGGGATGGGGACAAGATGTTGCCATTGTAGCACAAATTTAAAAAAAAAACTAATAATCTGGAGCCCCCCCTAATCGCACTACCATGGTGAGGACGGTGACTGGATCTGATGGACTGTCCAATATCTGTATGATCCAATATGATTAGATTAGATCCTACTAATTTCTGTCCAATCAGACCAATAGTCGGTGTGTACAAAAGATCTGTGTGTGTAAATGGCCATCTGACCAATGATTGGTTAGAAAATCTGTCAATCTTGCTGTAAATGCACCCTAAGGCTGGGTTCATACAGTGCAGTTGTGGTGCTGCCTGCATGGGCCCCTATGGGTCTATATCAGTACTGTGGGCTCCATATCAGGGACCCATGCAGCACAGATCTATAATACGTGCATGCGACATTCCACTTATCTCTTTGGACCTGATCCTAATTTCACACGCAGTTGCTTTATGGATCCTTGTAGTCTGGATATGTAGTAAAGCACCCACAGAATTCTATAGATCCGTACCCCGAATTTACATGGAGGCACGCTAAATTGTGATCTCATGGTAAATTTCATCTGATGATGTCATCAGAGGTATTCTCCCCTTGCCACATAGTCTAATCTGGTCCCAAAGGCACTACATGCACCGCCATACGAGCTCACCATACATTCATCCGACAGCTCTCTCCTATATGTCCGTATACACACAGTGGGCTAAGCATGCATGTGTTCTGAATAGGGAGTAAGCTACTGCCAGACACACCAAGAGGCCTCTTATCTGCCCTAAAAACAAACGGATTGGGCATGTGGAAATCCAACTGCACGATCTTTGTCTCTCCCAACGTCTCCTGTCGGGAGGCCGCCATGCACATTAGCCGATTGGCTGGTCCTGGCGAAATTGGCGTATTCGACCAACATTAAAAGGTTGTCCCATCCCCAGGTTGCCATCTGATTGGCAGGGTCCAACCACTTAGGCCCCCGCCAAACACAAGAGCAGCGGCCCGTGGAACGGCAGCGGCCCAAGCATGTTCGCTGCTGCATGCAACTCTATGGGGCTGCTGGAAATAGCCAAATACAAGCACTCGGCTACCTCCGGCAGACGCCTACAGCTGACTGGAGCGGCAGTGTGCATGCGTGACCGCCGCTCCGTTCAAGTGGGGGAGCATGGGCCCCTGTTCTTGTGATCGTCAGGAGCCCCAGCAGTCAGACTCTTAGTGGGACAACCCCTTTAATCTCATGTGCATGGATTCAGTCCCTGTGCACGCGGCATTGCTGTGTGCATGATTCCACATCCAAAATGCAAAAGGATCAATAGTCAAACTTTGTTCTATACGTCCAGGCTGATCAGGTTCATTGGTTTCCCATTTGTATAGTGTGAGCCCTGCTGCCCACTTAGGCTGCATAGACTGCTGTCGTAGGAAGGCGCTATATAAATAACTGTAATAAGCATACATATAAAACTACTAACAGTAGCGTAAAGAGGAGGGTGTAGAAAACAACCCGATGACCTACAGGGAACATACTGTACATATCGCCAGCGCAATGCATGTATCCCTACAGCACATGAATGATACCTTTTCAGTGGGTCCACTGGGGGGAGGGTACAAAAGGTGCTGTTTTCTTGCTGAGTCCCTGCAAACCAGAGGAGGAAACCCCTTACAATATAAAAAAAAAAAAGCTGTGACATCTGCTCTGGACTCTGCAGAGTCACTAGGAGACTGGAACCTTATGGCGTAGCATAGTATTGAAGTCTATCCATAGGCACAAAGAAAAATCCGCTAAAGGAACGGCTCTAATAATTTATTACAGGAGACCTCGTTCTATACATAGCAAACATTAGGGGGTCATCGAACGGGAGACGTACGGACGTTTCATGGGGGGGCAAATGACTGGAAAAGGACATCGAAGATCCTGCGTTGCGCTTAGATACATCATACACATAAAAGGAAGACTCATTTATTATATATGATAGAATTATAATACAATATTCATAAATAACCCCCCAAAATGCAGCAGGACGGGCTACAAATGATGTGGCAGCGGGCTGGCATGCTGGTGTCTTCCTATGGGACTGAAAGGATTAAATATTTTATTGACAATGGTTGCAAAAAAAAAAAAAAAAAACCCCCCGTACGTGATACAAAAATAAGTTATTGCATATTACCCATGCGGAGAATCTGGATCACCACAGATTTACTGGGGGGGAGGGGAGGTCTCTGCATGTAAGGGAAGGAACAGGGCAGATCATTGACACAAGATGACGACCCAGTGCTAGCTATGGGAAGGAAAGATCTGGACACTGCAGGTCAGACCGGGGAGGTGGTAGGGTGGGGGTTAACGGTGCCTCACCCGGTGGAAGCCATGCCTCTTCCTGCCACGTAGACCTTCTCGTGTCACCCAAAACCGGATTTCCAAACCCGGTATAGAGGCGAAATACACCTAAAAGAATCTGAAAATGATCTACGGAGATCAACAAAGCAATATCCAGGCGCGATAAGAGGGGACGACGATATTCCAGTGGAAGGAAAGGAGGAGGAAAAGCTGGCCGTCTATCTGTCGGACCGTCCGTCTGTCAGTCACCACCCGGGGAGGGGGGGGGGGGGAGGTTCTGAGCGGCGCTGTGCCAAGCACGTCCTTATGAGGATGTAAGGAGAGGTTTCTGTCCCCGGATATAAAAAGCTACATTGTAGCCACTGCATTCACGCCACAAGGTTACTGTTGCAGCAACCCTGCGCGGCGCAGAAATGCAGTCACCCCCTGCCCCTGCTGCGCTGCCTTGGAAGCCCCGCGCCGATGGATGCTGAAAAAGCCAAGCAAAGCTTGATATCCATAAAGGTGACCGGACAGTGCCATCCTCAATAGAGGGAGGTGGTCACTGACCCCACGCAGAACCCCATTTTGTCGTCGTCCTCCTCCTCATCATATAGATGTTGCTGCAGGTTCCCTTTCAGAGCCCCCCACTCCTGCGTCCAACAGGGGAGGGGGAGCCGTGAGGAAGTGTGAGAAAAACACAGCGCTGGAGAAGGAGGAGGCGTTACATGAGACCTTCCCTCTAAGGTCCCCCACCCCCTCCTTTCCAGTCACCCATCCTCCCTCCCTACCAGGAAATAAAGGAGGGGGGGTGTGATGGGTGAGATCTTGCAGTTTACAATCCCAGTCTGGGGGTTTATGATAAGATCCATGGCTGTCAAGCCTCATGTTTTTTTCAGAGCAGGGCAGAGATTGCGGTATTTTCTGGAGTATGTGCTGCGGCATGTTCTATTAGGGCTCTAATGTATCAAAATCATATGTGTTATACAATGTATCCAGTCTGTAATTATGGACCAATAATCAGACCAGAATTGTTTTTTTTTTAAAATATCTTACCCAAATGACATCCTGAGGGAATAAAACGGATCGCGCAAAAGTCAGATGTTCATATAAGGTAAGCGGGGTCATCAGCAGACCTAGACCCAGTCTGACCGTCCGGCTCGGGACCCAGGGTGCCGGTGCCTTGTCCTTCCATAGGCTCTGCAAGTCTGCAACATACAAGATGATTAGTTGCACCGTCCAAGATGATTCTTGGATAAAACGGATATTTTTCAGTATAATAAAGTATAAACAATCAATTTATTCAAGAAAACCACTGTATTTAGCGGCACTCCTTCTTCCCGAAGGTTCGCCGCCCTGATCCTGCAGACGTACGTACAGTTTTTGGAAACCAAAATCAGGAGTAGATTCAAAAGCAACAGGAAATTGCCGGATCCACATTAAAAAAAAAAAAAATTGCCTGTGTATTTCCAGCCTTACAAATTTAAAGGGGTTATCTGAGATTTTGATACTGATGGCCTATCCTCAGGATGGGTCAACAATATCAGATTGTTGGGGGCTCCGCCTGCCGCCACCCCTGCCAACGTGGAGCTCTGATGAGCGCTGCGGCCTTGTCCTAGGTCACATGGCCTAGCCGCCAATGGGGTTGAGCTGCAATACCAAGCACGGCCACTATACAATGTTTGGCGCTGTGTTGGGTGAGCTGAGAGAAGCCTGTGGCACTTACCGACCAAGGACAACATCTGTATGGAGTTTGTATGTTCTCCCAGTGTTTGCGTGGGTTTCCTACAGGTTCTCTGGTTTCCTCCCACACTACAAAGACATATTGATAGGGACCTTAGATTGTATATTATATAGTAGTGCTGTGGAATATGTCAGTGCTATATAAGAGAGTATAATAATAACCCCTTTAAGACTCAGAGTCCCTATGCTTCTGTATGAACCGGTCCAGTCTGTGCGGCACAGAATATTGCCCCCATAAGGCACTGTACTCCCCCCTAGGAAGGATTCCTCCATTATATATAGTATGTGATGGTGCGACTTGCAGGTCTCCTCATGAAAAGCACTTCTACGGACGCCCCATTAGACACCACACGACATGGCGATGTTATAAACCAGCGTACATACTGGCTGGGTGCTAGGCCCATTGTATGGCTATGCTCACAACCAGAATATCTGATAACCTGGCACTGTATCAGGTGCCATCGATGAACCCCCTATTAGGACATAGTTACATCATATAGGGCAGTGATTTTCAACCAGTGTGCCTCCAGCTGTTGCAAAACTACAACTCCCACCATGCCCTTCTGTAGGCTGATAGCTGTAGGCTGCCTGGGCATGATGGGAGTAGTAGTTTTGCAACAGCTGGAGGCACACTGGTTGAAAATCACTGATATAGGGGACCCTCCACTATAAGACAGAATGGACAGCCCCTTTAAGGGACCCTAAGCCAGGGATGCTCAACCTGCAGCCCTCCAGATATATTAAAACTACAACTCCCACCATGCACTGCTGCAGGCTCATAGCAGTAGACTGTCCAGGAATGCTGGGAGTTGTAGTTGTGCAACAGCTGGAGGGCCATAGGTTGGGCATCCCTGCTCTAAGCTATACACGGACGGTCATTTATAGTCAGACCCTCAGCAGCTATCTCTCACCTATGAAGGTGTTGAAGACACCTACGGAATTTTACCTACGGGAAGGCCTGTATATCATGCTCTGGCCTGCTGCCTATAGAAATGATAGAATATAATCCATATGCATGAATATAGGACGGTATAAAGCTGGTTCCAAGCAGCAGGCCATATTAACAGAAAAGGTCTCTCTACCTAGGATGGAGAGTATTAAAATTATATAATAGTTGTAAACATGGCAATATTATTATTAAAAACCTTATTTTACAGCCAATGTATTACATAATATAGCAAAGGAGAAAAATATAACTCCAAAATATATATACACGTATTCACACTATACATGGGCGTGAGTCCGCAGCACACAAGCAGACCGTGCGCCTTCCTCTCCGCCTGTCCTCCTACTGTGGGAAAACAGCTCTCGGCGCGGGTACTCACTGCATCGCGTGACAGCCCTGTGATGATTGACACCGTCTGCCGCCCAGTAGGCGGCGAGCTGGGCCCATTCCAACCAATAGGACGAGAGCAGATGGGCGTGACCACGGGCTCCGCCCCCTGTTCCCGCCGCCCCTGCCGCCGGAGCCGGGGATCCCCGTGTGGTCAGTCGCGTTTCCGCCCGTGGAGGTAGCGAGTCGGCGGGGGGAGGGGAAGCCGTGTGGAGCCGCTGTCGATGCGGATTGAAGGGGGTCGGGGAGAAGCTGTGTAGTATCCCACCCCGAGCAACGCGGAAGAAGAAGGAGACGGAGCCGCGTGAAGGCACTTTGCACCGACAACGGATATACAAAGTCTGAGAGTCGCCGAGTGCTGTCCCCTGCTGGAGTTTGTGTCAGGCGCTCGGCAGAGACGCTCAGGAAACACCGCTGCTTCAGTTGAGGCCTAGTGGGTTTTGGGACTTTGGGACGTGTGGACGCGTTCTGGGCTCCGTCCATTGGGGCAGGCCTGGTCCTGCCAAGACGGGTAAGTGTAGCAGACGTTTCCCTGAGGAGACTTTGCCTTATTTTTGGCACTTTTCGGCGGGGTTTTCGTGCCTCGTCCTGAGGACGCTGCTGGAGGTGGCTGCTTGTTCCTTGCTGTCCGGGCTGCCTCGGCGGGCCGCTATGGGACTGGCTCGGGGACTTTTCTGGAAGCTTTTCCACTCTTTTCTGCGGGATACGTTGCTGGTGTTGGACATGGCTACCTGGAGGGGGGCGGTGGGCGGATGGGGGCTTCCTGTGCACGAGAGACCGACTTCTACCGTCTGATTTATCCCAAATCTGCCAACTTCTCCACACACAGCTGCCTCTGCTACATGAGGTAAAGTCACAGGCAGTGCAGAGGGGGGACTCCAGAGCAGATCACATGGGGGGGGGGGGGCTCATAGGGTGTCAGATCAGGCACCACACAGAGTCCCAGAGCCCAAACCTGGATCCCTGGGGTCCCAGACATCCTACCCCCTGATATCTCACTGCCCCCTCCATAGAAACGCATTACCCCTAATACTGAACTGAATGCCCCTATCATAGACGTTAATACCGTCTCCACCATAGAGGTTAATACCTCCTCTGACTTGAAGCTGAATACCCCCACCATAGAGGTTGTTACACCTCTACCATAGAGCATAATACCCCCACCATAGAGGTTGTTACACCTCTACCATAGAGCATAATACCCCCAACATAGAGGTTCTTACACCTCTACCATAGAGCATAATACCCCCACCATAGAGGTTGTTACACCTCTACCATAGAGCATAATACCCCCACCATAGAGGTTGTTACACCTCTACCATAGAGCATAATACCCCCAACATAGAGGTTCTTACACCTCTACCATAGAGCATAATACCCCCAAGAGGTTCTTACCTCTTCTACCATAGAGCATAATACCCCCACCATAGAGGTTTTTACCCCCTTCTAGTATACAGCAAAATGACCCCACCATAGAGGTTCTTACCCCTCCACCATGGACCTTAATGCCCCCTCCATACAGGTTCTTAACCCATCACCTTGGAGCATAATACCCCCTCCACCTTGACACATAATACTCCTACCATAGATGTGTTTATCCCCTCCACCACTGAGCATAATACCCCCACCATAGAGGTTCTTACTCCTCTACCATAGAGGATAATACCCCCACCATAGAGGTTCTTACTCCTCTACCATAGAGGATAATACCCCCACCATAGAGGTTCTTACACCTCTACCATAGAGCATAATACCCCCACCATAGAGGTTCTTACACCTCTACCATAGAGCATAATACCCCCACCATAGAGGTTTTACCCCCTTCTAGTATAGAGCAAAATGCCCCCACCATAGAGGTTCTTACCCCTCCACCATGGACCTTAATGCCCCCTCCATACAGGTTCTTAACCCATCACCTTGGAGCATAATACCCCTCCACCTTGACACATAATACTCCTACCATAGATGTGTTTATCCCCTCCACCACTGAGCATAATACCCCCACCATAGAGGTTCTTACTCCTCTACCATAGAGGTTCTTACTCCTCTACCATAGAGGATAATACCCCCACCATAGAGGTTCTTACTCCTCTACCATAGAGGATAATAGCCCCACCATAGAGGTTGTTACTCCTCTACCATAGAGGATAATACCCCCACCATAGAGGTTGTTACTCCTCTACCATAGAGGATAATACCCCCACCATAGAGGTTCTTACTCCTCTACCATAGAGGATAATACCCCCACCATAGAGGTTCTTACTCCTCTACCATAGAGGATAATAGCCCCACCATAGAGTTGTTACTCCTCTACCATAGAGGATAATACCCCCACCATAGAGGTTGTTACTCCTCTACCATAGAGGATAATACCCCCACCATAGAGGTTGTTACTCCTCTACCATAGAGGATAATAGCCCCACCATAGAGGTTGTTACTCCTCTACCATAGAGGATAATACCCCCACCATAGAGGTTGTTACTCCTCTACCATAGAGGATAATAGCCCCACCATACAGGTTCTTACCCCTCCACCATGCAGCATAATACCCCCACCATAGAGGTTAATACCTCATCCACTATGGCATTAAATACCACCAACATAGAGGTCAATACCCCCCTCCCTCACCATGACGTTTTCTTTTTAATTACCCCCTCCCCGGGGCAGTTCAGTACTTTATGAAATCAGACATGTCTTTGCTTCTGCACTGTAACTTGTATTAGAGCTTATACCACTCAGTTTCCGACTACTACCCCCATTATAGCAATGCAGACCTTGGAACATCTGTTACATAGGAGTCCGGAGCTCATGTATATTCAGCCTTAGTGGGGAGCCCCGCCGCGGGGTTTATGGCTCTGTAGGCTCCTGTAGTCAGTGTTACCCTCCCCCACGCTGTCCGTGTTTATTCACTTATAATGCTGAGTGTATAAGTTGGTGATGGCCGGAGTCGTCCTGATGGCGTGCCCCCCGACTACCTGCGGTTTTCCATGTTCATAGGGGTTGTAGTAGGGGGATAGATGGTCTTGTTTGTGAGGGATAATATTTCTTATGTCTCCAGTTTACTACAGGCTTGTGCTACGTAGACAGTTCTACATGGGTGATGGGCACTGTGTATACAATGGTACTACTGTATATAGGAGCTTAGGCTTATAGTTTTAGGTTTGGGCACTGTATGGGGTCTTAGATTCTTACAGGGTGTACTGTATTGGTGAATTTTGGACTTTTGAACAAGCATTGTGTAATAGTTATTATAACATTGGTTAGATTTGCTGCTACTCCATAAGGCGGCTCTATATAGGTGTGTGTGGGGGGTGTATGATGGTCCTGCAGCCTGTTTCATATGGTCCCTGCATTTGTTAATTTTAGGGTCCTATGTAATGGGGTTTGCATTGGGATCTACATTAGACTAGGGGTTTGCCCTATAGTAGATCTCATGATTGCTGAGAGTCCATAGACTGGTTTACTCTTTACAGTATATTTAAAGGGCATGCTCACAAATACATCGCTATGATGGGAACCGGCTATGTAGTCGTTCCGGCCATGGTATAAATCAGTATCGTTGAATTCTAGTGTTTGCATTGCCCCACAGGGGTGATCCTTGTCCGATTGTTGTCGGATGGGACCATAGTAACAATAATGAGCAAGAAAATTTTTTGAAAAGTATCTAAGATTTTAATATAGACCCAGTTTGGGCTGAGGGATGCTTTTGGGTAGGACTCCTCAGCAGCACCACGGTCCGGTTATGAGTCCTGCAAGAGGTTTGGAGTATTGGACTCAGAGGCAGTGAATATAGGACTGCTCTGTTACAGGATCCTTCCTTGCCGTTGTGGTCCCTAATCATCCCCCCATGGCTGTGATCATCCCTTGTCTCCCTGTCTGTACCTGACGGCTGCAGGGAATGCACACCTCCTCCCCCTCCCTCCCTCCCCTCCTCCATCCTTAGCACGAGTATCCAAGAGGAAGGATCCCCCCCATAACCACCATTTCTATTGTAATCGCAGCGGGGTCGGAGGGTGGAGTTCGGGCCTTGCCGTCGGCTCTGCATAGGCTTTAAGAAAGTGATTTGCATGGTTAAAAAGTGCTGCAAATACACATTGTTTTCTCCTCTGCTTTTGTTTTTGGCAACATAGTCACCTGTAAAGTTATAAGTTATACATTGTTGCTCCGGAGTTGGAAGGTTTTAATACTTTTTAAGCATTTGTGGAGTTTTTTTTTTCTTTTTTCCCTTAAATTCATTCTTTGCAGTTTTAATCTGTGTACTGGTCCCCCCTGATCTCCCCTCCCAGCCAGTTCTCAAGCCTAGGAATTCCTTTCATGCTCCTTCTCAGCTTACATGCTGCAGTCTCTGCTATATTTTTTTTTTTTTTTCCCCGAAACTCAGCAGTTCAATGCTTGATTCTCCAAACCCGTAAGAGAGTTTGCTGTTTGCTTAAGGGATTCTCTAGCCTTTTCCCCTCTAAACCCTTGGTTACCACCCTCTGTAGTACTGCAGGCTGCACGCTTACTGCTCCCAGCCGGAGGAGCAGCTCTGGAGTCAGGGGGGGGTCTTTGCATTGCTGGGGTGTATTATGAAGCCAATCTTCTGCACATTAGCAACTATAGGCCCGCTCCGAAAAGAAGACCAATTTAGGGTTCTCACCCCTTGTATGTGCAGAGCGGGGTGGTGTCTTGGATGCAACTCTAGGGGGAATGGGGGGGGGGGACTGGACTCCTTGTATGGAGACTTTTTTTTTTTTTTCAGGCAATGCTCTATTCATTAAAGTATGACGCTTTTGGGAATAAAAAATGCAGATCGCCCAACCTTCCCTAAAGGGGAAATATGTTCTTTATTATCAGCTGCAAAAGGACGTCCTCGGAATAACTTGCCTTTGTGGGTCAGGCAAGCCTTTCCTGAAATACAGTGTCGGATCCTTCATCCACAGTTCTCCCCCCCCCCCCCAGGGATACACGACCTGGCCTCTAGATAAGTGTCTTGGCCGTGCAGGGGTTAATGTGTGGAAAGTAGACGTCTTGTAGCCAGGTGTTTTTCATTGCTGGTGGATTAGATAGAAGGGGGGGGAGAAGCATGAGAGGTATCCAGGGTTTAACCATTCACGGGCTGGGATTGTTTAGAGCGGCCACTCGGGTTTCCTTCCTGGTGGATTGCACGTGTTATATCCTGGGATATATAGGTTTTATCTACTTGAGGGGAAAAAAAAACAAAAAACAAAACGATTTCCTTTTCCAAGGTCGTGCAAAGCAGTGAAGTTTGCACTGGTGTGATTAGCCGTCCCTTGGAGCCGCCGGTAGGTTACCTCTTGCTAATGCCAGGGGTTTAGATCAGTATATGGATACCTGTTCATCTGGATTATGGGGAATATATAGGAGTTCTGGCTCGTAGTGCACCCTCATGGCTTTATTTTTGGGGGACAGGGCGCTTACGTTTGATTATTAGGAGAAACCGATATTTATTTTGCTTGTATACTTTATTTTATATATTTGTTATATTTGTCGTATCTCTACAGGGACTGATGGCCGTTATGACTGTGTTGCTAGTCTGTTTTTGGGGTGTGATCTCCGTTCGTTAGGGGGGGTCACTGCACCCCAGGACTGAATTGTATTGAGCTCTTGGTCTGGTTCTGAAGTTTTTTTGGGTCATGTTTTCTAGTAATCTTGAGCGTTGCCCCTGGATTATTTTGCTGCTGTGATAAATATGGGGGCAGATCTACTGTCCTGGCTGTCTCTCTCTCTCTCTGGAATGATCCTGGTGGTTTTTCACAGGATGTGAGTAGAATCTGGGATCAGTCCTGGGAAGTGCGCATTGCTATCCACACCGTGCTTCTCCGGGAGATAAATGGGGAGCAGAAGGCTCGGTGCGCGGCCCCGGAGCTGCTGTTGCTAACGTGAGACTCTCCAGTGGTTGCTGTCCATCTCCAGGGATAGACGCCACGTCCATTAGCCGAGGCTGCCTGCTCCTTGGAGAAAGGCAGTGGCTGAGCCTTAGTAATGAGATGGCTGTCTTGGGTGTTTTTTTTTTTTTTTTTCTTCTTAACCATATTTCCTGTCATTCATTTTCAGCTGATTCGTTTCTGGTTAAAATTAGTTTTGGTCTCACTCATTTCGCTTTAAGAACGCTATGTTGGCTCATTCACTTGTCTCTCTCAAGATGGTCATTGGGTTGTACCAGAACTGGTTTTGGGACTGACTTGGATAATAGAATATAGGGGGGAAAAACTGAATTAAGATATATATTGGGGATGCAGTATACAGCAAAGGAGATTATCTAAGTTATTTTGGGCCGGTATAAGCATACAAAAGCATAGAATTTGTATAAAGACCTGTTCTCATTATATAAGTTCCCATACAATTTAAGTAGCTGTCGCTGTTCTTTCTGACTTCGCCATACACGTGTATACTTGGCTTGTCCGGGTATGCATGTGTTCCTTCCCAATGGAGATGCTACCAGACACTTCTGATGGTAGATTTTCTCCCTTGAGAACAAAAGGATTGGGCTGCTGAAATTCAACATGCCTGATCTCTTCTGAACATATACACAACAATACACAGCGTGCCCAATACTCCATTCTCCACCTACACATAAGGAAGTCGCCTGTTCCTGTTGAAATTGGGTACAGATGACTTGTTGTATACGGGCACCTTTAGGGCTCATGCACACGGCTGTAGTTTCGGTCCATATCCGATCTGCTATTTTTGCGGATCACATGCGGACCCATTTATCTCAGTGGGGCCATAAAAGATGCGGACAGCACACGGGTTTTGTGACCCCGCAAAAAAAATTAACATTACCTATTCTTGTTTGTTTTGTGGACAAGAATAGGCGGATCTCACGGGGGGTAGGACGTACCGTTCTGACAAATGTGGAACGCACACGGGCGGTATCCATGTTAAATGGCTACGGTCGTGTGTATGAGGCCTTACATAGAAATTATTTACTGATTGTTGCCTATTGGACCTGAAGAGGTATTTCGGCAGGTAGAAGCTATCCCCTATCCTGTGTAACAGATGGTTCGGGTCCTACTGCTGGGAACCCCACCGATCACGGGAACAGGAGACCTGTACCCCCTGCTGCTCCCTTAAAATGACCGTAGCTGCTGGTCGCACGTGTGTGTTGCTGCTCCATTCATTTCTATGGGAGTTGCGGAGATAGCGGTGTACTCGTCTATCTTCAGAACTCCCATAGAAATGAATGGAGAGGCCGTGCGCATGTGCATTTTAGGGGAGCAGAAAGGGACCTGCAGGGAGTATGAGGCCCGCTGTTCTTGTAATCAGTAGGACCCCCACCGATCTGATCCTGTGTATAGGGGATAATTTGTAGCTACTGGAATACCCCTTTAATGATCTCTAAATCTGTCCTGGGCGTTACCCCTTGTGTATTTGTTGTCTGCATTGTAGAGCATTAGGACATCTTCGTATCTCCATATTCTCTAAGTGCTGCATAGATGGCCACAAAAGCCTGGACCGGATCTCTTTAAGGGGACTGCTTTTGTGCCTTTCCCTGCCGAGATCCAATCCTATTTTTGTAGATCCTTACTCAGCTCCTAGACAGAGGAGTAACGGGCTGGATTCCCAGATGTGGATATTTTATTTATTTAATTTTTTTTTTTTTTTTTTTTTTTTTTTTAGCCAAAGTCAGTATTGGATACCTAAAAAGTAAAAACCCAAAGGAGAGACATGAGGGTTAGAGATGAGCGAACGTGCTCAAAACGAGCACTGTACTGCTCGGCTCCCCTGCGCTCGCATGGGTGCAGGCAGCCGCTTCCGTCCTCCTGAGGAGGACGGGAGCGGCTGCCTGCGCCCATGTGAGCGCAGGGGAGCCGAGCGGTACAGTGTTCGTTTCGAGCACGTTCGCTCATCTCTAATGAGGGTTTATTAGTGGTAGCGAATAGCGTTAGAATTTTCATATAATGGTTCGAGTTTGAGCAATTAGCCTCATGCAATGGCATATGCAGTCATTGAACGACGATCAATAAATCATTTGGGGTTTTTTTTTTTTTGGATCGGACAAATCTTCCTGACAGAAATATTGTCAGTCGCTACCACGTCTGCTCACCTTACTGAAAATCCACCAGGCGTAAGCCCGAACAACAATCGCGATAACGAGTAAATGGCGAAAAAAAAATAGGATTGTTTTGTGTTATTAGATGTCTTTCGAATGCAAACGACTCAGTAAATTGTCAATTGCCGCTTAGTAATGAAAAAAAAAAATATATATATATGCATACACACACATATCTGTGCATCTAATCGGACCCTTACCCGTCATTTCTTTTGGATCTACTCCTAACCCTGGCTTGAAATAAATCCCACCAGAAATGGCGCGGTGACTCCAGCCGTATGGCTTTCTATAGAAACCTGTTTCTAAGTCTTTGGCCCTTGGGATTTCAGAGTGCGGTTGAATGTGATCCTACAATTGCTCTGTGTCTTTTGGTCAGCAACATTCATTCCCAGCTACTATACACACTCAGATTAGAGAGTCTCCCATTGATGAGCCGACTCTTTCCTTTTGCCATGACAAAGAAGGGCCTGAGCTCCCGCCAGCTTCTGGCACATTGGGGGGTCTCTGAGGCATCTGCATCTGTATGGCTGACTTGAAACTTTTTGCATACTTGGTCAATGGCTTACCTTGGGGTGGGTTTCAGGAATTGTGCAAGTGCAATGCAGCATGCTGCACAGGGAAGAGCCCCTGGATTTTGCTTTGGAAAGGTTTTGCTCGTAATTTGGCAGTCCTATGCCAGTTTGCTTGACGTGGCGATGGCTAATTGTGTCTCGCGTAACAGCGACCTACATTGCCGTACCTGGAAGGTATATAGTAATAAACCTACATATGGCAGAATATGGCATGCCCCTCCATCCCCTAACTACTAATCTGTGATGAAACAGAGTTCCCTGTTAGAAGAGCTGTTCAGAGTTGTTGGCAAAATCCAAATTGCATTTAATTTTTTTCATTTACCTGTAATGTGTATGGAAACGGACACACTGGGCCTTGTTCACATCTGCATCGGAGGCATCTTTAGAGGCCACTGTCGCAGTTTCTGTCAAAAACTCTGGACAAATCCTGCAAACAGAACTATTTTATCTGGTAAAATGCCACTCCCGAACATAAACCGGACAGCCCCCGTTACAGTCCATCTGGCACCCATTTTCTCAGTTATGTTCTGGGTCCCCCTCTTCCATTTTTTTGTAGTTATGCTCTTTTATAAAGGTGCATTAGCACTGAATTGAACAAAACCAAACCTTTTGGCCTGTTTCACACAAGTGCGTTTTCTGTCTGGAGGCGATACGTGTTGAGGACCTCATCCAGACCGAATGAGCGTTGTCTTTCACCGATTATCTCTGCGTTCACACAGTTCTAGTCCCGTAGAAGTTAATGGAGCTTGCATGGAAAAACGAAAGGCATGGGTTATTCACTGATTGTTGCTAGGAGATGTTCAGTGTACTTCAGTTTTTCTTCATGCGTGTGAAAAAAAATGGAGCAAAAACTGATAGCAACTGGACTAAAAATTGGAAACACTGAATGCTTAAACGTGTGTGCAAAACCGTCAGTTTTTCCCTGAACCCACCCTGAATCCATTCACTCTCATAGGAGTGAATGGAGAGCAAACCCCGCATGCGCGGTGCACTTTTGTTTCCTGTTCTAGAGATAGGCGTGGGACCTGCACCTATCTGATATTGGGGGAATATGATAGCGAAGTGGTAGGCAACCTCCGGCACTCCAGCTGTTGTGAAACTACAACTCCCAACATGCATATTTGCTCTGCTCTTCTGAGAACTCTCATAGAAATGAATGGAGCATGCTGGGAATTGTAGTTTTACATCAGCTGGACTGCTGAAGGTTGCTGTCCCCTAGCCTAGCAACATGCCACCAATGTGTCAGATGACACAACCCCTTTAAGAATACATTAAAGGGTTATTCTCATTTTAGACAATGGGGGCATATCGCTAGGATATGCCCCCATTGTCTTATAGGTGTGGGTCCCACCGCTGGGACCCGCACCTATTTCCAGAACGGAGCCCCCGAAGTGAATGAGGGCGCACTGCGCATGCGCAGCCGCCCTCCATTCATTTCTATGGGGCCGCCAAAAATAGCCGAGTGCTGGCTCGGCTACTTCCGTCGGCTCCATAGAAATGAATGGGAGCGCACCGCGCATGCACGGCCCGGCTCCCATTCATTTCTATGAGCGGCGCGGGGAGCTGCGCCTGGTGGTGGCCGGACCCCCGGAAACCTGGGGTCCTCCAGGCGCAGCGCTCCCCGCTCCGTTCTGGATATAGGTGCGGGTCCCAGCGGTGGGACCCGCACCTATAAGACAATGGGGGCATATCCTAGCGATATGCCCCCATTGTCTAAGATGAGAATACCCCTTTAAATAGTAATGCTGCTCTGTAATAGTGCAGCAGAGACAGAAGCACCCACTTGGCTTGCACCCCATTTATTCTCTGTACAGGTGATGGGGCTGGAGAAGGCCTCGTGCACAATACAGTCGATCCTTGTGCTACAGATCCTTAATACAGCATTATTTGGAGGTACATGGAAGTTTTTTTTCCCTCTCATAGATTCCTCTAGGGGCCAGTATAGTTGTGGCGTCATATACGGGCACATTGGACTGTAACGTGAACCTCTATTGGCCTCTCTGCAGGGTTTGTACATGTGGCTGTGCTCTGAGGAGCGTGTCCTGGACGCCCCATGCAGGAAGTTGCTTCCTATGTGTGTATACGCCCTTGTGCTTCTGTGCAGCAAGAGAACATCCCCCGACAAAATGGATTCCTGATTTTTAAAACCTCCTGTAAAGTTGCCCTTTCACATTAGACTTGGACTCGGAGGGACCAGCAAATCATCCAATCCTAGTAGATAATGTGAGTTGTAGTATTTCATCTGTTTAGCGAAATTGCCGACAATACAATTTTGTCTGCGCAGCTTACATGTTTGTCATTTTGTCATATTGGGGAGAATGCAGTTTAATAGCTATAGTTACAATTCTTGTATTCTCACTTTATCTGAATACTTATACACTTGTGGAAAAGCACATTTGCATGTCAATCCCCTGGCCGTCTGTTAGGCTTCAGCTCACATTGCTGTCTTTTATAGCGTTCACCTATTGTTTTATGAAATGGGGGTGTGTGGGCTCGGTCATGTTGTGGCTTCAATTCATACCATTTGTTTCTCCTTTTATCCAGTTAAAGGAGTACTGGACCCAACTAAAAACTCAGTAAAACGGGGGCCCCCAACAGGCGCTCAGTGGTTAGCACTGGTGTCTAGCAGCGCTGGAGTCTTGGGTCCAAATCCAACGAAGGACAACATCTGCATGGAGTTTGTATGTTCTCCCCATGTTCGCCTTGGTTTCCTCCCACACTCCAAAGACATACTGATAGAGACCTTAGATTGTGAGCTCCTAGGAACAGAGCGATGATAATGTCTGTAAAGTGCTGCGGAATATGTCAGTGTTATAAGTGTGTAATATAAATACATAAGCATGTATTTGGCCTTTACATTTGGAAGTTGCGTTTCCAGAAGTGACCTAATGCCTAACTATTAGGGTACGACCACCGTGGTGATGTTTGGGAGGTGGTCGTGCTGCTGTAAGGCTAGTTTCACACTAGCGTTAGCAGTGAATGGGCCCGCCGGATCTGTGCTGATAATACAACCATGTGGATCCATAATGAACGGATCCAGTTGTATTATCTTTACCATCTCTTAAACGGATCCGTCGTGAACTCTGTCACACCAAATGGATCCGTCCCCATTGACTTGCATTGGGGGTCATTCCGGATCCGTCTTGGTGCGGATTCCCAGGACGGAAAGCAAACTGCAGCACGTTGCTCTCCGGTCTGGAGACGGAACGGAATACATTTTGGAACACTCCGTGCTCTTCAGTTTTGTCCCCTTTGACAATGAATGGGGACAAAACTGAAGCGTTTTATTTCGGCATTGAGCGCCTATGACGGAACTCAATACCGGAATATTGAAACGCAAATGTGAAAGTAGCCTAAGAACCAAGCAGCCATACGGGCCTAAATAAATGAATTAGATCACTGTTTAAGCTGGTCTGCATTGTTAATGGCCGCAAGGTATGACAAAGGCTGAACAGAGCGGTTTAATTGTGGATTGTACGGGTGCGCAGTTCTTAATCGCAGCACAGCCATGTTCCGAACATCCCACGACCCGTCCATATCACCATACCCTAAGCCAGATTGCTACCAGTGTGGGAGTGATGCAACTAACAAGAAGATCGCATGCATCCGAAAAATACATTTCTTGCAATTGCTCCACCTGGTGCCATCAGCAGAATGCATCTGCCGCTTGTGACAACGCTGTTCTTTCTGCTATAAGATGAGCGCTTACGTCGGAGAAAACGTGACCGCGTGAAGATTTATTACTGAGCCCAAGTTCATGTGTTTCTCCTTCACTGCAGAGAAGCTCAACTTCACCAAGGAGGCTCTTAGTACTATAAGGCCCCTTGCAGAAGAGTGTATCACGCAGCGAGTCCGCAACGTAGCTCCCGGCCTGACCTCCCAGCCCTGACGGGGGTCACATAGCATTATATTGAGATCCGGCAGAGGATCGCAAAACCATTGTGAATGGGGACAAAACTGATCAGGAGGCTTAGGTATGCGTCCGTTCCGTTTTGATGCTGGACACAAAACCGCTTCAGTTTGCGAATTGTAACAAACCGGATTTAGCATGAAAATTGATGCATGTCAGTGGTGCCGGACTTCCATATCGGATTTGGTTTATTCAGTTTTGATTTAATACTACCGGATCCGGACGAAACTGATCCATCCGGATGTATTAAATGGCGCGGATCCATTTAATTCCGGTTTTGAGGTCCTGCGGAATTGAAAATGCAGATATAAAAGTAGCCGTAGGAGTGATGGAAGGACCACTGCCCCGTGCTCTCATCTGCTATAGTCCTATACATTGTTACATTCCTCGTCTTTAATGTTTCACACAGTTGCAGACGCTCTTCCCCTGCAGATTTCTGGAAAGAAGCGTCCTGTATTGTGTGCAGTCTCTTCCGTGGCCGCCATGTTTTGCTGTTGCATCATCTCTGCTTTTCTCTCACGCTCCCCTCCCGGAGCAGGACTGTACTTTCTATCCTGTGGATTGAACTCTCTTGTAAATTGTCGGCACGCCCCTCCTCCTGGCCTGCGCTCCGTGTCACTACCCCCCACCACCACCCTGATTCATAGCAGAAGCAGTCAGGATGAGATCACCAGTCCCGGCTCCTCTGAGATAACCTGCAGGCTGGGTGGTGGGGGGAGGGATCCCAACTTGTCGCACTTTTCTCCGTCCTTTTGTTGCTGTAGGAGGACAATGCGGTTCCACATAACATGTCGCTCTGGCCTGTATGTATGTGTGTGAGTCTTCGTTTCTTGTGCTGGAAGAGTTCAATGTGAAGAAAATGGTTTTAAGCCGAGATTACAGAACAGTGCTACTCTGTGACCTGAATTTTTTTTTAACTTTACCCTTCCCCTTTATAAAAATAAGCCTTTTGTTTCATCAGCTCTGCCTCTTTGAGGCTTTGCGTGACTCAATACTTTGCTCAACACTGTACATTACATGTGGGGTTTGGCTGTGTTCGATTTTGAAATTCTTCACATCCAATAAAGTGTAGATGGTCAGCTGAGATTCAGGAGAATGATGTGTAGTCTTTGTACATTGCATTTTTTTATTTTTTTAGCCTAAGCAATAAATCCAAAGCAGTTTTGTTAAAGGGGTATTCCCATCTTATACAATGGGGGCATATTGCTAGGATATGCCCCCATTGTCTTATAGGTGTGGGTCCCACCGCTCGAGAACGGAGCCCCTAAAGTGTGCATGTGCAGCCGCCCTCCATTCATTTCTATGGGGCCACCGAAAATGGCCGAGCACTGGCTCGGCTATTTGTCGGCTACATAGAAATGAATGGGAGCGGTGGCGGCGCATGTGCAGAGCACTCCCATTCATTTCTATGAGCGCAGTGGGGAGCTGCGCCTGGTCGTGGCCAGATCCCAGGGTCTTCCAGCGCTCCCCATTCTCGATACCGCTGGGACCCGCACCTATCAGACAATGGGACATTTCCTAACGATATGCCCCCATCGTCTAAGATGGGAATACCCCTTTAAGTATTGGCTACATTATTAATTTTTTTTTTTAAATACTCCCCTCCTGGTCCCAGCGTTGTGGTTACTGCAATATCTTCACTGCTATCCTTGCCCTTCACATGTAAACTTCCTTCACAGATGGTGACAGATGCACTGCTGCAGCCCCGTGTATGGCCTCAGCTGTGAAGTGGCGGCATATGAACCAGTTCTTCCCCTTCTTACTGTAGCGCCATAGCCAGCGTAAGGCATCCTGCATGGAGGTAAATGGAGGCTCTGCTGCTTTACACTACACAGTCGTAGGTACTGCGTGTACAGTGGTATAGTGCCTCCGTAAAGCACCATATTAGGGCTCATTCACACGACCGTATCCGTTTATGCGGATCTGCAAAACACGGGCTTTCTGCATTTTGCGGATTCGAACTTCTTCTCCTTGATAGAAACGCCTGTCCTTGTACGCAAATACGGACCAGAATAGGACCGCTTACGTACCAGCTCCTTCTTCTCTTCAAACAGCTGATCAGTACCGATAGGTCATCAATATAAAAAAAAAAGCGGACAACATGTTTAAAGGGGTGTGAGCTGCTTCACCTTCGTCTGTGAGGTTGTTATGAGAAGGGAAGGAGTAGGGAAGCTACTGAGCATGTCCGTCCACCTATGACTGCAGGAGAAGGTGGACCAGAAGAATAAACAGCAGATGAAAATATAATCTACATATAAAAATATATATACTGTAGTAATACTTTATTTGCAATGTCCTCTTGATTACATAGTAATATTTTTCATGGGTTATCCCCTATAATAAGGGATGGGCCTAACGTTTGAGCCAACCTTTTGTTATGTGGTGGTGGGTTTTTTTTTTTTTCTTATGACCTTGGGAAAGTGGGCTTATTCCATTTTTTTTTTTTTATTTTACTGTGGAAATGGGGATTTTTTTGTTTCCTGATCCAGTAAACCCGATGCTGATCTTTGTATTAGTCCAGGAGCCCGCAGTGCATCTGTGATTTCTTTACAACTGTCCCTAATTTTTTTTTCCCTTAATGTCCCTGACTATCTGCAGGTGACATAATGGCGAGGCCGGGTGACACGGACATTAGAGCGATGCACCAGACGTTAGTGCCAGCTCGTTACTTTGAGCCCTCCCCCGTTGATGTCGGTGAGATCACATCTTCCATGGGTCCTTGAAAGATACAGTTGGCTCCTGAATTATACATTACTTTGTCTATCCATGAACTTCATTAGACTCTCTTAATTTCAGCAGCTCTTGCTTTCAAGCAAGCACTACGACTGTGCAGCTCCCAGGGGGCACGTGCCCGCCGAAGCAGCTGCTGGTGCCTAAATTTAAGCTGCATGTCTTTTAAGGGGAGATATGCCAGTCTTCACTGTCTGCTGAATGAGTGAAACGCGCCTGCGGTCTGGATTTTTCCCAGTATTTAGTTGTTTAAATGTTGCAAAGGTTTAGGCTTTAAGGATGACCATATTTTTTTTTTATCTGCGTTTTTTTGAGGATGTCACAATGACCCATTCATTTCTATGGGTACCTGCACACATCCGTATGTTTTGCTGATCTTTGCGGCCCTTCCGCAAGTAATAGAACTTGTGATATTGTTGTCCGTATTGATGCACATGGAAGGTCTCTGTATTTTGTGGATCTGTTATGCCCCTTTCACACGAGGAGGAGATTCGCATGTCTCCCGCAATGCATCTACAGGGCTGGACTCCGGCATTGACTGGGATCGCATATAATGCTATGCTATCCCTGTCCGTGCCGAGTCCAGCCCTGTAGATGCGTTGCGGGAGACAGGCGAGTCTCCTCCTCGTGTGAAAGGGGCATTATACCACGTCCCTTTTTATTGCACAGAGCTTTTGTCCAAATGGTTTTGTTTTTTACCCATCAGCTTTGATCCATTCACTTTAACTGTACCGAGCTGCAATAATGGACACATGACTGGGTGCTATTGTCTCTGGCGAAAAGTACACCATTTCTATAAAGGGGTCGTCCCTTGGACGTTGGAGGTAGGAGATGTTCCTTTATGTCTGCTGCCTATGGGACCCATACTTATCCTTAGAACAGAGTCCGCAAAGTGAGGGAGGGTACACTGCGCATGCGCAGCCCGTCCTCCATTCATTTCCAGTGGAGAAAATAGCTGAGTGGTGTGCACGGCTATTTTCGGAAGTTCCATTGAAAAGAATGGGAAGCGCGCCCACCGCTCCTTTCACTTCTATGGGGCTTACAGAAATGGCAGAGCCAGAACTCTGATATTTTCGGCGCTGGCATTTTAAATGAATGGAGGACGGCCACGCATTCGCGGTGCGCCATTCGTCCCTTCTTGGGCTCTGTTTGGTGTGGGTTCCACTTCTGGGTCCCGCACCTATAAGACATCGAGGGCATATCTTAGCAATATGTCCAAGATGGGACAACCCCTTTAATTCTCTCTACCCCATGGTGATTGGCTGGGACTGGTTTGGGTGACAGTTTTCCCATGGTCAGCAGCTGACAACCCTTTTGGCTGAATTAAAGGTCCAAATTGAAAGAGGAGGATATCCAGCCTCTATGACGACTACCACGCCAGAGCGGCAGCCTGTACGGAGCAGAGGGCGCTTTGTGTGATATAACTGTCTGCAGCGTCTTTTTCATGAATCACTATTGGGTAATACATTACCTCAGTATTCTTATGATGAGGGCTAAGCAAATTTCAGGAGCTAAAGCAAGATATTAGCCATGGATCCGTATTATTTTTGGTTACCTATTGACGTCTGTGTAAATTCTTATTGTCAGGCTGTGAAAACTGGCCCCGGGATGAGCATTTGGCTGAAGGCGATCATGGCTGTATGGGAAGGGCAGCTTTGAGCAGATCTCCTGTTTCCGCTGCATGTACGTCTGGCTTATGTTTTATGTTGTTTCTTGCATTGTACATTTATTTTTTTCCTATTTTCCTGTTGCTAATTGCAACTGTTATGTAACCGGTGCACTAAATGCCTGGACCTGGGACTTAACGCCTTCGTTCTGGTGACAGCCTCATTATCTGTGATAAATTATTGGAAATAATTATAGTAGAAATAGATGGAGGGAGATGTTTCCCGGGCTTGCCTGTGGTTTCCACGTGACCTGTCAGCTCCGTCTTCAGTTCTTCCACTGCATTGTTACTATAGCAATATGGAGTTAAGGATCTCACTTTGCATTATGTTATGTTGCCCGTACGCTATGCTGGTTGCATGCAGCCTATGTGACTACGTGTGTATCCGAAGGGAAATGGAAGTTTTTGTTTCTTACTATAGAGAAGTGATCTGCTTCGGGAGACGCTCTGTCCTAGATGTTAATGAAATGTACCATTTCCTAAAAATGTAATTTGTAGTTAAAGGAGTTTTTAATAGGTCATCAGTGTCTGATCGGTGAGGGTCCGACTCCCGGCACCCATCCCTTCCGTATAGTATTTCACCCTCTTATTTCATCACTTTCATCCATCTCGTGGCCTAGACGCAGCTCAGACCCATTCAAGTGAATGGGTCTAAGCTGCAATACCAAACATGGTCACTATCCAGTGGACGGCGCTGTGCTTGGTAAGCTGCGAGGAGGCAGCAGCGATCACCTCAGCCCCACGGCGAGGGTGCCAAGTGTCTGACTCCTGCCGATCTGATATTGATCACCGATCTTAGGGATAGGTCATCAATATCAGAGTCCAGGAAAACCCCTTTAAATCTTGGTGGATTCCATATCATCATTCTGCATGCAATACGAATCTATAGATATTCTAAATAAGAAATATATTTGCAGATTACTCTCCAATCTGATGTCCTTATGGAAACCTCTTTGCTGTATTATACCTGCAGTCAACCATAGTGCAGTAGTGATAGTTACCAGGACTGTGTTTGCATTGAATTTCACAAACAGCTGCCTGCTGACCCTCGCACCATCCCCCTCACATTATCTTATTTCTTGCAGGAGAGCTTTTCTTCCATGAAAACCTCAAGGATGCAGATTTTTTTTTTTTTGTGTTGCTCAAGTCACCTCTTAAAACACTTCTATCTGTATATTCTGAGATCTGCGGAAAGTGAAGCTTGTACTAGAGACGAGGATGATTGACCCTGATGGTAGATATTCGAGGGATAGGGGGGTCTCGTATAGATTAGCCCTGTGCAAAACCCGTCCATGCCCTAGAACGGTGTTTGACGTATTTGACTCTTTACATTCAGCTTGACCGTCCTGTTTTGTGGGTTCAAGTATTTTTTTTTTTAGGGATAGTCTGGAAATTAGTTTTTTTTCACATTCTTTAAGTGGTTTTTCAGGGTTTTCACTGTGATGGCCTATCCTCAGTATTGGTCAGGGTCCGGTACCTGCACCACCACTGATTAGGTGTTTGACGAATCCCTAGGGCTCCCGTGACCACTGTGGTCTCCGCACTGCCTACCAAGCACAGCGCTGTACATTTGATAACCGCCGTATCACGGCTCAGCCCCATTCACTTCAGTGGGACTGACCTGCGCCTAGGTCATGTGACTGATGAACGTGACATCACTTGGCTTAGTAAGAGGCCGGAGCGCCGCTGCCTCTTCATACGGCCGATCAGCAGGGGGTGCCGCTGGTCAGATCTCCACCGATCTCCTATTAATGGCCTGTCCTGAAGATGAGCCATCAATATGAAAATCTCAGAAAACTCTAAATATTTCTGATGTCGTGAAAGGGGAAAGGACGCTGACGTGGGTTTTCTATTTGCGGACTGTGCTTCCTTTCCGACCTCTTCCTTGCAGCTTTATATTTTTACTTGGAATCTGGTTTTATTGTCGTCGTCCATCCTGTTGTCCTGCAAGGTTGATCCAGAGGAAAGCAAAAAAAAACCCCTATGAGGTGGATGCCAGTCTTCCTGTCTGAATTTCAGCACTTTTAGTTTTAATTGACTTAGGCTGGTTTCACACTAGCGTTATGAAGGGGCCCGCCGAATCCGTAGTGATAATACAACCATGCGGATCCGTTTGTATTATCTTTAACATCTCTTAGACGGATCCGACATGAACTCCATTGAAAGTGAATGGAGGACGGATCCGTTTACTAGTGGGTCACACCAAACGGATCCGTCCCCATTGCCTTGCATTGGTGGGGTCATTCCGGATCCGTCTTGGTGCGGAGCCCGAGACCATAGAGAGCAAACCGCAGCATGTTACGGTTTGCTCTCCGGTCTGGAGATGGAACGGAATACATTTTGGAGCATTCCGTGCTCTTCAGTTCAGTTTTGTCCCCATTGACAATGAATGGGGACAAAACTGAAGCGTTTTATTCCGGTATTGAGCCCCTATGACGGAACGCAATCCCGGAATATATAAACGCTAGTGTGAAAGTAGCCTTAGCTGTATGAGGCCTCGTTTTATGCCGGAGAAGAAAAACTATTTTTTGGCTCAATCTTCTGTTTCATACCAATCAATTTTCACACTCAATAACCTGTTAACCTTGTCTCCGACAGCGTAACCTGAAACCTGGTGGCCCAACGGAAAGGGGGAGTCTCTGTACTAATCTACCTCCGGCAGTCCAATAGACTGGAGAGACAGTGTGCATGCCCGACCACTGCTTCGTTATAACAGAAGGAGCACACCCCACGTTCATGGCCGGTGGAGGTCCAGCAATGGTACTGGGCAGGCTGTTCAGAAAGTTCTGCATTTCTGGCCCTTGCGTTAGGTTGTAGTTTAATTTGCAGCTTTCTAGTCAGTACCGCAGTATTCGTCTGCAATATTCTTGGCCGTGCACCACCTGTTAAGCCGGACGATTCTTGGCATCCCGGGGTGTTTATGTCCACAGGGTCCCCTTTCACTTGGGGTTTTTTTTCGATCGTACCATTCTTTGTCTGCACTTGATGCCATTGCATGAAATAACCCCACAGAATCGTCAGTCTTTGAAATACTGGCCTGGGTAGTCCAGCACCGATGACCCTGCCTTGTCTCAGATTGCTCAGATTTTCTCATTCTAATATAGATTCACACCGAAACGAATCCACTGGAAACTAGCTCACTTAATTTTATGCTGCACGTCTCCGACCTCAGTACAGGAAAGATCCAACCATTAAAGGGCAGGGATCTCCATGCAGTGTAATCTTGGAGTCATTTATTAAGACCGGCATTTTAGACGCTGGTCTTAATACCCCTTGCGTTGAGGCTCCGGCCTCTACATAACTTATGCTCGTCCACTTACAGCTTAACGGGGTTGTCTCATGATGGACAATGGGGGCATATCGCTAGGATATGCCCCCATTATCTTATAGGTGCGGGTCCCACCTCTGAGACCCGCACCTATATCCAGAACAAACCCCTGAAAGTGAAGGAGGGCACGCTGTGCATGCGCAGCCGCCCTCCATTCATTTTCTATGGGGCCAGCTTCCGTCGGCTCCATAGAAATGAATGGGAGCAGGGCCTCACGTGCGCGGTATGCTCCCATTCAGTTCTGTGGGGAGACGGCTTGGTGGTTGCTAAACCGGAGTCCTCCAGCCACCACCTTGCGGGACTCCATTCTGGATATAGGTGCGGGTCCCATTGTCCATCATGAGACAACCCCTTTAACTCTTCGCCAGCTCCCTTGGGGAAGAAGTCTGATTCTGCTGCAAATCCCCTTTGAGGACAATTCTGCGACAGATATACTGCAAAAATTGGCGTATATCTATTCATAAATGACCCCCTTGGTCTTTGCTGCACAGGCGCCTCCAGTGAGCACTTTCCGAAACACATCATGTGTTTTCGGGTAGTGACGACTACATACATGACATCCTCTGTACTTGAATCCGTGCATGTGCTGGGGCTTTGCCTTCAAGATGCGGTGATAGACTGCATCCTTACAATTGCATGTGGTGATGTTTGTAGCCTTTACCTAGATTTGCGGCTGATCACGTCCATGAAATTTGCTAAATCCCTGTGTGAGGTTCAGCGCTCAGGACAATTTTTTTTTTTTCTAGGATGGGATTACAGTACTCGAGATCTGTCCTTCGGTTCCTCCTTAGCGTGTTTTTGCAGGCTGCACAGCACACGGGTATGTCATCTGTTTCCTCTTGTCTGGAGCAGCGGCGCTGCAGCCTCTCGGCTAATGCTTCCCAGACCCGTCCTGAAGCTGATGAGTCATCCTCACGCTCCAAGTCTCTGTGTGCGCAGCCATCTTGTAATTTCCTTCCGTGTATCCCTAGTCAGCCATGACCCTAAAAGCAAGGAAATGGTGCCAGAGCCTTTTATTCACAGGCTCCTCGCCATATTCGCCGTCACTGTACCTGCAAAACGTTGCATTTACACGTACAGTTTAATGTTATGGGAGGTTTTCAATCGATATGACCGGGTTTTGCATGTTCACATTATTTCAGTTTATATGCCGAGGGGAAACACTATATTGTATGAAAAGTCAAATAACGTAAAGCGCCATATATATGTTAACATAAGTCGAGTTCATGGATTTCTATCTGCTTGTTTTATTGGACCATGTGACTATAAATTGCAGAGATCTGGTTCACATTAGTGTGAATTCACATGCGACAGGTTTATTTCTGCAGCCAAGCATCAGCTCCATACGCGTGAATTGGGGTATTTTTCTGCAGCCGTCAGATGGGTTTCTGCGAGCCCTATTCAGGGGTGTCAGAAATTTCTGTTTGTGGACGCCCCCCTAAAACCTCACATTGACTGTTATAGATGATAGGTCTTGACTACAGATGAGCAAATCGAAATGTGTTCCGCACCTCCGAGGGGCTATCCTGCAGGTGAAGAAGATCCCCCCCCTCCCCCCGCCGCTTGATTGACATGGACGGACATGTTGCCCGGCCCTGTTAATTTAACGCCTGCGCCTCAGCTCCGTGTATTTGCGCAAACGCAGAAGCTCTGCTCCCGGAGCAGCTACTGTTTGTGCGATACTACCTGGAAGGGGTTAATTAAAAAAAACAACAAAAAAAGTATATGGCTATTATTATTAATGAACGTTACATCTCGCCTTCCTGAAAAAGCATCGGAAGACATGGCAGCGAGCAGATGGTTTTAGAAGTTTGCTCAGGAACCGACTGCAGCAGGACATTGCGTAGTGTTATCCACACGAGAGACTGTCAACATGACTGTTACCGTGGAAACAGAGTGTGTTGCTGCTTCTCCTGAATAGCTCTCGCCGCTGTGGCAGATCGCCATGCGGTTTCCACCTTAGTGTATGTAGGTGCTTTTAATGGAATCTGCACGTTGAGGTGTTACCTGTTATACCTGAGAGCCTGCTGCAAATCATGAAAAAAAAAAAAAAAAAAAAAATATATATATATATTCCTTATTTCATATGCATTTTATATCAGTTTTCGGGTAAGCTGGGTGATGACCAGTATGATGACAAAGTCTGTCCTAAAGCTGATGGTGAGGAATGTACGGATATCGTTCGAGCGGAGAATTTTACTTGCTTTATGACATGTTGCTCTAATATGTTTGCTCTTTATATCATTTAGTCTTCATTCACACGTCCGTATGTGTTTTCCGTTCCGTTTTTGCAGATCCGCAGTATACGGATGACGTTCCGTATGTCATCCGTGTTTCCGTTTTTTTTTTTCGGATCCATTGTAAGGGCCCGTTTACACGACCGTGTGAACGGGTCCGCACCTATTCCACAAATTTGCGGAATAGGGGCGGGCCCGTTCACCTCTACGGGCGGCACACTATCTTGCTGAGCCTCGGCTCCGTGCCGCGGCTCAGCAAGAAAAGATAGAACGTGTCCTATACTTGTCCGTACGCACGGACAAGTATAGGCATTTTCAATGGAGCCGCCCGGCGTGTTTTCCGAGCGCTGCGGAACACACGCCAGGCGGCCCCCGTATTTTTGCGTATCCGCAGTAATGCGGATCCGCAAAAATACGGCCGTCTGAACGGGGCCTAACAATGCCTATCCTTGTCAGCAAAACAGACAAGAATAGGACATGTTCTGTCTTTTTTGCGGAACGGAAATACGAACATATGGAAACGGAATGCATACGAAGTACCTTCCGTTTTTTTTTTTTTTTTGTGGACCCATTGAAATAAATGTTTCCGCATACGGTCCGCAAGAAAAACGTAACGGACAAGGAAACAAAATACGGACGTGTGAATGAAGCCTTATACAAATTCTGTTTGTTATACGTTTGCTTGACTGTGGAATCAGTCATTGTGGTGACGGACCTTTAGTGGGTTCAGTCCTGTCTATGGGTTGTCGATGTCGCTAGGTCCTAAGCTGTGCGCAGGATTATGCCTCATGCCCATGGCCATGTTGAAGTCAGTGGGTCCATAGAGAACATGGATGGTATCTTTATTTTACAGACCGCAAAATACATGCGATCGTACTTTATTCCAATTGACCGCCCCTTTAATTAAAGGAATATATGCAAGCACCTATGTTAGGGCTCCTTTTCTATATATGCACTTAGCAGCTTGGTCTCCCATGAGAGTCAATAGATCAAACTAAGACACGGTATATTACACAATTAGGGCTCATGCACATAAACGTATTACCTATCCCCCACCCCGTTTTTTCCATGACGTCTTCAATAGATAGTCACTTCAATGGGTCTACATAAAAAAACGGAATTTACTCTGTGTATCCCGTTTCAGTAATTTAGGGTCCAGACGTTCCGTTCTGCATAATGCGGACCACAAAACAGGCAACAGTCGGGTGCATGAGCCCTTAAGTCTCTTCACCCGTTCTCCCTGTTGTCTGCAGAAGTTCAGACATTACTGCTGTCGGGTTGGAGACCCGCGCCTACACTAGTTGAGGATGCGGACCGACAAGCACACATTCGGCCATACTGGATTATTTCTATCTGATCGGAACACGAAGGGTCCGTTCCCAATGACATAACGTGAAACCTCCTAGAAGACCTCGCTGTCGGGTATTAGCACAAAGAGGGCGAGCAGGCAGATCGCAGCGCGTTTGTGTCCATAGATACCTTGGCACATCGATCTGAGTGATTCACTTTGTTGTTGCAACAGGTACTGTGTGAAAGGTGACATTCATGAAGGTTTAGACCTGGTTGCTTAGTTAAATGGAGGCCTTGTGCGAGACTCGGCCTTCGATCAGGTCTTACGTGACCTCCCAGGAAGCACTGTCCGTGTGTCTGCCAGATCTCCCGCACCCGAACGCTGCTGACCTGACCTGACCGTAACCTAGTGCTTTATGATGCAGTCAGTTCATATCTGATGGCGCATGATGATGTGAGTCCAGTACGAGAGATCCGCCATCAGATATGAACTGACTAGGATACCGTCAGTGCAGGGGAGCCCTTAGTCTGTAATGGTGCCCTCACACGCTATGGAAATTTCTGCCAGAAAATCCGCAGGATTGTTGCAGATTCTTTCGGTGTGAAGTACGGTGCAGATTTTGGTGCAGATTTCCTGTACGGAAAATCTCTCCATTCAACTCAATGCCTGATTCTGCAGTAGAAAAAATCTGCAACTAAATCTGTATGGATTTTGCTGGCAGGATTTTCTACGGCAGAATCAGTTTGCCATAGGATGACATGGTAGAAGCCTTGATGTTACAGATTTTATGGCAGAATTTTCGGCAGCGTGTGAAGGCACCGTAACAGTCTCAAAAACAAGGTGTATGTCATTGCAGTAGACGCTGTTCCTCTGATGTCTGCCCACCTTCCTTCCTGCTTTGCTTTTTATTCCAGCTCTGACTTGTTACTGTGTGATGTGCTCCAAAATGTATTGTGACGGTCCCGTACTATTTAGATGTCCTGTGTGTATATATGTGTGTGTGTATATATATATATATATATATATATAGCGTTCATTCACATCGGGCCTGTCATGGGTGCCGTCCTGATACAATCATGAATTGAGTATATATCCCACAATTCATTGCACTGGTGCAGTTTCCGAGTTTACCCTCTGGCATAATTCATCCTGATCTTCCTTGTTCACGATGCTTGAACTAACGAGATGAACAAATCCATTTGTTGCGTTAGCAGGACTTAACCTATACTGGGCTATCAGAAGATTGACAGGGCTGGACACTTAGCCTGGCCCCTGACCATTTTCTGCCTACGTTGCCCCTCAAATTAGCAGAGCAAGACCAGAAGCTCAGGGTTCAGCTTCGAAGCAGTGACTGCGCCGGCGCCGCCCTACTCAGCAGTGTAGCTGCACCTGCGCAGACGTTGCTCCGAAGCAGAGTCTCTGCCCTTGCTCTGCAGTGGTGCAGGTGGGAAATTGTCAGGGTCAATCTAAGGGCTCAGTCAGATGGCCGTATGCTGTCCGCAAAAATGTGGATCCGTTTTTTGTGGATTAGATACTGACCCATTCACTTCTATGGGCCCTTTTCTTCCATTCCACAAATCTGCAAAACAAATGAAACATGTCCTATACTTGTCAGTGAAAATCAAGACATAGCCCAATTGAAGTCTATGCGTCTGCAAAAATACGGAATGCTATCTGTTTTTTTGCAGACATTCTGAACTGTCCCCAAAAAAAAAAACGGATCCACATTTTTGCGGACAGCATACGGCCGTCTGAAAGAGCCCTAAATGTCCAACCCTGTCAATCTTTCGGCAGGTGGGCTCTTCTTTACCTGCGGGACAGCCCCTCACAGGTAAAGTCCTGCTAATGAGACCAATTGATTTGCTTATCTCTAGAACAACACCGGGGTACAAAGCAAAAGCACACAGGAGGTGGGTGATTATAACCCCATAAGCCTATGACCACACAGGACACGTCTGCTGTGCTAAATCCGTAAGGCTACTTTCACACTAGCGTTTTTAAATTCCGGTACTGAGTTCCGTCATAGGGGCTCAATACCGGAAAAAACGCTTCAGTTTTGTCCCCATTCATTGTCAATGGGGACAAAACTGAACTGAAGACAACGGAATGCTCCTGAAAGCGTTCCGTTCCGTCTTCAGACCGGAGAACAAACCGCAACATGTTGCAGTTTTCTCTCCGGTCCAGGCATCCGCACCAAGACGGATCCGGAATGACCCCCAATGCAAGTCAATGGGGGCGGATCCGTTTGGTGTGACACACCAGTAATCCGGATCTGTCCTCCATTGACTTGCAATGGGGGGTCATTCCGGATCCGGCGACAGACAGACAGACACATACATACTCACATACTCCAGGCAGGGACGCCGGCAGCGTGTCTTCACGCGCCTCCTGCGCGCAGCTATGACGTTTCCCCACTGCGCCCAGCAGAGGGCGCTGTGGGGAATCGTCATCACTGCGCGCAGGAGGCGCGTGAAGACATGCTGCCAGCGTCCCTGGCTGGAGTATGTAAGTATGTATGTGTGTATGTATGTATTTGCTCGGTGTCTGTGTCAACATGTGTGTGGCTGGAGCGCTGCTCGGCTCCACACATGTATCAGCGGCAGTACGGATCCGTCGGCACCCTTTAGGTGCCGGATCCGTGCTGCCGCTAGTGTGAAAGTAGCCTAACTTCCCGAATCTAATTTCATGGCGCACATCCTGTCAGTTTCCCATAGAGTTCACCCGCTGCCTCGTAAAGGGTGAAATCTGCATTGAAATCCCACAACATAAATTGACAATCACAAATGCTGTGCGGGTTCGGATGCAGAAATTTTCCGCAGCGCGTGGATGAGATTTTTGAAAATCTTCTATGCTGCTACCGTCAGAGCTGTGGATTGTCCTCCCGCAGGGCCATGTGCTGCCGACAGAAGGGGATTTTTGTACTTGTGCCTTCCCATGTTGCGGGACCATTCATCTGAATGAGGTTTGCAGAAATCCATGTGCTTGCCCCCAAAACAACCCCTCGCTCACATTCATGGAGCTGATTTTCACGTACAGTTTCTACAGCAAAACCTGCCCTGTGTGAATGCACCCAGACATATGGGCCAGTTATAGCCGTCGCTCCCAATATTTGTGCTGATTAGAGATGAGCGAACGTGCTCGAAACGAGCACTGTACCACTCGGCTCCCCTTTGCTCGCATGGGCGCAGGCATCCGCTTCCGTCCTCCTCAGGAAGGGGGGGATTTAAGGGCTTCTTATCCAATAAGTGGAAATCTAGAACACAAGACAACGACTGAATAGGTGTTTACGGCTCTTGGCAAATCGGAGTCGCCTTTTATTATAGCAAAAATCAGACAACGGCCAAAAGTCGGCCGTTGCTCATCTCTACTGCTGATATTTAAGGGCCCTAAGATGGACTTTTCAGCGATTTATGTGTCTTGAAATTCTTCATTATTTCCACGGGAAATGCTCCTTCTTGCATCATATTTAATAGCCATGGTAAAAGTAATCTTTCATGTGGAGGTTTTATCGGACAGGATTCAGCTGACGGTTTGGATATCTGCTCTTAATTGCTGCCAAGAGTTGACTTCACAGCATTAACCCAATAGGCGCTGCCACATATCAGCTTCCGTATTTTCCATTTTTCTTGTTAATGATCCCCCATATTTTCAGAAGAATATTGGTGGCCGTAGTTGCTGTTTCAAACCTATGTTAAATTTTAGTATTGGAGGAGCATGTACAGATGTTCAGTAGCTTTGCAGCAGAAACATCCACCCCGATATTGTACAAAGCACCCGTTAAATTTCAGATTTATTTTTTTTTTATACTTAGAATTCCTACTACTTTGGAAAAGGAGGCTGCAGCATTTACCTGGGGTCTTTTAGAAGCTTACAGTCTGAGCGGGAAGAACGTGTGGATACCTGCACGTCTAATTGTAGCTTATTCAGTTATCTGCCCCAAGCAGTTGCCAAAGGTATGGCCTGATAAGGCCTCTATGACACGTCGGTTAATCACGGATGCACGCTGTCCCTGTTCTCCACAGACAGGACATGTACTCATTGATTTTAGTGTGTTTATTTACTCGTCAGTGTGGCTCAGTTGAAAAAAGAAAAATCACGGAGAAATGCCATTTTGATCCGTGATGCGCCCATTGAGGTCTATGGATCCATGAAAACAAAGGTGGCCTCCATGTTTGGTTAGTGGTTTTCACCAACCGTTGCTAGGTGATACTTTGAAAATCCCATTTCATCCTTAAACAGGGCCTCTCCCCGCTCCTGACATGCCCGTTTTAATATCTTCATGCATTCCCCATCTTCTGGAACATCTATTCTTATGTCTCTATGTTGTGCCATTCCTTTATTATTTCTACTAGAAGTTATGAATGAATTACTAGCAGTCTGCAGTAAGGGTACAGAGGGGAGGTGACCAGTTGGGGGGGTGTACGAGAGACTGCACATGCAGTGCTCGGGCATTCCTTCATACAGCTTATCAGCGGGGGTGCCAGGTGTCGGACCCCCGCCGATCTGATGTTGATGACCTATCCTGAGAATAGGTCATCAATATTAAAAGCTCAGGCAACCCCTTTAAAGTGTCTGTGTAATATGGATGACACACAGAGGGCAAAAACGGACCAAACGGATCCTTCACGGGCATCTTCGCGGATGAACCACTCACCATCTTTTCACGTTTGTCTACACCGTCGTGTGAAAGAGGCCCAAGTCAGAAAGCCTCTTGGGTACCTCCATATGCCTCTGCTTTAATTCGGAAGGGTAAGGAGCCTTTTTATGTCCAATTGTATTCCAGTGCGTGATACATGTATGGATCTGCACGGAAAAGCCGCACCGTGGCCGTCCGGCATAAAGCAGCCGTTCTGGAAAAATCCCACATACGAGGAGGAACTTCTTAATTCCACTTTACAGCAAAATGATGATTCAGAATAAATCCAGCGCGAAACCTCCGACTTTTGGCCGTTGTCTGATTTTTGCTATAATAAAAGGCGACTCCGATTTGCCAAGAGCCGTAAACACCTATTCAGTCGTCGTCTTGTGTTCTAGGTTTCCACTTATTGGATAAGAAGCCCTTAAATCCTGATATCAGGTCGGGGTGAGGTCACATTTCTTGCGTCCAACTCGAAAACTGATGGAAATTAGACAGTGGTATTTCCTATGGTCTTGTTCCTGCCCTCCCTTCGTACAGTGTTGCATCAGCCATGTACTTTTTTTTTTTTTTTCACACGTGAAGACTTAATGTACTTAAAGGGAACCTGTCCTCTCCGAAACACCCCCTGAACTAGAGTAAGAGATGTATAGTGTAAGTGATGCTGAATCCGAATATGTACGTTTTATCTTCATACTCACTTCCATTCTGACGCTGTGCTCCCACAAACCAGCAGTAAAATGCACTCAGTGGACTCCAGTGCTCACTCACATAATGGAGAGTCCTCTCAATGCATTTTACTGCAGGTTTGTGGGAGCTCAGCGTCAGAATGGAAGTGAGTATGAAGATAAAACTTACATATTCTGATTCAGCATCACTTACACTGTACACCGCTTACTCTAGTTCAGGGGGTGTTTCGGAGATGACAGGTTCCCTTTAAGTTTTCATTTTTTTTTTTTTTTTTTTTTTTTTTTTTTTTTTTTAACAGCAGTGACATCGGCCTGCAAAACAGGAATCAGATTGTTTTATAGACTCGTCTTCTTATAGTCTAGGAAAAGAGAATTTCTTCCTAAAATGAGACAAATCACATAGAAATACGAGGACTTTTTCAGTGCAATGATTATAGTTAAAGGGGTTGTCCAAGATTTTGATATCTGATCAGTGCTGCCGATCGGCGGTCCATTCCTCTTCCTAGGCCTGGTGAATGGGGCTGAGCTGCAGTACCAAGCACATCCACTATACAGTGTACGGCGCTGTGCGAGGAGGCTGCAGTCCACACCCGGAGCGCCACAGCCTCCGCAAATAGGTGATCGGCGAGGGTCCCAGCATGTGTACACTGTTATTTTTAATAGGGTTTTTTTTTTTTTCCTGTATTCTACCTCAAAATCCACGGCCCATTGTCTTCCGTGGGAATTCATGTTACCACTTATACAACATTTTTTTTTTTCTGTGGGTCTAATCCACGTTCAGACTGCAGATCCGTGGCAGAAATCCGAAGGTCCGCCTCAAGTTTCTGCCGCGGATTCTGGGTCGGATTTTTCCATACTGCTAATATACGTTCAATCCCCTGATGTCCCTCTAGTTCATGCCTTGCAAAGGGTTAATATAAGGGTATAGCATGGACCCCGGCGTGGGTCTTGCCATGTAGCCTGGTATTTGGCAGTTGTATTTCTTGCATAACATCTGTGAGGTGCACAGGCTGCCAGCGAGTGCTTTCCCTGAAGCATATATTGGTTGGTCGTGTGCCATGCACGCAGGTAATTCCCCTCCCCCCGCCTATTAAATACACCGCGATCATCCGTTTTAATTGGCACCAGGACAGATGCAGCAGTGTCACACAAACAGGTTGAAGCGCTCAGCGCCGCAGTTTGTGAAAAGATCCAATTGATTAAAATTCCTCCCCCGCCCCCCTGCTCCTCACTGCCGAGGACTCCCAACTGTGCCTCTCCCTGCGTTTTATAGAGGTCACGTATGGCGCAGAGCCTCCATGATAAGACTGGTAATCGGAAATGCCTTCTCCTGACTGTACGGCGCGCGGGAGGAGGATGGGCTGTCAAGGGATGCTGTGAAAATGGAGAAGGCTGTTTGTCTCCACCGTGAGATTACATGTATGTTCTAGTAACCCCCTGACAAGCGCTGCCTTCGGTGTCCTGTCTCCATGGCAACACGGACCAAATCTTGGCAGTCTCTTCAGCTTGCACTTTTTTTTTTTTTTGCATTGATTTCCAGGGTAGATGAGACCCACCGCACCACAGATCCCTGTCCCCTCTGCCAATGTCGACTCTGCCTAATGCAGATTTACATTATCAGGTGAAATTGTAACGGGCACGTTGCATTACTTGTAAAAGTCTGTGGTGCACAGCGTGCTGTATTGGGGTGCCTGCACAGAGGGGCGGGGGCGAAGGCGCTGAAGATCCGTGCGAATTGTCGTGCACATTTCTGTACCTTTCTGCACCCAAACCGCTCCGAAAATAGCAATTTCTAAGATCGGGTCTTGGTGCAGTTTTTATATAAAAAGGATGAAATCCGCAGCTAAAACCGTAAACGTACTTGCTGCGGTTTTGTGAATTCACACGGCAGGTCAGTTCCTGCGCAGAAATAAACCGCAAAGTGTGCTTTGAGATTTTTCATCTGAACACTAGGGTTGGGAAATAACAAAAATGTTCCCACGCTAACGATATCGCGAAAAATTTCTTAATACCCACATAGAAGAAACTGAGACATAATACTGTATAAGCCCCATATGTTATAATGTCTCCCTGATGCCTCCATACAGTATACAGTAATATCTCCTTGTGGCCTCTATACTATGGGAGCCACAAGGAGACATTTCTGTATACTGTGTTGGCATCAGGGAGACATTATACAGTATAGTGGCATCAGAGACATGTTGTATGGGACCACAAGGAAACTTTATGCTGTATGGGGGCATCGGGGGGACGTTATGCTGTATGGGGGCATCGGGGGGGGGGCGTTATACTGTATGGGGGCGTCGGGGAGACGTTATACTGTATGGGGGCGTCGGGGAGACGTTATACTGTATGGGGGCGTCGGGGAGACGTTATACTGTATGGGGGCGTCGGGGAGACGTTATACTGTATGGGGGCGTCGGGGAGACGTTATACTGTATGGGGGCATCGGGGAGACGTTATGCTGTATGGGGGCATCGGGGAGACGTTATGCTGTATGGGGGCGTCGGGGAGACGTTATGCTGTATGGGAGCGTCGGGGAGACATAATGCTGTATGGGGGCGTCGGGGAGACGTTCTCCTGTATGGGGGCGTCGGGGAGACGTTCTCCTGTATGGGGGCGTCGGGGAGACGTTCTCCTGTATGGGGGCGTCGGGGAGACGTTCTCCTGTATGGGGGCGTCGGGGAGACGTTCTCCTGTATGGGGGCGTCGGGGAGACGTTCTCCTGTATGGGGGCGTCGGGGAGACGTTCTCCTGTATGGGGGCGTCGGGGAGACGTTCTCCTGTATGGGGGCGTCCGGGAGACGTTCTCCTGTATGGGGGCGTCGGGGAGACGTTCTCCTGTATGGGGGCGTCGGGGAGACGTTCTCCTGTATGGGGGCGTCGGGGAGACGTTCTCCTGTATGGGGGCGTCGGGGAGACGTTCTCCTGTATGGGGGCGTCGGGGAGACGTTCTCCTGTATGGGGGCGTCGGGGAGACGTTATACTGTACTGTCAGGTCGACTGTCCCAATGACATCACTAAAGTACTACGGCAATTAAGAAGCGGTGATATCGCTGTTTAATACCTCAGTTTATCATAGATACTAGTGTTTTGCCCTTCCCTATACTATGCTGTGGTTTTTCCGCACAGTGAAGCCGCGCAGGTTCCCTTGGTGCCTAATATTGGGCTAGCGGAGAAAAAGGTGGTCAGTGGTCACAGCCTTGTTGAGTCCTGGATGCAGAACGCTCGGTTTATAGGGAGAAATGTCCTTCTAATTTTCTCAGAAATTCCTTGGCATACTTCTATCGCTCCCTGTTATCAGCCACCGCAGGGCGGCGAGAGGCTGACGGGCAGGGATTTTCCAGATGTACTGCAGGATTCAGATCGGTTGAATAGATCTACTTACTAAAACACATCTAGGTGTTATTCGGGGAGGGGGCTGCATAGCCCTGCATGGCGGCGCTGGGAGGAGGCGTGATTAAATTGAGGTCGCAGAAGGGATCGCCGGAGCGGTTATCCATTATATTCCTGTACGTGTTTGGAACAGAAAGCAGCCAGTGAACCTTTATGGTTCGAGCCCGTGCTGCATTTTTTTTTTTTTTTACTTGGGAAATAAGATTAATGCTTTCTGCATCTAGGACAGAAATAGGGCAGCCGGGGAGACGGATGATTCCAGAAGTTGCCTGACAGTGATCCATGAGACTGGAAGTTTGCTGCACCAAAGAATTTGCTGGATTTAGAACTTAAATGGGGGAAAAAAAATCCCGATCCAATTATCTACATTTACAGAAAAGGTGGTGATCGTTGGCATCACACCCTAAAGATGCATCGATATTAGAGACTTTCACACGAGCGAGTTTTCTGCGCGGGTGCGATGTGCGACGTGAACGCACAGCAGCCGCACTGAATCCTGACCCATTCATTTCAATGGGTCTGTGTACATGAGCGTTTTTTTTTTTTTCACGCATCATTTCTGCGTTGCGTGAGAATCGCAGCATGTTCTATATTCTACGTTTTTCACGCGGCCCTGGCCCCATAGAAGTGAATGGGGCTTCAGTGAAAAACGTATTGTATCCGGAAGCAAATGCGGATACAATGTGTTTTTCACTGATGGTTGCTAAGAGATGTTGTTTGTAAACCTTCAGTTTTTTATCACGCGCGTGAAAAACGCATCAAAACACATTGCACACGTGCAGAAAAAACTGAACATAGACAATACTGACTGAACTTACTTGCAAAATGGTGCGAGTTTTCCTGAACACATCCGGACCTAATCCGTGACACTTGTGTGAAAGAGGGCTGATCCCATCGGCGGTCACAGTTGTGCAGTGTTTTTTTTTTTTTTTTTTTTTTTTTTTTTTTACTCCTCGTGGGATCTGTAATTATATTATAAAGCTGTAGAAATAATGGGGTACAGATCAGTTACGTTCACTAGAAGGGATGATTTACAGCAAAGCATTAGGGGCTCCTCCACCTTCCAAAACTCCTTTATGATTGACCCCCTCCAAGAAAAAAAAAATCCCAAATGCCTGCCTGAGGTTTTTTTTTTATGGTAGATGGTAGTTTTACTCATATAGCTTGTTTCTGGTGTTTTTTTTTTTTTTGTTTTTTTGTTTGTCTTGCATTTTTATATAGGAAAGTATAAGTAAAATATGTCTGTCACTTCCTATGTAGAGCGGCAAAAAAAAAAAAAAACTATGCAAAAACCCCATTACAAAACGCAACACACTTTGATGTGATTAAAAAACACCTCAAGGAACAGAAAATGCCACAACAAAAAAAATCTGTTCCGCATGTAATATTGCCCATAGATTTCCATGTAGCATCTGGGGCTAAAATAATATCCTGCAAAAAGAGACGAAAAAAAATGTGCCAAAAAATGCAAAACATTTCAAAAATGTGAAAAAACCTGTGAAACCTGCCTTAGTCCAGCTCTTAATATAAGCGCTTTGATTCCAGCCTTTGACCGCACATTCTGCACTCGGCCGCCGGTTATTTGTGGCTGCAGTAGGGAGACACCGTTACGACTTTCCTAATGAATGATGGATGCCAGCGTAGTCTGGGCAGAGGGGTGGCACTTTATTCTCTTCCACCTTACGGTTCAGTTCCTGAGGACTTCCATAAAATTCTTGGCTACTTCGAGGGGGGCAGATCGTGATCGTAGAAACCCACAACACTGTCACATAGGATGACGTGGACCCGGCCATGTGGCAGTGAAAGCCACGGATCAATGCCTCATTTTTGAAACGTACCACTTGCCAATTAGTTTGTTAGTGTTTTTTTTTTTTTTTTTATAATCCGGGTGGGATTTAATTGATCGCATGCAAGTCTGCTTTACAGCATTGGTTGTGAGCATGCGGGCGCCTTCACACGCTGCAGGTTTTCGCTGCAGAAATATCTGCTTGGTAGCAAGCACAAGTCCAATTTAGAAGAATGAAACTGATGCTCAGTCGCTGCAATTTCTGCAGCAAAAACTGCAGAGTATCAAGGCGCCCTGCTTCTCTACGGTTGAGGCAGGATAAGCGGCTGCTAGACATCTCTGGCACAGCGTGTCTTTGTTGATCGGCGGATCGACGCACTTTAGGGGTGCCTGCCTCAGGATAGGTCATCAGTATCTGATCGGTGGGAGTCCGACACCCGGGACCCCCGTGATCAGCTGTTTGAGAAGGCACCGGCACTCTCGTGAACGCCGCAGCCTTCTCTTAGCTTTTCCTAGGCCAGTGATGTCACGTTCATCGGTCACGTGGCCTAGGAGCGGCTCAGCCCCATTTAAGTGAAAGGGGCTGAGCGCGATACCAAGCATGACCACTATACAATGTACGGCGCTGTGCTTGGTGAGCGGGGAGAAGGTAGCGGCGCTCACAGGACAGCTGATCGGCGGGGGTCCCAGGTGTTGGACTCTCACCAATCAGATACTGATGACCTATCCTGAGGATAGGTCATCAGTAGTACAATCCCGGAAAACCCTTTAATACGGTATCGGCAAAGTGTATGAGATTAGACAAGCCTCATATACACTTTGCTTTTTCTTCTTAGGTGTGGAAATTGACCTCCCGCGCGGATTTTGAAATCTGCAGCATGTCAGGTCTTGTTGCCTTTTTTTTCTTGTGCGGATTTCGCCCTTTTCAATGGAAGGGTGAAATCTGCGGAAAATCTGCGGCGTGTGCAGCCACCCTGCGACGAGCGGTCTTGAAGAAATTGTGCACAAATATCGGTGAGATTTCTGCAGGTTTCCACACCAAAAACAGCATGTGTTGCTTGTGGTTTTTTAAATGGGGGGCGTCCGCGCAAAGAATTGACATGCTGTAGACTTCACAATTCACACGGCAGGTCAATTTCCACAGAACAGAAAAGCGCAGTCTACATGAGGTTTGTGTACTCTCATACACTTTTGCCGGTATTGTATTACGCTGCTGATTTTCTGCGCGGAATAAATGCGTGTAATCCGCAACGTGCGCTGGTAGAGGCATAGGAAGTTTTGATTTGTGCGGTTCTCAGTGCAGAGGCCCCCAGAACAAGGAGAGAGAAGCCCTCGCATATGGCGAGCGCTCTCTCCTTTATGCAGGGGGTGGAATCGGGAGACTTTCTATTGAGGTTGTCTCCATCCCCCTCCTGCAGTGAGGCTGATATCCGAGCGCTTCCCTCTCCTCCTTGTAGGGATTGGTGAGCGTCTCGGCACTCAGACTTCCACCGATCAAAACGTTCAGTGTGTCTCTAAACTTTTTTTTAAAAAAGCGCAATGACCCTTTAATTCTATTCGCTGCCGGAGATCATGGTCTCATCCCCATAGACACGTCATTGATGGATGCAGCCTGAACCCCATGGCGTCCACTGATACATCTCATGGCTATGGTCAGCCACCAGTTCAGGCCTTCAATTTGCTTTACCATTATCTTTGGCTTTGATAAGAAATACGTTACTGGTTCTGTTACTGGTACCAGTTTAGCAGGACTTGCTGCCCTTCCGCAGGCACGTAAACCAGCTGTGTATGAGGTAATGCAGTCTCCCCGGGGACTGGACGGGGTCCCAGGAGCCAAGGGGCCAATGCACCTAGAAATGTCAATAGTGAGTGTAATATTTAGCTGCCAGACTGACCTTATCTCAACTATCAAACATGACATTACCTGCAGGGGGACGGGGGAAAAAGTGTGCACTTGAGGAGGGAGGGGGGGACATTGGGGAGCAAAACATTTTTCCAAATAAGCAACGATTTAGTGCACAAGTCCCCAGTTCGCATGGAATTTACCATCGGGAAGTGTCTTGCAAAGGAAGTCGTCGTAGAACAGGAAGGAGGTCACGTACGGCTGACTGACAGCCCGTGGGGGGAGGTGCTGCCTAATGGTGGAAATGGCCTGCGGGCACATGTGAAGATAGGAGGTTAAAAGGAGACCTGCAGATTGTCCGATTCTGAGCTGAACGCGCGTAAAACGAGCACATAGGGGCGATCTCTAGGGAAGTCACTGGTGAAGCGTTTTGCAGGACGAGGCAATGTGGTTTAACCCTTTTGAAACCTGTGTGTGTGTAATATATATATATATATAACCACGTTACACGACAGGAAACCGTGGGTTCTGCCAGGGTTATTGATCCTGATCTGTCCTCTGTGCACCAGGATTGCATCATCCACAGCAGCATGGCTGTACAGAGAGGGAGCAGACACAAGGCCTCGTCTCTTCACAGGCTTCTCCCATCCTCCCGCCTCTTCAGGAAACCTCACTAAAGGCCGGCGGCTCCTAAGAGTCACCTTTGTTCTGAAGTTTTCCCCTCCCTCATCTGCGTCCTCCCAGTGCCATATTCAGATGCCTCATTTCCTGTTAACCCTTTGGCTGATGGGTTGAAAACTTTCATATTACTATTATAAAAAATAAATAAATTCTGCACAGTACACATACAGCTTTTTTTTGCAATGGCGCTGTCATAATGGTCATGCTTGGTATTTCTATTTGCCACATTTGAAACCTACAGGAACCTTATAGGGTGCAGCATGGCTGACTGACTTGTATGTAATGTGAAAGGTAAAACTTGGGCGTTCTGGGTATTTTTTTATTTACTTTAGTCACTAGCTATTGAACCAAGGGATTTTTGGGGATCCATGTTGCTTGGACTCTTAGAGTATGGCGGCACTGGTCGCGGCCAGGATCGCAGATTAAGGGTACATTCACACGACCGTATAATTTTATCCGCGTCCGATCTGCATCCGTTCCGCATTTTGCGGAATAGATGCGGATCCATTCATTCCTATGGGTGAATAAAATGTGCAGACAACATTCAGTATGTTGTCCGCATCCGTATTTCCGCATTTCTGGTCCGCAAGAATATGAAGCTTGTCCTACTATTGTCCGCACAGTTATGCGTTTTTTGCGGATCCGTATAATTGAAGGCCTTGACAACTATGAATTATTCATTTTTTTTTTTTTTTTTTTTTTTTAAACCTTCCGTTTTTTGCGGACCGTAAAAAACGGAAGACATGCGGAACACATTCGGAAGCCATTCTTCCGCAAAATGCGGACGCATGGTTCAGTTATTTGCGGACCGCAAAACGGAAAGGACTCAACACGGTCGTGTGAATGTACCCTAATGGGATTGCCGTGCGAGTCGTAGGAGATCCATCAGTGTTAGATTTCTTGCAACTCACGTGACAATCCTGTTCATTTCTACGGGATCACCGCTGCTCTGCGATCATGGCCTCCGCAGCTTAAAGGGGTATTCTCACCTTAGACAATGGGGGCATATTGCTAGGGACCCGCACCTATATCGAGAACGGAGCGGGGAGCGCTGCGCCTGGAGGACCTCAGGTTTCCCGGGGTCCGGCCACCACCAGGAGCAGCTCCCCCGCTGCTCCCATAGAAATGAATGGGAGCACACTGCGCATGCGTGGACACAGCTCCCATTCATTTCTATGTAGCCAACGGAAATAGCTGAGCCAGCGCTCGGCTATTTTCGCTGGCCCCATAGAAATTAATGGGGGGCGGCTGCTCATGCACAGTGCGCCCTCCTTCACTTTGGGGGCTATGTTCTCGATATAGGTGCGGGTCCCAGCGGTGAGACCTGCACCTATAAGACAATGGGGGCATATCCTAGTCTAAGATGGGAATAACCCTTTAAGGAGAACTGCTTTACCAGGTCTCTGCAGCACACTCGGCACAGCAGGTGTTTTACCAAGGACCGCACCATCTATGTAGAAAATTGGCGGTTTTCTACCAAAGCAAGATTTCACGCTGACAAGATGTGTGCAGTGTCCAGTCTAGCAGAAAGCTGGCCAGCGTGACCAGAAAACTGAATGCGTGCGGTTATTGGTCCTGTAATAGGGCCGCCTGCCCCTCCTAAGGGGAGGTTCAGTGTTTGCTGCTGATCACATCTATTCATGTAGAGCAAAAACTGAACAGAAAACGCATCGCCTGACGAGGTCCGCAGATGTATTGTCTGCACGTGTGCGATGTTTTACAGCTTACGTGCCTCTGTATTAATAAAAAAAAGAAAAAACGCCTCTAAAAGGGAATAGGACCCTGCCATAGTCCCGTCTTCTCACACATCTCTCCTCACACTGTGTGTAGTTCCTTCAGAAATGCTGGACAAAGTAGTGCAGCATGACAAGCGCCATGACAGGCCATGGGGTCCGCCGGGCACCATTAGCATCCGGCACGGCCGTCATCTTCATTATTCTGCTCCTGCGATGCAACAGTGGAGAAGATGAGTGCAGATGTGAACAGAACCTTACATCTGGTCCTTTATTTTTTTTTTTCCATTAGCCAGACAATCCATCTGACTAATCCCGATAATATATTCCACGTCAGGTTATACTGTCTGACCGGAGCGTCTGTTCGGCAGACATCTGAGAGAGCGTTCATCTTACGGCTTTTAGATGGTCATTTTTGTATAGGTGGAGCAGGATAAGTACGGCTGCAGCCCTAGTTATAGGTGCAGCTGTATAATACTAGGGCGAGTCTGCACTTCTGAGGGTTTGCTGCAATGGTATTCAGTCTGGACAATAGTCCCTGAGCAGTCTGGACTCCGGGCTGAGACTTTGTACCTGCACTGATACATTGTAGCAGACTATCAGGACTGAGTTCTGTAGATCAGGCAGGATTGCCAAGACTGGATACATTTGTAGCAAACTTTCAGCTCTGAAAAGTTATTTAAAGGGGTATTCCAGTTGGTTAAATTTATCCCCTTTACTGTCCTCTGCAGTGCGATCATCACCAACCACGAGAACAAGGGCCCCATACCCCCTGCAAAGAACAGAGCGCCCGGCCGCTCCATTGATTTCTATGGGAATTCCGGAGATAGTGTAGCGCTGTACTCGGGTGGTATTTTCACATGAATGTTTGCTCTTATTCCATGTTAAAATTTGTTTCAAATCTGCACCCCATTCTTTTCAAATGGGATTGTACGTTGTCAATCACGCAGCCCCAAATTTTGAAATGCACGTGTCACTTCATGATGTGGTTTCCGGGCAGACACCACAGCGGATCAGCTTCACAGATTATCTCCATGGGAATGGGGCTAATCCATACGTGGACCTGTGACCTGGGACTTGCCTAATAATGACCTGTCTTTAGTATAAATTATCAATATCTGATCGGTGGGGGCAAACTCCTGGTACCCTGCTGATCAGCTGTTTGGACTGGAGCCACAGCACTTGGATGAGCACTGCAGCCTCTGTATAGTGTGCCCATCACAGCGCCATATCCTGTGTTAGTGGCTGTGCTTGGTATTGCAGTTGAATTGAACGGGACTGAGCAGCACAAAGGCCATTTGTCCAACGGACGTGACTCTCTGGTAGAGTGACGGGTCGGACCCCCAATGATCAGATATTGATGACCTATCCTGAGGATTGATCATCAATATCAAAGTCCTTTAAAACCCCCTATAATGCAAATCTCTATTAGGAATCAGAGGCTCAGCTTCTGAAATATTTGCTGTGTGTACGTACTCCAAGGGTTATCAATCACTCCACTAAATGAGGAATAGAATAATAAAGTATATTGGAAAGTTGCTGAACTTTCTGTCATACATGCAGGATAAGTAATTGACTGACGACAGCTTCACCAGGTTTATGAGGCCTGATCTGTGGTGGGCAGCAAATCGCAGGGTCAGGGTCAGCTTATAAAAGCTTGTGGTTAAATGAATACATATAGAAATGGCTATTTCCGTCGGCTACATAGCAATGAATGAGAGCGGTGGCCGGACGCTGGAAAACCCGGTGTCCTCCAGGCGCAGCGCTCCCCGCCTCCGATCTCGATATAGGTGCAGGTCCCACACCTATCAGACAATTGGGGCATATCCAAGCGATATGCCCCCATTGTCTAAGATGAGAATACCCCTTGGGGCACACAAATGTATTTTTGGTCCAACACACATTTTTTGCGGATCGGATGGAGACCGTTTGTTTCAGTGGGGCTGGAAAAGATGTGAACAGCGCTCCACATCCTTGTCTGTTCTGTGGCCCCTGCCCCCCCCAAAAAAAACAGCTTTTCCTATAGGCATTTCTGACAAATGGTGGGACGACGTGCAGATCTGCAAACTGCGGGCTGCAAAATACATATACAGTGGTGTGGATGCCCCTTTATATGCGCAGTATATCATACATACTTCTCAGTAAGCAGACCTGTTCTAATGCTCGGCTCTCTGCACATTTTTCCTTCCTGTGCATCACTTGATATTCATCCACAGAGGGATTTACTGACCTTTACCAGCCAGGTTGATGTGTTTCTTCTTGGATCAGTATCTTTTAAAGTGGCAGAGGCTCATTTTCTGAGAAAATAATAAACCTAATGAATTCCGCTTCCCTTATTCTGCCTCGTCTTTACTCCTTACCTCATGCAGGTGACTGGAGCGTCAGATGTGTGCTCCTCGCCGTGCACTGAATCCCCTTCTATATACATTTTACGTTTTTTCCATAGGCAGGCTGAACCACGTTACCGCACAGCAGTTGTTGTTTTTTTCCCTCTTCCCCAATCCCACACACTGCCGGAGAACGTGTTGTGATATGAAACCGTTTGAGTATGTCTTGGTTAGTTAAGAGAGCACACAAGGAGGAGAGGGTGTGACGGAGCCGGCGAGAAAATCCTTCTACGTGGTAATGCAAGGGACGCCTCTGGTAGTCTCATTAATGCCAGCTCACTCCCATCTCTAATATGTCACACAGGCCGGCAGTCTAAATATATCATTTACCTGTAAAAGGTGAAATCAGATGCGCGGTTTTGTATAAAATATCTTGAAAAAGCGCTTTGTGATGGTTATTCACGTCTCGCCCCTTCTAACCGGTCACGTCTTTCTTTTTATTGCAGACTTCCAGAGGAACGCTGGAAGAAAAGATTATCGGACCCTTGCGGCCACGGGCCAGTCTAAAGGTAAATTTATTTTCGGATTGTCCGTTACATATCCTCCCTTCTTTTTGGTGTGCCGTTACAGGCCTCGCATGGGTTAATGAGAATGAGATGCTCAGTTTTAATTGAGCCACCTAGATGGCAGAGAATCCTCCACGGGAAGATTTGGGGGTCAATAGCATTTCCAGCCGCACCAAGGGTGTCTGATAAATGGCAGCGCCCCCTGGGGACGGGATGAGGGAGGCAGTCCAGGCTGTCTGCCATTAGCCAGGGCTGTCAGCAGTGCTGCAAATCTCACTATTGATTTAGAAGGAGCCGGGAGGTTAGGACGTGCTCGCCTTGTTAGTGCCGGGAGCCTTGCTGCAGAGTGCCAGCTGTGGACAGAAGCAGAGGAGGGGGAATCGATGGAGAAGAGCACAAGTGGTTTGGTGCATATTGCAGGAGACATAAAGGATCTCTCTGTAATACGCAGTGCACTAAACAGACAAAACTACGCGCCATTAATGTTCTGTGAGATGAAAAGAACCAAATAATTTTTTCCGGCTTAAATATTCTGTACCGACAATGGAGAAGACGCTTCACAGTCTAATATTCCTCTCATCCCTAAAGGAGAAGTCATGGCAGATTTATTATACCAGCTATTTTGGAACTACAGCTTCCAGTATGCTGGACATGATAGTTTTGCAACAAATGAAATCTACAGATGTCGGACCTTTAGGGCCCATTCAGACGGCCATGTTATTGCGAACCCGCAATACTACGGCTGCCGCCTGGCGTGCGTTCCGCAGCGCTGCGGAACACGCGGCCGGGCGCCCCATTGAAAATGTCTATACTTAAGTATAGGACATGTTTTATCTTTTTATGCGGAGCCGCGGCACGGAGCTGGCTCCATGCCGTGACTGTGCGCTCCCATAGAGGTGAATGGGACCGCATCTATTCCGCAATATCCGGAATAGATGCGGACCCATTCACACGGTCATGTGAATGGGCCCTTAGAGTGCAGATTACCCGCTGATTTTGTGTGGTAAAACCGCAGCGTAATACAGTACCAGCAAAGTGTGCGCAGAATTGACCTGCTGTGCGGATTTAACATTTCAATTGTTTGCTGAGTTTTGTGGGGGGGTTGGGGGCAGATTTCACCCTTTTCTGGCAAAACTGCATCAAATCCACACTGAAAACCACGCAAGAAAACGGGCCCAAGCCGCAATAAATAGTGAGGATTTGTGTGGTTTTGGGTGCAGATTTCTTGCAAATTTTCTGCGCTCAAATCTGTACCTCGTGCAGACACCCTTAGAGGCAGATTTGGCAAAGCAACAGTTTAGTAGCAACAGTTTAACACGAAAAGATAAGATTGGTGAGAGTCAGCGGTATTCTGGTGCATTGGTGGATGGACCGGCTTTGTACATCATATCGGTAAGCTAGTTGGTTTAATTCAGACTTGTCAGCCAAAGATGGATTTGTGTAGTGACGTGTGGTTCGTGGTGGAGTGTCATTATCTTTATTTCGGGCTGGGCTGATACTAGAAAGATGCTGTGTGAATGGAGCCTGAGGTGCAAAGTGCGGCGGCTCATTTTAGAACCCAACCACTGACCAGAATGCAATTACTTTCCGATCTAGAATGGTGAATAGTTAACATCTGTGACAAGTGAAGATGGTGCCGCCATCCTGACGTACCTTTCTTATGTAATTGTGTGGGCCGCTGGTTTTCAGTGTGTGTTTTCTTGCTGCTGTGTGAAGGCTGAACAGATTTGCCTTGAACTTATAGAAAGCAGCCAGAACGCTTTTCATGTGTGGACGATGCGAGGCCATACTGCATAGCAACTGATAACACGAGGTATAACCGCATTACCCTCACACAGTATAGAAATGACAATACATATATAAGGACACCTGCACACAAATGCAGGTGAGCGCACACAAGATCCGCACGGATTTATGTGCATTTCTTCAACGTATCCGCACCAAAATCTGATGCAGTTTTGCTGCAGATCTCATCCTTAATTGGCACGCTGCAAATTTGCACTAAAAATCCGCAAAGTGTGCATGTGATTTGTGTGATCTCATGCACTTTGCAGGTAGTGCACTGTGCGGTGGACTTTCCTCACGGGAGTCCATGTCCATGTAGTCCACACGGTGTAGGCGGTCTAACAATGCAAATTCAAAAATGACATCTGCAAGATCTCACTAACTACGCGTGATCTGAACTATTAGGGTGCCTGGCCATGGAGTGCGGGTTTACAAACAGAAATTCCACTTAGAATTTCATGCGGGTTTCTCTGCATTTCCGCCCCAAAATCTGAATTTGTAACTTGCATATTTGATGTGGTTTTGCAGCAGGGGTCACCCTTTGCATTGCACAAAAAATCCACCCAAACAATTGACAGGCCGCAATTTCAAAATCTGCTCGGCCGATCGCTTTCCGCACAGAAAGAAAAAACAACTTGTACATTGTAGGTTTATCTAATCTCATTCACATTGCTGGTACTGTATTAAGCCTCATTCACACGTCCGTGCTCAAATCCGTGAGCAGGTGGTCAGTGAGGCATCCGTGTTGGGTCCGTGAGTCTGTGTTTTGCCATCTGTGTTTCACTGACACTGAAAAGCTGAAAAATTATTTTCAAAGCATCTCTTCTTAATGATCCATGAAACACGGATGCAACATGGATGACATCCATGAGGCATCCGTGATTTTCAAGGACCCATAGACTATAATGGGCGTGAGGGATCCGTGAACACAGATCAAGATAGGACATGCATCCGTGCTAAAAACACGGACCCACGAACCGTGCTAAAACACTGATGTCCGAACACACACATTGAAATGAAGGGGGCGTGTGCTGTCCGTGAAACACTGACGTGTGAATGAGGCTTTACACTGTGGCTTTTCCGCACCCGAGAATCTGCATGGAAGAAACGCACGTAATATGCAACCTGTGCAGGTAGCCTTAGTGCTGAATTACACCAACCAATTTTTGTCCAATCAGACCAGTAGTTGGTGTTGGTAACAAAAGATCTGTGTGTGATTGGTCAGATAATCTGTTGGTGTAATACAGCCTTTAGGCCCCATGCACATATCCGTGGAGCACGGTCCGTGAAAACTCGGACTGCCCTCCTGCTGAGTGCACGAGCGCGTGGTGTCATTGGTTGCTATGTCGCCGCGCACTTCGTGCCGCAGCCGCTGTACAGTAATACACTCGTGATCTATATGAGTGTTACTGTACAACGGCGGCACGAAGCGCGCTGCATCATATCAACCAATGACACCGTGCACTCAGCAGGAGGGCAGTCCGGGTTTTCACGGACTGTGTTCCACGGATTTGTGCATGGGGCCTTAGACTCTTTCTGTGAACACCTTTGATGTATGTTCAAACAAGGTCCCGGCTCCTTAATGATATTCATGTGACCTACATAAAACTCTTCACGATCCCCTATTACTCCAGTAGCAGAATGTGAATGGTGATTGTGGAGAGGTCTCTTAATGGGAAATACTACGGTTATATTGAGTTAGGATTCAGGCCTGAGATCCTGGGCAAGATACTTACCTTCATGTTGGTCGGATTACATACCAAATGGAAGCAGACGCAGCACTTTTCCCGCCCATCTTCTGTATTATATTCCCAGACACTTACTAAAGACCAGAAAATAATGCTGGATCTCATTTTTGGGAAATACAGAGCGGTCGTTTACCAGAAGATCATCATGGGTCCCAGTTTATAATATATTAAAGGGGTTATGCTGTGATTAATGTAAAAAATAAAAATCAGACATCATATAGGACATGATACCCTTTTTCTAACAAAGCTAGAACCAGCCCTGTACCTCACATGGATCCAGAGATCTCCACATTCATTGCTCTGCTAGATTTATATCAAGCTGACAGCTCAGGGGGAGTGTCTTTTCTGCTGCAGCTCAGGTGACGTGTCTCAGCTCTTCCTATCACAGCTCAGGAGGCGTGTCTCAGCTCTCCCTATCACAGCTCAGGAGGCGTGTCTCAGCTCTCCCTATCACAGCTCAGGGGGCGTGTCTCAGCTCTCCCTATCACAGCTCAGGGGGCGTGTCTCAGCTCTCCCTATCACAGCTCAGGGGGCGTGTCTCAGCTCTCCCTATCACAGCTCAGGGGGCGTGTCTCAGCTCTCCCTATCACAGCTCAGGGGGCGTGTCTCAGCTCTCCCTATCACAGCTCAGGGGGCGTGTCTCAGCTCTCCCTATCACAGCTCAGGGGGCGTGTCTCAGCTCCTCCAGCTCAGGGGGTTCACTCCCTATCACAACTCAGGAGGCAGTTGTAGGATGAAACTGAGCATGTGCGGCCATCTCAGTGAGCAGGACAGAAATAAGAAAAAGAACTAACAGCAGTTGGCGCTATACAGATACATTTAGTGAAATAACTCACTGGCTATAATACATTTTTCATGACATGCAATTACAAAAGTATTCAGATCCAGGGGCTGGTTTGAAAAATGTAGAATTTTCGTTGGACAACCCCTTTAAGTGCTTTGTGTAAATGTGCGGCTAGCTGCATGCTGCCAAGCCATGCTCACCTGCGGCAGCCAATGGCCACACGATTTTTCAGTAAAGACTTGCACTTGCTGGCTGCGTCTTGTGGACATAGCTTTGGTGCATGCAGCAGATGAGCCCTTCCCTTATCCCTGTTTGCTATGTAGGTGGGGTGGTTTACTGGGCATTAATAACAGGACACGGATTTAGATTTCATAGATGTTTTTTTTACTCTGAAGGGAATCCGTGCAATCGGTGGATGATCAGTATCATCATTAGCAGTCTGACCTGTGCGACCCCCACCGATACTGAGAATGAAGGGGTCACAGCTTTACTTCTGCGTCCCATTGACAGTTTTTCCTGCCCAGTGGCGCCCAGACCACCTTTTGCACGTGTAACTGCAGCATCGCCACATTTAGAGGGGTTGTCCAAGATGCTGATACTGATGACCTGCCCTGAGGATAGAACACCAATATCAGATTGGTGGGGGTTTGACTTCCGGCACCCTGGATTAGATGTTTGAATCGCCGGAGCACCGCGGCCTCTTCCTAGGCCAGTCACATTAGTCACGTGGCCTAGAGAATGGGGCCAAACACACAGCTGCTCTACGAATGGTGGGATGTTTGGTAAGCTGATCGGCGAGCGGTGCTGATCTGATATTGATGACCTATCCTGAGGATTAAATTAAGCTATTAAATACCCAGAAAATTTGTTTAATACAATCTAAAAATTGTGCACCCCTCAGGACTCATGAACACCGCAAGAATTGATTATTCCAGATACCAGGAACCTTTTATAAAATCATAACCGTAGTCCAGATTTTTTTCTTTTCTCACTTTGTTAAAGGGGTTGGGGTCGTCTCACTTCAGTAAGTGGCATTTATCATGTAGAGAAAGTTAATACAAGCCACTTACTAATGTATTGTGATTCTCCATATTCCTTCCTTGGCTGGCTGGATTCATTTTTCCATCACATTATGCACTGCTTGTTTCCATGGTTACAGACCACCCTGCGGTCCATTAGCGGTGGCCGTTCTTGCACAATATAGGAAAAAGCACCGGCCTATGTGCGCTCCCACGGTCAGAGAGGCTGACACTTTTTCCTATATTGTGCAAGCACGACCACCACTGCTGGATTGCAGGGTGGTCTGTAACCATGGAAACGAGCAGTGTATAATGTGATAGAAAAATGAATCCAGCCAGCAAAGGAAGCAATATGGAGAATCACAATACATTAGTTAAGTGCCTTGTATTAACTTTCTCTACATGATAAATGCCACTTACTGAAGTGAGAGGACCCCTTTAAGATTTCAGCGTTCCCTGAATTTCCTGGTGTTGGCGAGTGAGGGATTGTCCCGGATATGACGACAGCCGCTCTCCAGAAGGAAATGACTGGCGCTGGGAACCATGACCTGATCAGATCCTCTGTCCTGGGCAATTTCTTACTTTCTGCTTTACATTGTGAACATTTGTTTCCTCTTCATTAGTTACTCATTTACTGGAACTTGTTACTTAAGGTGTAAGGCTTCAGCCCGGCCCCGTGAATTTCTAGGCCTCGGTTTTCAGAAGGGTGTATCACAATTACAACATGTTTCTTCTTGAAGCTCGTGGTATTCCTTTTTTTTTTTTTTTTTTTTTTTTTAATATAAATAATCTTGCCTAATCAAGGCAAAGGTTATCGAATACGCCTGTGATGAAGGATGAGGCCAGGATTCCTGCGGGCAAACCGCCTTATAGATTTATAGTTATAGCAAAATGTGCGTCCTGCCGATTCCGGACAAGTTCCTTCTCTCTCCATGTGCTCGCTCTCCCCCTCCCTTACCTTTTTTATTTTTTACATAACCAAGTTGTTTTAATACAAGGAAAAAGTGCCTTTTGTTATGTTTTTTACTTGGATTGTGTCTTGGTTTACCAACTAGGCCGCCATTTGTAGCTGCTGAGAAGAATTGCAGGCTGCCTGTTTGAGGCACAGAATGGGGGCCCGAAGATTGAAGGGGATTAGAGAAACCTGTCTGCTTTCTTCCAGACATAGCCATGTCTTTCTGTTATCGATCTAACCTCCGTAATAAACCTATATTTGTACAGAAAGCACGTCCGTGCACGACCTCTGTAAGAAAAAAAAAATCTGGTTAAAATATGGCTGCTTTCCTCTAGAAACTGTAACGCATCTGTCCATAGGTTGTCTGGAATGGCAGATCAGCCCCTTTGAAGTGACTGGGACTGAGTTGCAATTAGGGATGAGCCAACTGAATTCCGTTATCACGGAATATAACGGACTCCTGCACTGGCCGGATCCGTCGCGCTGCCCATAGACTTCTATTATGACGGAACGCCTCTTAAAGGCTTCCATGGTGCATTCCGTCATAGAAACACGTTATATTCCGTGATAACGGAACCCAGCCACAACCCGATCCCGAAAACTTCAACTTCAGAACAAGTTCGCTCATCCCTACTTGCAATACCAAACGCAGCCTGTGGACGTATGCGGTGCTGTGTTATTCTAATCTGGGACAACCCCTTTTTAGATATTGTCCATCAATATTAGACCTGTTAGGGTTGCAGCTGCTGCCGGTGCCAGAAACATGGCAGTGTACGGAGCCGAAAACAGAAGGCGCAGTCCGCTTTTGCAGCTCCTGTTCAGGCTCCCATTCATGTTGTGTCTGCTGCAAACAACCGATTGGTGGGAGCGGCAGGTGTGGGACCCCCACCAGTCTAATATCAATGACATAGCCTCCAGATTGGTTATCGGTATCCGAAATATGAAAACACTTGTCTTTGATAACTAATTATTCCTGTTTAATTGGTCTTAAGTTGCGTATTAAAGGGGTTGTCTCATCATGGACAATGGGGACATATGGCTAGGGTATGCCCCCATTGTTTTATATCGAGAACGGAGCCCCGAAAGTGAAGGAGGGCGCACTGCGCATGCACAGCAGCCCTCCATTCATTTTCTATGGAGCCAGTGAAAATAGCCGAGCGCTGACTCCCATTCACTTCTAGGGGGAGCTGGCTTGGTGGTGGCCGGACCGGAGTCCTCCAGCCACCACTTTGTTTGCCCCGTTCTGGATATAGGTGCAGGTCCCAGAACCTATAAAGCAATGGGGGCATATCCTAGTGATATGCCCCCATTGTCCATCATGAGACGAACCCTTTGTGTCTCTAGGATGCAGATGAGGCCGCTCATAGCCCTGACCCTGCATTTCTAATGTGTTTTGTATTGCTGGAGAATGGATCCTGCAGCTAAAATGGAATCTGTCAGCAGTTTTGACAATGCTAAACTGCTGAGGCCATTAGATAGTGGCTGCAGAAACATAACTTTTTTGGAATTTTTATTCTCAGGAGTAGTGAGAATATGAACTTTTATTGTGGGACTGCACAAGGAGCGCCTATGGGTGTCCTGGATCTGTGACATGCGTGATCCCCTAAGAATATTTTCGCGATTCTTATATATGTATAAGAACTGTGTTGCTCACTGGATGGTAAGATTGTTTATAAATTGCTTTAAAATCTTTGGACATGGCATCACTGGGGTCCCTATGGGTCCCCCATGTATTGTACGCAGCGTGTACGGTTGTAGACTGGTTTATGCTGATTTGCAGACACTTTGTGCAAGAAATAGACAGCAGTCTATTATCTACTGTACAAGTGAGTGTAATTGATCAGACCCTCCATTGTAATGAGCAGGCCTTGTGATGGGGGGGCTTACACACTTACGTTTTTCACGATGCATGTTGCAGTCATTTTCCCCTAACATTAGGGCGGTCTGATCGTTACCACCCTGAACAGACAAGATTGCAAAATAGCTGATTGCATTAACTTGTACTTTCCAGGAAAAATGATGTGTAAATAGAACATACATGGATGGCAGCGTACTACGGGGGCTCACCTCTCATTAACAGGCGTGTTAAGCTCTATTAAAGATGTATTAGAATAGCTACAGAGGCTCCTCAGCCGCTCCATGTCTTTGGAGGACGCAGGCAGCAAAAGTTACATTAGATCTGGATATTGTAAAGCCACCGATACATCAAGCTTGCCATAGAAATAGTTTGGTTGACCGCTGTGTTCCCGTCAACTTCTCCATTGTTTAGAGGGAGATAAGTGTAACCAATATCTGTCGCCGCTTATCCTGGACTTAGCTTAAAATATTTTGTGTACTTATTTAGCATATTTGTTGTCTACAGTCTACTTAAAGGGGTTGTACCGGCTCTTAATATTGATAAGCTATCTTCATCAATGTTGGATCGGCCAGAGTCCGACTTCCGGCACCCATGACGTGGAGGGGCCGTGGCACTCGGTAACTCTTCAAAGTGAAGTGACTTCATATTCATTGGTCATGTGGCCGAGGCGCAGCTCAGTCCCATCAACTGAATAGTTAAGGCTGTAATACCAAGCACGACCACTATACAGTTTGCGGCGCTGTGCTTGGTAAGATGATCAGTGGGGGGGGTGCCAGGTGTATGGATGACTAATCCTGAGGATAGGTCATCCATATTACACAATGGGAAATGATTCGAATTGTTTGAAAAGCATCAGAATAAGGTAAGAATAAATAATTTGTTGAATTTATTTTTCCAGGTCTCTGCTCCCTGGTCCAGTCTCGAGACGGGAAATGGCCAATCAGCCAATCACTCGCCACGCTGGGGACCCACGTCAGTCAGCGATTGGCTGAACGGCCATTTCCAGTGTGAAAACTGGACCGAGTAGCGGCGGCGGATTGCTGCTGTAAGCTTTTTTTAACAGCATTCTGAGGTTTTGTCAATAATTTGTACATCCCGGACACCCCCTTTAATTTCCACCAAGATTATACACCCAAGAGCATCTGGCAGTCGATCTGACGTGTATGGGGTTAGGGTTGCTGGCGTATAGGAGAGGAGTTTGTAGCCAGTTGCGTTTTCATGAATGGAAGGATCTTTGTCTTTGAAGCCGTCTGGATGTTATTAGGAATCTAGACCGGTCATGTTTAAAATGTCTGCTCCACAAGACAGCCTCGTATGCTGAGACCACAGGAATCTCCGCAGGCTTAGGCTTGATTTTGTTAGTTTTTTTTGTTTTTTTTTAAGCTTCTGTGCGACACCCCCCTCCCCGTCCTCACAACATGGCTTCTCTGTCTGATACATGCAGTACTTAGTTCTACTGGTATGTAAAACGCGTCGGGTGGGTGATATGAGTTGCTTGAGACTTTACCAACTAAATGTTTTTTGAATTAACGCAGTTGAGATGATATTAAAAAAAAAAAAAAAAAAAACCTCTAAATCTAAATGTGCCTGACTAAAAATATATATATATAGTTAAAGAGAACCAGCTCTACCTAAAATTAAGACACCTCCAGTAACCGTCTCCTTTCCTTTTCCCCCCCATAGGTTTCCTCATGTCCGTGAAGAGTCTCTCGTCGCTTTGCGGCTCTCCGCCCTCGGTGTGGTCAGTCGCTGCGATTCCGACCCCGTGATTCTCTCCGACCGTAGTGCCGGACGTCATGAGCATTGTAATCCCTCTGGGAGTCACCACACCAGATACATCCTACTCAGACATGGCCGCCGGATCAGAGTAAGTCCGCTGCTGTCTAATGGTTAATCCTGTAAGTTGATGGGATAGAATCAAGAGCGCTATCGGTGGCGTCCTCGGCGCGACTTTGTATTTTTCAAGCTTATAAACTTGAAGGATCCTTGAATGTTTTAAGCGTCTGGAGCTGCAGCAAGTCAGTGGGGGAGATTCGCTGCAGACCCCTGCATCCTGTGGGTGATGTGACACCACCTTCACATGTGCCGTGAGCTTGACTGATTTCAATTCATTTCAATTAGTAAAGTAATTTAAAGATGCAAGTATAAATTGACATGCAAAAAGTTAAAGGGGTATTGCCATCTTGGACATTGGGGGCATATTGCTTGGATATGCCCCCAATGTCTGATAGGTGCGGGTCGGCCCTCCATTCACTTCTAAGGGACTGCTGAAAATAGCCAAGCAATGGCTAAGCTATTTCCATAAGCCCCATAGAAGTGAATGGAGCAGTGGCCATGCTTGCGCGATGATCCCTCAGACGCGCCGCGGGCTCCGTTCCAAGTATAGGTGCGATCCCCAGAGGTGGGGCATATCCTAGCGATATGTCCCTGGTGTCCAAGATGGGAATACCCCTTTAAGCCCATCAGACAGTATGGCAGTATTGTCTGCCAAAAGTCACGTTCCAAGGCCCCGAGGGATCCTGGCTAATCTCTGTAGGAGTGCCTAGGAAGATTGGGTTACTTGGCCAAATGGCACATAATTTAGAGAGGAGGGAAAAAAATCACATACTGGAAGCTATTTGGCTGGTTTGCTGTTACTTCAAGGGCTGTTACTGTGCAATAGGTCGCCTGTCAGAAGGCATTTTATTCGTGTTGCAAATACAGCAGCGTTTCCTCATTTCTAAGAATGGGTTTTCTGGTAGGAGATCTTCGCATTCCTCACCGTCAGGGCTGTGTCTGATCTGCCACAAGTCGTATGGTCTTAGGGCGCCACCTAGAGGCACACTTAAGTATATACTGTGTTTTAGGTTTCCCTTTCTAAAAACAGAAAACAGATCATACATTAAAGGTAGTCTGTCACCAACGACCTCCCTATCAAATTGTTTGCATAGACACATAGCCGTGGTCCACCTGATTAAAACGCTGTTGGTGTAACGAGGGTGTCGCCATGTTCTCGTTGCACCCAAGCCCTGCTCCTTTCTGTGTCCGGCCCCTCCCCAGCTGCTTTGAAATGCCTATTCTTTTCCGTGGCCACGGCCGAGAATAGGACATGCTCAATTTTTTTGCGGGGCCGCGGAACGGAACTGCAAAATTGCAGAACGGCACGGACCCTAATTAATGAGTTATAATCCTGCATTGCATTGAAGAGGGGGTTACTTTGTATCCCAAGACTTATCCCGTTGAAGGGGTTGTCCACTTTATTTATATTCCTTAGGATAGGTCATCAGATCGGCGGGGGTCCCAATACCTGCACCCCCCTGGGAGGAGCCGTCCCATAGAAGTGAATGGGACAGCTTAGTTGTAATTCTACCTGCTCACTGCTGCCTTTGCAATGGCGAGCTGGTAAACAGTGAAGAGAAGGCAGCGCTCGTAAGGTTCAGACGCTGTGAGTCGGACCCCCTCCGATCTGATATTGATGACCTAACCTGAGCATAGGTCATCAATATAAATAAAGTGGACAACCCCTTTAATCTATATGTCGTCACGTGTTTTGCAGCAGGTGACTATAAACTGTCACTGTCTTAGCAGGTAGCATCAGTTGCTCAGAAGCTGTTCAGTATGGAGGCCGCTCCTGTTGTCTCTTATGCAAAATTGCCGTCCGCAGCCGGGTAGTAATATGTCATTGTAAGTAAAGAAAAGCATAACTGAGGTAGTCACTTTTTGAGGGGTCATTGGGAGGATAAGGCTTTACGATTTAGCGCCATTGATTCGAGTACTTATCAAACAATGGGGGAAATTGTGCCTTATTCAGCCAAAAAAAGTCCAGTAAATCTGCAAGCCTCTGTAGCACATATTGAGGTAATATATGGTCGGGTGGTATTTCTTTGAATTGATTGTAATGTGTTCCTTTAGCCCTGAATCAGTTGAAGCCAGCCCAGCAGTTACCGGAAAGAACATCTATGCAACTCACAATTACCCAGGCAGCCAGAGCCACGGATATCGGGGTCTGCCGTATGCAGTAAGTACAGGACTGCACTTCTCACGACGACACTGGTCATCCATTTACGAAAACACATGAAGTCACCTCTCCAGCACAGAACTGTGACTGAACCTGCCATAGCATGCGTTACAGTCCAGTTGCATGGACCGTTAAAGTGGAGGACCTGTTAAGACATGACAAACTGCGATTGACATACTGTAGTGTATATAAGAAAGGATTGCCATTGCACGTGAAAACTATCAGCCCCTGCTTGTCTGTTACCTGTGCCCGCAGCGTCCATGGCAGGCCTAATGTTGATGATGAAACAGCTGGGTGGATACCCAGTACCTGTCCCCTCTTCAGTCCGAATCCCACGCATGCTCAGTGATTGCCGCAGTGACACTTATGTAAGTAAATGACAGTAGAAGCAGTCGACAGCAACACTTTCTGCCACTAATCTGCTATTCCTTAGGACAGGCCATCCTTATTACACTGGTGGGGGTCCTGCTCCCAGCACCTCCACCAGTCAGCTCACTGAAGGGGCCATGGAGCAACGGCCAGCTCCGTATACCCTTCATGTGCCAGGAACAGCGCCGTAAATTTGGTATTGGCTGTTACAATCACTTGAACGGAACTGAGCATCGTTTGAATAGTGCGGGTGCCAGAAGTTGACTCCACCAATATGATATTAAAAGCCTACCCTAAGGGTAGGCCATCGATATCAAAGTCCCAGAAAAGCTTCCGCTATGACTGACCCTCTTTGGTGAGTGCCTCCACTGAACAGCCCCCAAAGTTCAAACCCTAAGGGGGTGGAAAGAAAGCATTTCTGACTTCTGTGCAGTCACATGGTCCCTGTTAGCCAGTCACACGCTGTCAAAAGGGTCATGTGATGCAGTCTTACTCCTGTTTTAGTGGAGCGGATGTCACATGATTATTTTGTGTTTGACTGGCTGAAATGGGTCCACGTGACTCCACAGATCAGAAGCGCTTTCTTTTCACTTTGGGGCATTGTTTATTGTATGCAATGTTACTCCCTAGTATAACTAACAGGGTACTACACGTATGTCCGTGTCAAAAACGGATTGTATTTTCTTTAATACGATGCCATCGGCTCTTCTGTAGGTTTTTCAAATATTAAATGAATGGACAGGATTAAAAAAAAAAACACTTAGGCTGGGTTCACATCACATTTTTCCCATCCGTTTAACGTATACCAAAAACGTATACCTTAAACAGATGCCTCACACTGATGCCATACGGTGGCATCCGTTCACCATAGAGTTGCATTGTAAAAAAGAATATACCTTTTTTTTACCATTGTAAAAAAAAAAAAAAGTATATATATTTTTTTTTTTTTTTCTGGATTGTGCAGGATACAAGGTACGTGGTGTGCCTCATTTTTGTATCTTTTTTTTCATACGTATACGTCAAACAGAGGCATAAAACGTGGTGTGAGCCCAGAATTAGTGGCTGTCTTCTAAGTGCTACGCCTGCCCATAGACTGTGTCTAGTATTGCAGCTGAGCTGTATTGAAGTGACTGGGGCTGAGCTTCAGTACCACACACAACCTGTGGACTGGTGTGGCGCTGGGGTGCCGTCTTTGGTGGAAAGCAGCCTTGTTTCTTTTCAACTGATTGAAGTGCCCCCCACTGGTATGACCTGTGCACTTCTTATATAGAGATTAAACCCTTGGAGTTGCCACTGTGTGAAGGACACTATTGAGCCCATGTTTCTTTCCCCCTTATATATGCTTGGACATAACGATTTGCTTTGCAGGTTTATAAAATATTAAAGGGGTTTTCCCAATTCAAATATTGATGATTCAGGATAAGTCATCAATATCTGAGCAGTGGGGGTCCGACTGCCGACTCCCCTGCCGATCAGCTGTTTGGAGAGATTCTGCACCCTAGGCCTGTAACATCATATCAGTCAGTCACATGGCTTTTTTTCAGCTCTGCACCATTTAAGTGAATTAGATTGAGGTGCAGTACCAGGCACAGCCTCTATCCAGTTTGTGGCGCTGTGCTTTGTATGCAATGCAGAGGACGCAGCACTCATCTGAGGCTTGAACACTCGCCTTAGGACAAGTCATCAATATTTGAGTCCCAGACAATCCCTTTAATATGTTTCAGTTGTATTGGAAAGGAAAGTTTTTTTCCATTTATTTTCATTTTTTACATTGTAAACTTTTGGGTTAAACTCCAGTCACCCACTTTACAGGATCACAATTACGGAGCTCCTCCACCACCAACACCGCCCGCCTCCCCACCTGTTCAGGCTATAATCCCACGCGCAGAACTCAATGGCGTTCACTCACCCGAAGACGAGGAGAATTCTGGAGACAGCGATACTTCTTCCGAAGGAGAGGGGATCACCAACTGGTGCCACTGCAGTAACTCTGCAGACGGGTTTCTTGTAAAATGCGAGAAATGCAGGTAGGTCATCAATTTAATAACTTCCAAGCAAATTGTACCGCTGCCTTAGGCTGACAAGATTAACACTTTTGTAATTGTGTTAAAAGGGTTGTCAGGCCCCCGATATTGATGACCTGTTATCGGGATATATCACTAATATCCGATCAGTGAGGCTCTGACGCCCTGCAGCCTCTGGCGCCGGATCTAGCACCTTGAATGGGACAGGAAGCACAGCCCTGTGCAAAGTGTAGTCATCGTATTGTGTTACTGTAGCTCAGCTTCCATTGAAGTTAATGGGATCCTGCAGTAACCCTGCACAATGACTACTTTTTGAACAGAGTTGTTTCCCAGTTCCATTCAAGATGCTAGGTACAGTTCCGGAGGCTGCATGGAACAGCTTGATTGGATATTAAAGGGGTTGCGCCAAGTTTGTTATAACAAGCTGATCCCAGGGTGTCTGTTCGCTGAAACACCCAGTGATCCCAAGAAAACAGATCACATTCTCACTTTCTGACGGAGTGAATCGTTCTCTATGGGAGCGCCGGAGAAAGCAGAGTACACCGCTCTATCTCTGCACTCCGAATAGAGAATGTAGCGGCAGTACACATGCTTGACCCCTCAGAACAGGAGAATAGATTGCGGGAGGTCCTAGCGATCAGCTAGTTATCCCCTATCCTGTGGCACAACCCCTTTAATGACCTATCCTGGGGATGAGTCATCAACATCATGAATCTGGGGAAAAACTCCTAAACACAATTGGTCCTAAAAGCTAACCAATTTGCTCTCTCCTTCCCACCACAGGGGTGTAAATAGGGGAAAAGTTATTCAGCTGAATCGTCGGAAGCAAGACAATGTCTCTGGTAAGTCTGCTGGTTATACTTTATCAATTCCATTCGGTTTTCAAGATCACTTCTTGCAGTGACTGAACAGAAAATCTGTTTACCTTCTGAGACTGCAGGCTTGTAGTGTATCAGAGCTCTTACATGGCTTTAGTATTTAACTGTGCAGAATAAGTTCACAGTAGTTTAGGTAGTAGTGTGGGTTTTTTTTTTTAGAGTCCTTTTGCATACTTTGTTTCTTCTATACAGGGGGTGAGAGCAGTGCTACAGAAAGTTGGGATGAGGAACTTTCTCCATCAACAGTCCTCTATACGGCCACCCAGCACACACCAACAAGCATCACTCTCACTGTCAACCGAGTGCGGAGAAGTAAACCAAAAAAGAGGAAGAAAAGTACAGAAAAGGCTCGTAATACCCCCAAAACCAAAAAAATTAAGGTATGATAGCACACCTGTTTTTTTTTTTTTAGTAGACCAATAGTTCTACTTTTGTACAGTTTGAATTAAAGGGGTTCTTTCACTTCAGCAATTAAAACAAGGCACTTACTAATGTATTGTGATTGTCCATATTACTTCCTTTGATGGCTATAGTAATTTTTCCATCACATTATACACCCTCGTTTCCATGGTTATGACCACCCTTTGGTGGCCGTTCTTGCCCAATGTAGAAAAAAAGCGATGGCCTCTCTGGTGGCCAGAACCGTGTGAGCGAGCGTAGTTCAGCACTTTTTTTTTCTATAGTGCGCAAGCAAAATTGCCCTTAATGAATACATGAGCCTTGCACACAGTCTGCACAGGTTTCTCCACTTGCATAGGAAGCAGTATGGTTTTGCAAAGGTCGTACTGTATTTGTAACTGTTACTATGTTCTGATTGTTTTAGGCTTTTCGGGAAGGTTCCCGCAAGTCTTTACGTATGAAGGTGAGTCCCCCCGTTTTCCTGGTAGTCTTTAACCATTTGACAACATGCGCCTTATGTGTACGGCGCAGTGTTGTCTCTTTAAAGATGCGGAGCGGGCGCCTTAGCCGCTGGTTGCCTGCTGTTTCGCACAGCAGACACCCGGGGCTAATGTCTACAATCGCGAAAACGCTGATCACAGACATTTAACCCCTCAAGTGCTGTGGTCAGTTGTGACCACGGCATCTGAGGCTGCCTTCTCCGGGAGCGCTGCATTCCTGGTGTCCGAACGGCTTCTCCACAGTGAGATCGGGGAAGTCGTTCGTTGGTTGTGGTAGACTAGAGCCTGTGCAAGGAAACCGTTCCTATCAAAGGTATATGCAGTCAGCAGTGATCCATAGGAGTATGGTGAATTTCCAACCATACTCTGATCTGTAGTCTTAACTGATTTATTTTAATGGGTGAAGTGACAAAAAAAAAAGTGAACTGACCATTTTAATTTTTTCCCCTTTGGACATGATGCCTCTGATCTTTTATTTATTTTTAATATGGGGAAGAGGGGGTGATTTGCATTGTAATTTCTTTATTTATTTTTTTAAATATATTTGAAACTTTTTTCACTTTTTTTATTTTTTTTTATTTTATATAAAGTCCACCCCATGTGATCATCTGATCACTTCTCCAATAGACTGCAATGATTTGCTATGTTCCTATGAGGGCCTGAGGCTGCCACAACAATCAAATGTTCCTCTTGATCTCGGCGTGGAGCGCCCAATTGACCATGGCATCTGAGGGCTTAAATTTCCGAGATTGGCAATCCCCGTCATTGCCTCCGGATGTCTGCTGTTTAAAACAGCAGAAACCCTGCATCTATGGCGCCCGTTCGGCTGCACTACACACTGTAACGTGTTTAATTTGTATTAGGGGTTTTCTGAAAATTATTAATTGATGACCTGTCTTCTGGATCAGTATCCGATCGGTGGGGGGGTCCCACACCCAGGACCTCAATCAAGTGAATTGGACTGAGAAGCAATACCAATCACAGCCAGTATGCAATGTACGGCGATGTGCTTGGTAAGCTGTAAGAAGGCCGCGGTGCTTACAGGAGCGCCCGTGTCTTCTCAAACAGGGGTCAGCCTCCCACCAATCAGATACTGATGACCTATTCAAAGGATAGTTCAGTTAAATGTCTCGGAAAATACTTTTTAAAGACATGCACCTTATGAAGCGGACACCTCTGTGTACCCTACGATGTGCATCAGAGAAAATGACTAATGCATTGACCTTTAAGTAGTTAAAAGACTTGCTGGTGACGCGAAACAACTTCATCTCACTTTTTTCAGTGCTTTTTAAGCCTCAGCAGGTGATCTATTTAGTGGGAAATCTTACTGTGTTCATCTTAATATATTGCTATATTCCTATCATACTATATTGTTTACAGGTAGCTCTTACGTGTTCGTGGAGATGCTGCCATCAAATTTCATTTTGCTTTTTTTTTTTTTTTCTCTAGACTTCACCTTCCGATGCTCACACATTGGATGAAAATACCACGGAGGGCTGGGAGAACAGGATCAGGCTTTGGACTGACCAGTATGAGGAGGCATTTACTAACCAGTATAGTGCAGACATGCAGAACCTTTTGGAGAGGCATGTACGCTCTAACAAAGACCTGGTTGGAAAAGCGGAGCTGCCTGAAACCATAAAGAAGACAGAACTGTCGTGTAACAACACCGTCGTAGGATCTCAGATGCAGGTATAAGGATGTATTGCAATTGCACTTTATGCTTGCATTTTTTTACCATTATTTTTCTGTCTGTGTCCTATCCACATTTTTTGCGGATCGCACGCGGTCCCATTAATTTCTATGGGGCTGCAAAAAAATGCGTGCACGCAGCTGTGCCTGTAGACAAGAATAGATATTTTGGCAGTGGGGCCTGGTTCCCTTCATGGTAAAGATTAGGTTTGGAATGGGTTAACTTACCTGAATGGCTTCCTGGCAACAATTCAATGGCGAAGTCTTCGCCAATGAGGTGAAGGTTAAGTTTGCAGGAGCTTCATTTGATTGGTAATTCTTCCTTCTTCAACGTCTTCTGGAACCTATAAAAGAAGAGCATACAACGGTTAATGCGCATTCACGGAAGCTTCAAGATAGAAGAACAACCGTTTCATTGTCGCGATATTAAATATAATTATGGATGAGTCGCTTGGGACATAAGTTTAGTTAATGTAAGTTATTCATTAATAATCTGGTTATATTTAATATCGCGGCCTAACCAATACCACTGATTATTAACTAATATCCCAAAAAACTAATTATTTGATCCAATAAAGGTTTTATTATTTAACTGGTCTTTGTATTATTGGAACCTATGACAATCATGACAATATCCATTACAATCGGTGCTGTCCATGGCAGACTGTGCAGGGACAGCCATCCCTGCAACTTTACCACAACTTGCACCCCTGTGTCGCTGTGAGTCCTAGTATATAGGGTTTATGAATCCTTTAGAATTCGTTACAAGTATACTTGTGTACATTCTTTTCCATGGCTGATAAATCTTTTTCTTCCAGTTTCAGCTGGGAAGGGTGGCCCGAGTGCAAAAGCATCGTAAGATACTGCGTGCGTCCAAGGACTTGCCAGTAAACACACTCGTAATTGAATACCGGGGCAAAGTTATGTTACGGCAGCAGTTTGAAGTCAATGGACACTTCTTCAAAAAGTGAGTATATGGCAAGTGGATAGAAGTTTATGCCCAGAGATGATTGCTTATTTTCCTCAATGTCTGTTTCTTGTTTGAAAAAGACAAAGTCTACCTGAGTGTTAGAACAGTGATCCCACTACAGAGTGAGCCCCATTTATTTATTACTGTCTGCAGTCTTGTTACCCTCCATTGGTAGATTCATTTTTGTTCATTGTGTCATTTTTTTTTTATTTATTTTTTTTTTGACAGACCGTACCCCTTTGTGCTTTTTTACTCCAAATTTAACGGCTTAGAAATGTGCGTGGATGCACGGACCTTCGGTAATGATGCCAGGTTTATCAGACGTTCCTGCACACCCAATGCTGAGGTAAGTCCATAGTTTGTCCGTTGATTTGCAGTATGTCATTTTGAAAGCCACTGTTTTAGGAAGCTTACCGTAGTGTTAGTCATTGCCATTAATGACACAGTCCTGAACATGGACAGAAGGTGACACAGTAGAGGTAATAGCAGCATGACACATGATGCGGAAGCAGCACTTTGTATAGATGTAATAAGATTTCTTTAAAGGAGCTGTCTCACCATTGTTTGATTATGTGGAAAAATGGTAGTGGACATGCATGCTCGGTCCCTTTCCCCGTAACCAGGCCTCTGCATAATGATCCTCTGTTCACTCCATTGCAGCCAATAGCTTTCTGTCTGCTTGTCAGGGAAAGAGAAGAGCCTCTGCACTAATATGGCAGCATAGCTGAGAAAACTCATTCTGCAGGAGAAGTATGGAGCAATATTGTCAGCTGCCAGAGGGGGAAGGAAGCTGACTCTGTCCATCCAGAGCCTGTTCCCAGCAGCACCAAGGGGGACACATGGAAGCAAAGAATGATGAAAAAGATATATTTTTTTTATGCTACAACCATTGTCCGTTACATAAGGGGTTGTCCAGGAGTTGATGATGTTCTGTCCTCAGGATAGGTCGTCATCATCACATCGGCGGGGTTCAGAGTCCCAGCACCCCCGCCGATCAGCTGTTTCAGGGAGCCGATGCTCTAGTGAGCGCAGCCAGCTCCTGGTAGCTTTCAGAGCACAGCGATGTACATTGTATAGCGGCTGTGTTTGGTATTGCAGCTCAGTCCCATTAACTTGAACGGGGCTGAGCTGCAACTAGGCCACGTGACCAATGTACAGTGCCGTCACATAGCCTAGGAAGAGGCTGCGGTGCTCACTGAGCACCCGGCCTCTTCTAACAACTGATTGGAAGGGGTCCCGGGTGTCGGACTCCCACCAGTCTGATATTAATCACCTATCCAGAGAATAGGTCATCAATATAAATTCCTGGATAACCCCTTTAAACAACTATTATCAGCTGTGTATATCGACTCAAGGACTGTATAGTGGCATCTGTAAAGAAATATTGTCACTGTGACTTAATTTTGTTTCTTGCTTTGCTTTATCCAGGTCAGGCACGTGATTGCAGACGGGATGGTTCATCTCTGCATTTATGCTATTGCTGCTATTGCAAAAGATACAGAGGTCACCATTGCCTTTGATTATGACTACAGTAACTGGTGAGTAAATCACTCATTTGTTGCATACAAGTAGCATCCCATTCCTGTAGTTATTGCAAAAAGTAGCAGAGTTTACCACCTTTATCACTAAAGTATGGAGCTTTCCAGCACTGCAACCAGTATTGTTTGTGATGACGTGTACTTGGCTGAACTCTGATCTGTCGATTTGGTGGCTTAGTAGCTGATCCATGTGTCTTGTGTATTGCAGTAGTTACAAGGTAGACTGTGCGTGTCACAAAGGCAACCGTAACTGTCCCGTTCAGAAGAGGAACCCCATTACTGGAGAACAGCCACCTCCTATTCCCATTCCAATGTCCATAGGGGCAGAGACGAGGCATCGCAAGGCTCGGAGAAGGGAGTTAGAACAGCAGGGTTTTGTGGTGGACGAAAGCAGCAATCAGCAGAATGATGAACCGGCTGAAGCTCCTGCCACAGATGTCGTAACTGGTGACCATGAGGTAAACCCAGATAACAGCTGTAATGAATATCTTTCCATTTTGGATCTTACCAGTTACTGTTTAATGATCGTATTCCCAAACGATGTCTGTCTGTGTACATTATATTACTCATGATTTGTGGTTTTGTCACAATAATTCTAATAAAATTATGTCCTCCACAGACTGAAGGGGACGTTGCAACTAAAGCCGAAGAAACTAAAGAGGAGGAGGTGGGAATAGTGTCCAGGACGAGAAGGGTGAGTGGTTGTCGTCCCCCTCCCCTATATATATGTAATTAAATTGTAGTTTGTAATTAAACTAATATAGTTATGTAATGAAATTCATGATAGCGCAGGAGTGTGCATAATAGTTTTTCTACAAAGAAAAAGGGGGTCAGTCAGCACATCCCGGTGTGCAGGTGCACGCTGCCATGACTAGATACAGAAAGGAAAAAAAATACAATGCAGCAGCACTCTACAAACCAAATAAAGTACCAATATACCATAGTAATAGAAAGTGTCCTGGTGCTAAGTCTACGCTTATTTAGTAAATTCTTGGCAAATATATTTTGTACAAAATTATTTGGGCCCGTCTGCCAAACGTCAAGGCGATCTCTGTAAGATGGGGACCTAACGTAAAATGCTACATGTTATGTGCCATAACGGCCACCATAAAATTCAGGGAGTGCAGGTTCTAATAGTTTTTCTAAACATCTTGCATTTCAGATTCAGTCTCTCAGTATCGGGTTGGACCGTCTGCAGATCCTGCTGCGGGTTGCTTGTGTGTGCACTAGGAGACAGAAGGTCCTGCTCTGTCTCCTAGGCTCCTGTATCGAGTACAGCAGCTCGTGCTGTAGGGTATAATGTGATTCTACAGTGCAGGTTTTGATAGCTCAGGAAACAGCAGGACCCTCTGCCTCCTAGTACACAGATAAGAGCTGCCTGCAGCATGAACCGCTGACGACTTCTCTATTTAGAGACTGCATCTGCAGTACAAGTTGTTTAGAGAAATGATTATGCACACTCCTGCTATAAATGTTGCTCTATATAATTGAAGATACACATTAATTTGTAACTTTCTGTGATAATTCTGTCATTCAGTAAATGAGTTTCTCGATCTGGAACAACCACTTTCCTAACTGGCCAGTATTCCAGATACTTATCATTTGCGTTTCTTGTAGTCAAGAGATGACAAGAAAGCAGAGCTTCCTGTGCACACGACCGAAGGCGTGGATAGAAGAAGGCGACGCAAAGAACAGCCTGCAGAACAAGCTGCTGTTGAACCCGAGGCGCCTTCTGTTCCTGAAGTCCAGGCAGCAGTGGATCCGACCGCCCAAGTGGATGATCCGGAGCCAGAATCTGAAAGTCCCATGGATGTAGAAGCAGCACCCAATCCTACCCAGGGTGTAAACACTCGGAGGTCTTCTCAGGCACAGGTGAGTAAATGTGCATCAATAGGTTGGACGAGATTTAGTTTGTTGGATGTCATATTAGATTATTTATTAAACTATACATTTCATTCAGTTGCAAGCTGCTTTGCGTGAACTAGCATGTTGAATGACGTAGAGTTCAGAAGTTTAGTTATGAATATACAATTTATTTTTTTTTATTTATTGTTTTGTTTTCATAGGACACCAACTCAGAGAAACCTGCCCCTAAACCAGTTCCACCAAAATCCACTAGACCTCGCCCCAAAAGCCGCATGTCTAGGTACCGAAGTGCCTCAGCACAACGGTTAAGAAGACAAAGGCAAGCTGTGGCTCAGCAAGTGGAGCTAGCACCCCCAGTGCCGGAGGAAGGAACTGCAAGTTCTGCCACAACAGAACCTGGCACCACAGAAAATCTAGGCTTAGGTGATGCACAGCAGGGCTCAGAGTCTCCTGCAGTTATCCAGTTGGTGACCCAGCCAACGCGTTCTGGCCTTAAATACCATAAAGCGAAAAAGGTTGGTGCAACGCAATGTTAAGATGTCCTACTTAATGTATCCTCCGCACCACCACTTTGAAATTGATCATTTCTTTCTTCTTCAGTACCTAGTCACTGAGTGGCTTAACGATAAGGTGGAGAAGCAGGACTGCCCCATTGATCACCCTTTGCGGATTACTACGGATCCAACTGTTTTGGCAACCACCCTTAACATGCTCCCTGGACTATCCCATTCCCCATCCATCTGCACCGCTCCCAAACACTACATACGCTTTGTGTCTCCATATATGCCGGAGAGGCGACGGAGACCTCCAAAGGTGGATGGCACTTATGGGTCATGTAAAAAGGTGAGTGCGGTCCTTTTGAAAATGCGTTAGTGTTTTGTTTATTTGCCTGTTACATGATTGACGTCAGAAGCTGATTTGCAGGAGTGCTTTCCACAATAATTATAATCCTTTTGTAGCTATGGATTTTTTCTATAATTAATATCAATTTCAAGATGCAGTTACTTCAATTATAAAGTCTTCCTTTTTGTTTCTGAATCCAGCGCTGGATTAAACAAGCTATGGACGATGACTTCTCACAACCTGAAAGCCCTGTACAGGAAAAACCCCAACCTTTATACCAAAGCAATGAAAACACCTCGTCTTCCAGTGATAACACTGGTACCAATACAGGTATGGGATTACCATAGTCAGGCACCTAAGGGTATATTCACATGCAGATTTGTGCGGTGATTTCTATGACTGAAAATCTGTTGACTTGGGACAGTCACAGGAATTCCTGCAGCAAATGTGCGGTGTTTGAATATACCCTAAGGGTACAGCCACCAGTGGCATGATTTGTTGCGGACAATCTGCCATGGATTTTGCTATAGATCTGAAGCGCAGCAATGCCGCTTAAAAATCTGCATGAGTTACATGTGGATGAAGGGTTAAATTTGCAGCATTTAAAAGGGTTATCTCAGACAATGGGGGCATTTCGCTAGGATATGCCCATATTGACTTATAGGTGCGGGTCCCACCGCTGGGACTCGCACCTATATCGAGAATGGAGGGCGCACTCCATTCATTTCTATGGGTCCGCCGAAAATAGCCGAGCGCTGGCTCGGCTATTTCCGGCAGCTCCATAGAAATGAATGGGAGCGGTGGCCGCGCTTGCACGGTGCGCTCCCATTCATTTCTATGAGCGCAGCGGGGAGCTGCGTCTGGTGGCACAGAGTTCCCCGCTTCGTTCTCGATATAGGACAGTGTGGGCATATCCTAGAGATACACCCCCATTGTCTGAGATGGGAATAACCCCCTTAAAATCCTCACCACATGTGCAGATTCCATTTTGGAAAACTTCCACAACTTGTGGATGAGGGTTTTTTTATTAATTTAGCAATGTCATCCTCTTTGCTAATGCTGTAAATTTTCTGCATGCAATTCTGTGGAGAACATTTTCTGAGGAAAACTGCAGGGAGACTGGTAAATAAAAAACAAACCACTTGATCTGCCTTCGATCCAAATTCCAGTGCTCCTTTCCCCTCCCCGGGAAGCAGTAGTGACGTGACGTCTTGTATACCACACTTGACTGCTGCAACCAATCACTGACTTTAGCGGGCTCATACCAGACACTGCTGAGGCCACTGATTGGTTGCAGTGGTCAACAGGACTTTGTCACTGTAGCCCAGTGGAGGTGGCAGAGTGTTGATGTTGAATAGAGGAATCTGGAAGGTAATTTTAAGTTTTCTGCAGTTTGCCCAAGAAATATGTTAACTAGGGAAACCCCTTGAAGAATATTTTTGGACTGGGAATTGAAGTTGTTGATTTGCTTTTCTCCCTTATTTGACCTGGAATGTGTTACGAGATCACTGATGATTGATATTTTTTTTTTTTACAGAAATCGCAGCTCCCTTTAAAAAATGGAAGATGAAATACATCTTAGAAGAAAATTCAGCAATGTTATCAAGTCCTGTGCCGTTCCCCCCTGCGCTTCCTAACTCTGTAACAACCGACTCTCTAAGTCCCATGCAGACGACGCCGAGCTCTTCCCTTCCTGGTGAAGAGGAATCCCGATACGGATATGGACTTATGTTCTCTCCCATCCCTTCTCTTGCTGCTAGTCGTTGTAATACTCCACTACAGTTTGAGGTAAAGAAATGGATGGTGCTGCCCCATGCACTGCGTTTTTGAGGTGTTTTAACCTGATGCATTTCTTTAAGATGATGGACTCTTTGTGTCTAAGGATGAGCGAATCGACTTCGGATGAAACATCCAAAGTCGATTCGCATAAAACTGCGTTCTAATACTGTACGGAGCAGGAGCTCCTTCCCGAACAAAGGTACCGCTTGGAACCAAACCAGAGTTCGGGAAATGTTTTTTTGCAGTACAAATTAATTTATGAAATTAGACTTTGCGAAGTAATAACTTCTGCTCATCGGAGCCAATACATTCTAATACTGTACGGAGCTCCTGCTCCGTACGGTATTGGAACAAAGTTTTATGCGAATCGACTTCGGATGTTTCATCCAAAGTCGATTCGATCATCTCTACTTATGACGATTAAGGATAATCACCAGGATAACCTAAATATATTTGAGAAAAATTAGTTCTAGTATCATAAATATCTACTACATTAAATTTTAACATTTTAATTAATTTTAAGTTAATGCAGATTTTTTTTCTAAAAGTGCCGAAACCAACCATTCCTAGTCTTTCACTTTGCAGACTAACAGCGTAACAGATGCCGATTATGTGTTGTAATGACTTGTGGCTAAATGTGTTAATTTTCTTTGACTTTTAATCAACTTTTCTTTTTATTATTTCAAATGCAATTAACAATTTCCTTTTTTCCTACTAGAACATCTCCTCCCCTGAAAGCTCCCCAGCGCATAGACCCGAGTCCCTGTCACCAGAGGTAGCTATCAGTCTATGGCACTTGCTAGTTATACGTGTGTGTTCTGGAGAATAATTACATTATGTACTTAAAAAATAAATAAAAAAAAAAGTAGCTTTTACTTCCATGCTGATAAAACAGGCATCTGCAATCTTCGGCACTCCAGCTGCTGTGAAACTACAACTCCCAGCATGCAAACATGCTCCCACAGAAGTGAATGAAACATTCTGGGAGTTGTAGTTCTTGAATAGCTGGAGTGCCGGAAGTTGCTGATCCCTGCGATAGCAGATAGACAATGGGCTACACAACAAGCAATACTCCAGTGTTAATCGTTGCGTCATTAGTGGATAAATAATTGGGGTCCCCCCCCACACATCAGACCAATACGTAGCTCCCAATATTTCACGTTGTTGGTTTGCCTATAGAGGTTTGGAGCCATTGTGTGTGTATATATAATATATCTCACTACTGTGGACTTATGATAGCATGTGGATCTATAGTTTATAGGTTACTGTACATCTTTATCATAACACGAAGTGTTGATTTTCTGTCTCAATTTTCAGCCTAGCCTACGGACTGATGCAGATTTGCCAAAGGCCAGTTTCTTGGATATATCCATGGAGAATTGCCAGGAGCACCAAACCACAGTTAACACCAGTCTCAGTGATCTCGCTTCACAGTCTCCAAGCACATCTTTGCCATTCAGTGGCACATCAGAAGCAAATGTTTTAGGAAAAGGAGGGGAAGGATCAACGCTGCTAAGAACGTCGGAACAGACTTTCCGGACTGAGTTCAATTTAATGTATGCTTTCTCCCCTTTGAACGCAATGCCTCGGGCCGATGGCTCTTTACGTGGGTCCCCTCTTGTTGGAGAAAGAAAGCCTTCCCAATCAGACATGTACTGTGGCTCTCCTGTAGAGGCCTATTATACCAGGTCTGTTCCTGGACTTTTGAAAGAATCTGCACAAGGATCTATGTCTCCTTATAGTGAAAGGACTTGCGAGGGGGTCAGATCTTCACCACAAAATCCACCTCAGAGGAAAAAGGTATTGGAATCAAGAAAATGTATCTGCATAAAACACAGTAATCACTGAAATGTTTGTAGTGTGCACCTGGCTAAAGTAACATAGTTTATAAGGCCAGTTCGGCCTGTTATAATATAACATGTCATAAGATATATATATATTATGTTATAATGGCAATTAAAGGGGTTGTCCAGCATAATCAAAAAAATCTCTGACAAACCCTGCAGTAGCCTAACACAAAAAAAATCATCTTCTCACCCCGTTCTCTGCCATGCTGGTCCAGTCCTCCTTCCGCTGTTTGTTTGCAAACTGCACAAGGGATGCGACCAGTGCAGCCAATCATTGTCCTTAGTGTTAGCCCACGGAGGACAGTGATTGGCTGCAGCGGTCACACACCGTAGACTGGCACATGCCTTGTGCAGTTTGTAAACGAGCGGTGACAGGATACTCGGACCAGCGTGGCAGAGAATGGTGCTAAAAAAAGGGCTTAGATTGGTGCCTTCTCTTTATTGATTGGTAAAAACTTTTATTCCATTTTACACAAAGCAAATAATTGGCTTTGAATACAATAGTATGAAAAGTGACCATGTAGATGCACCTGAACATTTTTTTGGACCCACACACGTGATATTCACCGAGTATCTAGAAAGTTTTGTTCTCGACTGTTCTTTGGGGTCCACACATTGTAGACGCTTTTGTCCATTCCTGTGTCTGCACTACTGGGACCAACGTAGTGACTCTGCACTTACAATATAGTTTTACATTGCACTGAAACTATATCATAAGAACCATTGATCAGAGGGAGCTATGCTGACTGAACTGCAATGAGAATTGCAACGCAGCCCCATTGTGTTGTACTCAGCATGGTATACTGTTTTGTTTTTATTTTTTGTCCCAGCAGAGAAACCAGTATAGGAATACATTGCAGGTTTGTGGAGTGTGTAAACGTGGTAGACATCTTCTAATTAACTGTTAAGTTTCAGAAAGTGGGGAGATGTCTCTGTGACGTCCTCAACCCATTTGTGGTCACCCTCGCAGCAGGCCTGGATGATTTGCTGGAGCCTCTGTTACCGGTGTTTTCCGTTTTGGGTTGACTTCTGTTCAGACCTGTGTAGGTTATTTCTGGACTATATTTGCTCCTGCAGTGAAGTCCTTCATTATAGGATTGGCAGCTTCCTTAATTCTGTCTGGAAGCAATAAAATAAGTGTGACTTTTCACAGTGTGCATCTAAGGCTACTTTCACATTAGCGTTTTTAAATTCCGGTATTGAGTTCTGTCATAGGGGCTCAATACCGGAAAAAAACGCTTCACTTTTGTCCCCATTCATTGTCAATGGGGACAAAACTGAACTGAAGACAACGGAGGCTCCTGAAAGCATTCCGTTCCGTCTTCAGACCGGAGAACAAACCGCAGCATGCTGCGGTTGTCTCTCCGGTCCAGGCATCCGCACCAAGACGGATCCGGAATGACCCCCAATGCAAGTCAATGGGGACGGATCCGTTTGGTGTGACCACAATGGTAACCGGATCCGCCCTCCATTGACTTTCAATGGAGTTCAGGACGGATCCGTCACCACATTCAGACAGACATTCACACACACAAACACACACACAAACACACACATACTTACATACTCCAGGCAGGCAGGCCGCACGTCTTTATGCCCAGGAGGCGCGCCGCTATGACTATTCCCTACAGTGCCCAGCAGAGGGCGCTGTGGGTAATCGTCATAGCTGCGCGCCTCCTGCGCGTGAAGACGTGTGGCCTGCCTGGAGTATGTAAGTATGTATTTGTGTATGTGTGTGTGTCTGTATATGGTACTGTGTGACATATGTGGGGCTGGAACGCGGTTCTGGCCCCACACATGTCCCTGCGGCAGTCCGGATCCGGCAGCACCCTTCACCTGCCGGATCCGGACTGCCGCTAGTGTGAAAGTAGCCTTACTAGTGAGATATTGGGTGAGACATTTTGTTGCACTCCCTGATTTTCCACCATTGTCTTTCTCTTCTGTCCTTGAAGGTATCTTTGTTAGAATATCGAAAGCGAAACAAGAAGCCAAGGAAGTCACGTCTTCTCCAGGAGGGGACATTATACGCTGTGCGGGGACACCAACGCGCCAGAGCAGCAATGGGTCCATTTCTGATACAGACCTGTCAGGTGCTCTGCAGCTTCAAGCTCCATCTTCACCACAAAGTGGCTTCTCTTCTCCTGTTCACCCCTCCATGCCTCAGATTGAGGACATCAGCCCCACCGAAAGAATGGTCAGCTCTTCTTCCCACTGCAAGCAACCAGAGAGCATCAGCAGCAGATGGTAATGAGATTTTTGTCACGTCACGAGAATTTTGTGCAGACATTTTGGGAGATGAGTGTAAAAGCTAGTGCCTAACAAAAAACACTGTTGTAGCCTACTATAACCTTCCAAGCACTTGTGACTGTTTATCTCTCAGCGAGTCTTGTGTATCTTTTGAATATCATGTAACCCTTGTCATCTTAGCCATTTTACCATTTTAAAAATTGTAGATTGGTAATTGTAGGAAGAGAATGTTTTAGCTACTGACTGAGAAGGAAGGCCGCAATTTATCGTCATTTTTAGAGTCAAAGGTTGTTCTGACTAATTTTTATGCATTTGTTAACAGGATGGTTCCAACATCGGTAGAACGACTACGCGAGGGGCAGGGATTCCTAGAGCGAGTTTTGAGAGGTGGGGTTAAGGTGTCACAAAGAGGGGAGATGTCGCCTTCTAGGGAGAGCAGTCTGGACAGAGAGTCAGGTAAAGTAAAACTTTTAAAGGGAGCCCGGCACCAGGATATTCACCGGTAAACCAGGTACAGTGCATTGTAGGGTTAATTCTGCTGAATGTAATGACATCTTTCACTTGGCGACCCGTTGCTTCATTCTGGAGAAAAAGTACTACTAATCCATATGCAAATGTGCAGTTAAAGGGGCTGTCCTGTCTCGTCATTACTAAGGCCTCGTCCACATTTCCGTTTTTCACTGACGTGTGCTGTCCCCATTTTTCACTGACAGCACACGTACCCATTGATTTAGGCCTCGTTCACATTTCCGTGTCAGTGACCCATCCGTGAAAAAAAGCGTACGTGTTTCATCCGTGAAGGATCCGTGGTTGGTCCGTGTGTCAGTTTTTCCCATCCATGTGGCATCCGTATTTCACTGACGTTGCTCAGCTGAAAATTGATTTCCAAAGAATCTCCTATTAGTCATCAGTGAAAAATGGACGTATCACGGACACAACACGGATGTGTGTCAGTGATTTTCACGGACCCATAGACTTCAATGGGTGTGCTTGATCCGCATCACGGATCAAAGTAGTGCATGTCCCCGTGATTTTTTTACTGACCCACGCTCAGTAGAAAAATGCTGAAATGTGAACAGATACATTTAAATCAATGGGTACGTGTGCTGTCCGTGAAAAATGCGGACAGCACACGTCCGTGAAAAACGGAAATGTGGACGAGGCCTTAAATGTATCTGTTCACATTTCAGCATTTTTCTACTGAGCGTGGGTCAGTAAAAAAATCACGGGGACATGCACTACTTTGATCCGTGATGCGGATCAAGCACACCCATTGAAGTCTATGGGTCCGTGAAAATCACTGACACACATCCGTGTTGTGTCCGTGATACGTCCATTTTTCACTGATGACTAATAGGAGATTCTTTGGAAATCAATTTTCAGCTGAGCAACGTCAGTGAAATACGGATGCCACACGGATGGGAAAAACGGACACACGGATCCTTCACGGACAGCTTCACGGATGAAACACGTACGCTTTTTTTCACGAATGGGGAACTGAAACGGAAATGTGGACGAGGCCTAAGGCGAGATGAGTCTAAGCCTTGACCACCACCAGGTGGCCAGGAAACAGCAGAGCAGGCTTGCGCTCCACTGTTTCAGTAGGCCCCTAGTAATGGTGAGATGGGACAACCCCTCTAAGTTTCCTTGAGGGCAGGGGCGTCCCTAGGGCTCTTTATCCACTGTTTCAGTAGGCCCCTAGTAATGGTGAGATGGGACAACCCCTCTAAGTTTCCTTGAGGGCAGGGGCGTCGCTAGGGCTCTTTATCCGGGGCCCTGGCCCCGAATCTATCTACCACTGCCCCGAACCTCGGGACTGGTGGAGACAGCTGCAGTGCAACCCGATCCTCTAAGGGGGCCCCCTGCTTCCGAACCTCGGGACTGGTGGAGACAGCTGCAGTGCAACCGGATCCTCTAAGGGGGCCCCCTGCTTCAGTCGGGACTCCAGAGTGGGGAATTTCCCAGGTTAGGAGTCCCTGCTTTGACTCCATATATGGCTATGTCCATATATGGAGTTATATGGAGTTAGTGTTATGAACTGTGAAAGGAGTATTCCCACTATGCTTGGGAACACCATGTATATTTATAAGTCTAGTTTAGACTCTAATTTTAAAATACTCATGTGGGGATTTGAACTCACAACCTTCTACATCACAGGCAAGTACCTTAACCACTGGGCTATGGAGCTCAGTGTTAAGCAAATGATGAAAAACCTCATAGAAGTTCTCTTGTATAATGCAAGAGAGCCTCTTAGGAGGTTTTTCAATATCAGAGAAACCTCTATGAGGTTTTTCACCATTGACTTAACACTGAGCTCAATAGCCCAGTGGTTAAGGTACTTGCCTGTGATGTAGTGGGTTGTGAGTTCAAATCCCCATAGGAAATTTTGAAAATAAAGGCTAAATAAAGCTTAAGTACACAGCCTGTCATTTTAGGGTGTGTTTATTACTTTTTATTCAATTTTCTTGGGAGATAAAGTGTTCTGTTACACCATATAGGCGAACTTTTTTTTCAATATTTTAAAAGTATGGGTGTTTTTGCATGCCTATAATGCCATTTTGTTCTTTTTTTGTGTGGAGAATGGGGTGGTTTTACGTTTTTTTTTAAATATTTTCAAAACTTTTTTTTTATTTTTTTTACTTTTTAAGTCCCCTAAGTGGACCACAACTTACAATCATCAGATGTAAATTGCTCCATTAGTCTGTATTGAAATCATTATATCACAGTTCACTGCTGCCACCTAGTGGCCTGAACTGGGATATACTAACAATGAACCTGGAAGCCTGGTACAGGCTGAGGCTTATTTACAGAACAGGGTGTTTTCACCAATCTTCGCTGGTGGAAAGCGCGCCTGAAGAGAAATCCCGCGTCAGGACGTAGTATGCGCACGATGACCTGACGCTGCATATGGGGGTTGAGTGGGCTCATATGGGGGCTGAGTGGGCTGATTTGAGGTCTGATGGGGGCTGAGTTGGCTGATCTGAGGTCTGATGGGGGCTGAGTGGGCTGATCTGAGGTCTGATGGGGGCTGATTTAAGGTCTGATGGGGGCTGATTTAAGGTCTGATGGGGGCTGAGTGGGCTGATCTGAGGTCTGATGGGGGCTGAGTGGGCTGATTTAAGGTCTGATGGGGGCTTAGTGGGCTGATTTAAGGTCTGATGGGGGCTGAGAGGGCTGATCTGAGGTCTGATGGGGGCTGAATGGGCTGATTTAAGGTCTGATGGGGGCTGAGTGGGCTGATCTGAGGTCTGATGGGGGCTGAGTGGGCTGATCTGAGGTCTGATGGGGGCTGAGTGGGCTGATCTGAGGTCTGATGGGGTCTGAGTGGGCTGATCTGAGGTCTGATGGGGGCTGAGTGGGCTGATCTGAGGTCTGATGGGGGCTGAGAGGGCTGATCTGAGGTCTGATGGAGGCTGAATGGGCTGATTTAAGGTCTGATGGGGGCTGAGTGGGCTGATCTGAGGTCTGATGGGGGCTGAGTGGGCTGATCTGAGGTCTGATGGGGGCTGAGAGGGCTGATCTGAGGTCTGATGGGGGCTGAGAGGGCTGATCTGAGGTCTGATGGGGGCTGAGTGGGCTGATTTAAGGTCTGATGGGGGCTGAGTGGGCTGATCTGAGGTCTGATGGGGGCTGAGTGGGCTGATCTGAGGTCTGATGGGGGCTGAGTGGGCTGATCTGAGGTCTGATGGGGTCGGAAAAGGTGATCTGAGGTCTGATGAAAAATATTTTTTTCTTATTTTGCTACTCTAAAATCTGTGGTGCGTCTTATAAAGCGAAAAATACAGTAACTGTGTTGTTAGCGCATTATTACAAAATTTTTGGCCCCACTTTTGATTTTGCCCAGAGCCACATTTTGTCTAAAACCGGCCCCGGCTGGGGGGGTGACTGTGGGGGTTTTTATGCCGGGGGGTGTGACTGAGGGCCATATTCATTGGGGCTTGGGCCCCGGATCTTTTGAGACCCTAGCAACGCCTCTGCTTGAGGGCGATAATAGCCACTCTGTGTGCCCTTGTTCCTCCTGCGTTTTCTGCCAGCCCCTTCCTCTTCTTGATTGACAGGTTAGTTGACTATGCGGAAGACTGGCTCTGTCAATTATGGAGAGGGAGCAGATGGCAGAGAAAGGATGGAAGGAACAAGGGTCCATAGAGTGGCTTGGGCCCGCCCACGGTGCACTTAAATGCTCATTCACATATAGATTAAAAGCACATTTCCTCTAGAATGAAGCACAGACGGATCACACGCAAAGCTTTGTGTCTGGTTTATCAGTGAATTTCCTGGTGACAAATTTCTTTTAATGGGGTTCTTTTATAATCCTGGTTGGGTCTCAGTTGATCAGTAAGGGTTAAGGGGTTATTGCAGTCTAATAAAGTGATAAGAGATCGCTAGCATATGCCATTGCTTCATCACTGCTGGGATCCCCACCTGTCCTGAGAATGAAGAGGTTGCAGCGCTGTTTTAGTGCCGCATCCCCTTCTCTGATTTACCCTGCACAGTCGCATCCGACCACCCACTGTGCAGGGGACTGCTGCACCTCTCTGTTAAAATGATTGTAGTCAGCTGCATATTCCTGCACAGCCTAGTGACCTGGAGCGCCGACGTGCATGGAAAATGTAGAAAGGAACGCGGCTCCAAGTCGGCACTGAAGAGCTCCTTTATTTTCAGAACCGATGGGAGTCCCAGAAGCGATGGCATATCATAGCGAATAGATTTTTTGCCTTTTTAACTATTACATAAGAGAAGGCCAATCCACTTGACAGTTAGTGTTGGTGCACAATGTACTTGTCAAGGGGATCCTGTTAAGGGGACACATTTCATATCTCCCACTTTTTATGTAATCACATTTTTATACATTTCTGTGTTCTTTTCCCCCTTCACAGAAGATGGAGATTCTGAGATGCTGAACCCAGCTGTTTCTAAAGGACCAACCGTTTACAGCCCTTCTAGATACAATTATCAGGTAACTGTAAATCACAATCACGTATATAGCATACGTGTATATTTCTAATACTACTTGATGGGCTCTTGGAGACTTCAGTAATGTAGTTTTCTTCTTCTTTTTGCTCCTCAGTTCCTGCAGTGTGACAGTCCACAGTCAGAGCCGGTCAGCGTCCTCTCCCAGAATTCATCCCCTTTCCGTGGACCCGCAGCTCAGCCCGGTGGATTCAGCTATAGGACACCACAGAGGACAGGACACACAGAGCCCTCTGTTATTTCCTCTTCTTTCTCAAGTCCTTCCCATATTTCTTCCACAGACTCTCCCACTGCTCAGAGCTCCGGGTATTACAACAGTCAACAGCTTTATGGAAGCAATGCTGGAACGTGTCCGCCAAGGAAAAGCTTCCATCACCGAGGCCCCAGCCGTGAGGCAAGTCCAGCCCGATTGCTCAGGACAGACTCTGTTTCCTCAGACTCACAAGCCAGCACTGGGGCCTCTACTAATTCCTCCACCCCACAGGGGTCGAGATCAGACTCGAGAACTATAACCATGTCAGGCTCCAGGATAACGGCCGTGTCCAGTCCACAGCATTATTCACAACGCGGGTCTGGCGTTCACCAGTACCGGCTGCAGCAAATGCAAGCCTCGGGAGTAAAAACTCAGACTGGCCTTTCTTAGGACTGCTAGAGAGGAAAGAACAGGATAGCACTATCCCTAAGCCATTCCTGGACCTACAGATGGCTCAGACCCGCACCCCATGGACCTGGTGTGCCGGTCTAGGACTGAGACAGGCAGAGGCTAAATTTTCTGATCACATCGGCTCCCCACACTCTACACACTCACGTCGCTAGAAAACAGACGTACGTCTTGGGAAATCCTCAAAACGACAATTAAAAAAAAAAAAAAAAGTTGTGTAGAACTATAATCAATACAATTACTCGGTTTCTCTCTGTATCACCAGAAACCACCTGTAGTCACTTGTGCAGTAAGGACAACGTTTATATGATTTAAATATAAAAAAAAAAAATAAATGGTTAAAATTTAAGCTGAATTATAAGGACAGGAAGAAGGGGGCTTAAAGAAGCACCTAAAAATTGTAGTATCAGGTTATAACAATTTTTATTTTATTTTTTAGGGGCAGGGGGTTAACCAGGGAAGGGGCTGCTGTGTTCATATCCTCCTTACATCTGCAGATCCGTCCTTCCATTCCGGTTTTGGCGCCACCACTACTGATTGGAACGACGTCTGTGACTAATATCAGAGAGTTTCTGAAGTGAGGTTATGGACCCAGCTCTATTTTTCACTTTTTTATTTTTTTTTTTAGGAAGGGAGAAGTGTAACCTCTTGGCAGATCAGCATGGTTCCTTAATCTGCTTCTCTCCTCCCAAAGCAAAACTACAACTCCCACCGTGCTCTGGCAGCCACAGAATGTAGTTTTACTACAGCTGGAGAGCCGCAGGTTGAGGGGCGCGTTGCTGTAGCCACTGTCGAAAATCGTGTACCAATTGGGTAAGCTTGGGAAATAGAAATTTTAAATTCCAGAAAAAATGCATGAAAATTGGCAGTAACCCACCGCTCGGTATGATCTGGCTTCCATGTTTTATTGTAGGCATTCCAGTGCTAGCACCAGTCGTCCCGTGTCATATATATTTTTTTTTTGTGTGTGTTCTCACCAGTGATTTCTGCAGAATTGAGTTTCTACATTTTGATATTTATTTTAATATCAAATTCTGGATGGGCCAGTGACCATACCTGCTGTAAATATAGAGCAGACCCCGTCGCAAGTGAACCCGAGGCGGTGCTACATCTGTTACTGCGCGGCCTGGGCGGTAGACTGATAGATGTGTGTATATATTTATATATATATATATATATGTGCTTGGTTCTCTTGAAACAACTGTACACAGGATTTTCATGTTCCAGGTAAATGCTGCATTGTACTATGCTGTATAGTAATTGACACCATAATGATATCTATATTTTTGTATGGAAAAAAAAAAAAGAAAAAGTTTTTGTTTTATTGCATCAAAATATTCTCTATTGTACATGTCGAAAGCAGGGCGTCCCGCGGCGTAACGGCTGGAGGCCACGCTTAAAGTCCACGGTTGAATATTTGCATTGATGGCTAGGTATGGTCACCTGTAATCAAGTGTAAGCTGGGTAGATATTTGATCTGTTACTCTGGTTTCCTATGTATCGCGGCTTACATAGACCTATATTGTGAGTAGTAGTAGGAAGGCGCACGGAGGGTTGCTTACCATGTCTCCATGGTACTTTGACGCGTGTAAACCCAAGCTCAGCAAACAGTGAAGAATACTGTGGTTTTTGTCCTTGTCGAGATGGAGCTGACAGTATCCACTGACATTCAGGGTCTAAGGTTACGTTCACCCTGACCACGTGTGCGTATTGTCAGCTTCAAGGAATCTCTGGCACTGTGAGTTGAGCTTTGCACTTGAAAAATTTGTCAGAAGACATCTGACCACGCTTTCCGTAGAACATCGGAGACCTCGGTCTCTTGTCCTATTGGGAGCCATGACGGGAATCTGAGCAGCAATGAAAGGGGTTCAGGTTCTACGGGGGACCTGCCCCCCTTCATTTTAAGGGTTCAAGTGAATCTTGTGAAATGCTAGTGAAAAATATTTAGGGGAAAAAAAAAAATCATAAAGGGGCTTCCTTAAAGGGCTTCTGCAGTTGTTTTAAACTGATGATCTATCCTCTGATCGGCGGGGGTCCGGCACTAGGGATCCCTGCCGATCACCTGTTTGAGAAGGCAGCGGCGCTCCAGGCCTTCTCTGTGTTTTCCTCAGGCCCAGTGACGTCACAACTAGTATCACCGGCCTGGGCGGGGCTAAGCTCTTTTCACTTGAACGGAGCTTAGCCACTCCTAGGCCAGCGATACTAGTCGTGACGTCACTGGGCCTGCGGTAAACTGGAGCGCCGCTGCCTTCTCAAACAGCTGATCGGCGGGGGTCCGGGTGTCAGACGCTGATGATCTATCGAGCGGATAGATCATCAGTTTAAAAACTGCAGAACCCCTTTAAAAAGTGCAAGACCCTCTGATCTACTAGCTACTTTCCCCCATCATGTACACAAAAGTAAAACTACTTGAATCGTATCAATCTGCAAATATTCAAGCGTCTGCGTCACAAAAAATGGCCTCCAAAATCCAAGAAACATTGGAAATCCCGTAATCCATGTTTTATTTTGCTGCTTCTGTTCCCCCTCCCCCTCGACTGTAAAGTCAGACACTTACTAATTTTATTTTCTCCATAGATTTATTTTTTTATTGCTTCTTTCGGGGAGATAAAAGCTTGAGTTTATACCAAAATGTCAACCCCTCCCCCCGGTCATCAACCCCCGTTTACGTTTTAACACCGGGCAGATGCTTTTAGGTTTATATTCAGTTCTGAGCATTGTGTGCTATCTAGAAAACATGGACGTTCTTACCTACGGTGCTACATGGACTCCTTGTCACGTAAGAGAATACTGTGAGTCTCTCCCTTCCCCTCCCCCCCTCCATTCTTTTCTCTCTCTCCAGGTCTCCGATCAGCAGTTGTCCTATAATTTTTTATTATTACGGTTTCGTTTGGTGACTGTTACAGAGTATCGCCCAATGGATTAACAAATCATGCGTCCTTTCTAATAGCAAGAAGAAATTTCTATGAAAAAATGTAAGCAAAAATAAGGAAATTTGGTGATTTTATTTTATTTTTTCCTCCAACTGCCTGATTTCTTTCCAGGTTTGTACAACTGTGAGACTGGTTAGGGATGGAAATCACGTCACCCTTGTTTTGGGTCTTGTATACTGTATATTATGTGTGTATAAACATCACAGGGTCTGTATCGCAAGCCTCCACTTTCTGCCGGGCCTCGCGACGCGCGGCCAAATGCCTCAATAATGGCTGACATGGGTTTGGTTTTTTTCTTTTCCGCATTTGGCAGCACATTCATATAAAGATCGGTCCGTGGGGCGAGGTCACAGAAAGGAGCCGACCGCTGTCATCACTCACGTGGAGTTTTTACACAATGATGTAACATTTGATCTTTCAGAAGAGATGTAATAATTTTGATAATAAAATACTTACCTTAATCTCCTCTACTGTCGTTATTAAGGGGGTCGTCCCATTAGAACCGTGTGATTGGTCGGGGTGTCTGCCAATCACAAGAACAGGGGCCTGTTCTCCCCCATTTGAGATGCTTGTGTCCTACCGCTCAATTCGGCTCTATGGGGCAGCCGGAAATATCAGAGTACAAGTCCTTGGACATCTCCGGCAGTTCTGTAGAGTAGAATGAAAGTTAAAGAAGAACTCCTGCAAAAAATTTTATTCCATGTCCTGCTAGAAATGTACATGATGTAATCTGTAGTGAATGTCATTTTCTTACCGGTGTCTGTATTTGTTAGTTATTTCGTTAGTTAGAGAGTTATATCTCCCTGATGTTTCTCATCTGTGTCATGTGACCAGCAATCAGACTCACCAGATAACACAGCATCTTATGTGTGGACAGGAAGTCTAATTCTCTATGTATTCCTATGGGAGCCTCAGTCTCATAGGAATGAATAGAGCAGTGACTGGCTTCCTGTCCTGGGTCAGCTGGAGGTCAGGGAGTTGGTCACATGACTCAGCTACAATTAGAAGAGAGGGGATAACTCATAAATACAGTCTCTGATAAGAAGATGACATTCACTACAGATTATATCATGCAGCTTTCTAACAGGTCAGAGAATAAAAATTTTTGCGGGAGACTTGGTCCATTGGTTTAAGGGGGTTTTCCAGGCTTCTGATATTCCTGACCTATTCTCAGGACAAGTCATTAATAGAGATGAGTGAACGTGCTTGTAACGAGCACTGTACCGCTCGGCTCCCCTGCGCTCGCATGGGTGCAGGCAGCCGCTTCCATCCTCCTCACCCGACGGAAGCGGCTGCCTGCGCCCATGCGAGCGCAGGGGAGCCGAGCGGTACAGTGCTAGTTACGAGCACGTTCGCTCATCTCTAGTCATTAATAACGGATCGCTGGGGGTCTGGCACCCCGCACCACCACCGATCAGCTAATCCCTGCATTGGGCCTAGCTCTTGAATGGAGCAGGAAGCAGACAGCGCCGTTCCAAGTGTAGTGGCCGTTTTAGGTTACTGCAGCTCAGCTCCAATTGAAGTGAATAGGGGCTGCCCTGCGGTAACCCAGTACGGCCACTACACTTTCCAGGGATCCGTGCTTCCTGTTCCATTCAAAGTGTCCAAGAGGTTGCAGGGAACAGCAGGGGTGCCAGGCCCCCACTGATTGGATATTGATGACCTATCCTGAGAATAGGTAATCAATATCAGGAGCCTGGAAAACGCCTTTAAGAAAAATGAACCAGCAAAGGTCCCTGTGGTATGTAATTACTGTACTGGCGCTCAGAGGTTAATTAAAGTGGTAGTGCTTTGCTTGATCTCCACCGCAGAGAGAACAGTAAGGCTAAATGCACACGATCAGGACTGTGTGCGGATTTGCGTGCGGAAAATCCGCACCGTAGGTCATGTACATTGTGTGCATGAGAATTTGAAATTCTCATGCACACAATGTCTTTTTTTTTTTTTTTTTTCCCATGCGGTTTTTAAAATCTGCAGCAGGTTTATTTTATTTTTCCTGTCTGGATTTTCTCCATTCACTTCAATGGAGACTTGCAAATCCGCACCAATTTCCCTGCAAACACCTGCAGATTTCAATGCGGACATAAATCCACACGTAAATCCCGAATGTGTGCATTTACTCTGACATATAAGAACTGGATTCTTTGTGAACCACAATCTGATTTCTCCAGGAACCCCTGCAGGTAAAATCTTTAGGGAGTAACAAAGATCTAAAGAACAGTAAGAAGAGAGAACAAATGGATCAAGAAATACAATATACAAACGTCTTAATTCAAGAAAATTGAGTGCTGGTCCGCTGGGCTGCAGTCTCTGTGCCGGTCTCTGTGTGTGTCTGTCTCCTTCCGCTTTATTGCAGTCTCTTTGGTTACTGCATGCGATATGTCATCGTTCACATTGCCCAAGTCTCCTTAATTGGCTTCTGACGGCTGTGCCTTCCACCCCTTCTCATTGAGATGGATTGTCGGTGCGCGGAGCAGATTCCGCTCTCCCTTCACATCAGCGCAAAGGACAAACATTGTTAGGTGAGATCGACGCTGACGCCTCCCACAGTAGTGAATGTGACAAGGACATTTTACCGCTGGACATTGTTATTTTTAATCATTAAAAGCGCGCTAAGAAACGTGTTCAGAAGCTGAAGATGAGAGCCGCGCACTCGTTCATTAGTATTCAGCTAGAAGAAGCCTGTGCGCTGCGTTCCTCTTCACTCAAAATTGGCTTTATAGGAGGTTGTCTGATATTTGCTCTTGTTTAACACCGCTCGGCCTCCCCCGTCGGTGGGGGGGAAGGGGAAACAATACACTGAAGCTTATTGAACGGGGGCAAAATCTTTAATGTATTAAAATGGTGGTGAAAAACCATGGCAGATGTCCTTTGGAAACAACACCGCACCTTTAGGGCTCATGCACATGAACGTATTTTGTTTTCTATGTACGTTCCGTTTTTTTGTGACCCGTACGTGGAACCATTCACTTTAATGGAGCTTCAAAACGACTGTGTCAATATGGCCGCTCCATAAAAAAAAAAAATCGAATGTCCTATTGTCCACTTTACCGACAAGGACAGGACTGTTCTATTAGGGGCCGGCTGTTACGCAGAATGCACATGGCCGGTATCCTTGTTTTGTGGAACGCAACGTATCCAACGATCATGTGCTTGAATCCTTAAACACATACGTGACATAAGAGGACACTTGGAGTGATTGTCCACCCTGTGATGAAAAAGTACCTGGCACTGTAGGGCATGTTGAGATGTCCTCGCGCTTATTTTTTATTTATTTTTTTTCCCCGATGGGCTGCTCCATTCCCCCGCTGTGCCCCCCGTTCTGGTTTCCCGCCCTCTCTGCTAATCCATACCATCGGTACAGGGAGGAGGAGACAGCCGTGTTTCTCGGGAAGAAGGTGAGCTTTTTTATTTCTCCCTGGCTCTAACGCTCTCGGGCTGCTGCACAGCCCGGGAGAAGGAGTCGCCCCTTGAGAAACGCGGCTGTCTCCTCCCTGTACCGATGGTATGGGGGGCACGGCGGGGCAACAATGCAGTCCATCGGGAAAAAAAAAATAGTACACAGACATGTCAACATGCCCTACAGTGCCAGGTACTTATATTGTAATGTCAGGACCGGTGAAAGGTCCTCTTTAACTTTATTAAAGGGGTTGTCTCATCTTGCCTAATGGGGGCATATCGCTAAGATATGCCCCCATTGTCTTATAGGTGCGGGTCCCGCTGGGACCCGCACCTATATCGAGAACGGGGCCCCGAAAGCGAACGGGAGCGCACTGCGCATGCGCAGCCGCCTCCATTCATTTTCAATGTGGCCGGCGAAGATAGCCGAGCGCTGGCTCGGCTATTTCCGTCGGCTCCATAGAAATGAATAGGAGCGGTGACCGCGCAAGTGCGGTGCGCTCCATTCATTTCTATGGGAGCCGGCTTGGTGGTGGCCGGACCGGAGTCCTCCAGCCACCACCTTGCGGGCCCCGTTCTCGATATAGGTGCGGTCCCAACGGTGGGACCCGCACCTATAAGACAATGGGGGCATATCCTAGCGATATGCCCCCATTAGTCAAGATGAGAATACCCCTTTAAATAATGTTTTTTTAGTCGGAGCTCTGTTTTGTGTCAAGTTCCCAATTTTCCTGGTTAAATGATGCAGTTCTGGCTGCCTGTGGCCGCCACCACCAGGGGGAGCTCGGGAACCTACTGCGTACTGGTCATGCATAGAATTTAATAATACATCTGTATGCAATGAGCTCCCTCTGCTGCTGACTACAGGTATCTAATTTTAAATTTAATCTTTTAAATTCTTATGAATTATAACTGTCCGTTGTTCCTGTTGTGACCACGTCCTGAGGTGACTATTCCACGGATTTACAGTAAAAAAGCTTTGACGCTTCTGGAGACTGAACTTTCTTCTCCAGACAGAGGCATTCTTCCTTATCTTTTGAGATGATTTTACATGGAACAGTTTTTCCCCGTATTTTTTATGCAGCCCATTTATATATTTGTATAGGTTAATCACGTTCCCCTTACACGTCTCTTCTCAAAGACTAAATAAATGTAATTATTTTAATTTTTCCTCATAGCTAAGACCCTCCAGGCCCTGTATCAGTTTAGTCGCTCTCCTCTGTACTCTCTCCAGCTCCAGGGCCTCCTTTCTATGGACTTGTGCCCAGAACTGAACTGCATATTCCAGATGAGGCCGCACCAACGCTTTATAAAGCAGTGATATTACAGCCCTGCCCCGTGAGTCTTTTTGGAAAAGAATCGCCCATCTTGATTGTAGAAATCGCTTTCTGCAGGCAATAACTGTGGAGATGTCTCATCTATCAAAAAAAGCCACCTTTCTACAGCTCATCCCAAATTCTGGCCAGGATGCTGCAGAGGATTTCAACCCACCCTTATAGATAAGATATAAGTGGGTTGAATGTTGAAATGTCAGGGCGTGGCACAGATGACTTCCTGTGGGACAAGGATTCCCAACCTGTGGCCCTCCGGCTGTTGCAAAACTACAACTCCCAGCATGCCTGGACAGCCTTCAGCTATCAGCCTACAGCAGGGCATGATGGGAGTTGTAGTTTTACAACAGCTGGAGGGTTGCAGGTTGGGCATCCCTGCTGTGGGAGATTCAGTGGCAAAAAGATAGAATGCACTGACCGGAGAAGATGTGCAATCACTGCCTAGTGCAAATTTGGATGAGTGATATGTGTTGGCCTAGGCATGTTCTCACCGATGACATTGTTTCCTGGGTAGAATATGCCTATAACTGGCTTAGGCTACTTCCACACTAGCGTTAGTATGGATCCGGCGGGTGAAGGGACCCGCCGGATCCGTACTGAATAATACAACCTTGTGGATCCGTAATTCCGGATCCGGTTGTATTATCTTTTAAATGGATCCGGAATAACCTCTATTGAAAGTCAATGGAGGACGTATCCGTTTACAAGTGTGGCCACACCAAACGGATCCGTCCCCGTTGACTTGCATTGGGGGTCATTGAGGATCCGTTTAGGTGCGGATAACTAGTACGGAGAGAAAACCGCAGCATGTTGCGGTTTGCTCTCCGGTCTGAAGACTGAACGGAATGCTTTCAGGAGCACTCCGTTGTCTTCAGTTCAGTTTTGAAGCGTTTTATTCCGGTATTGAGCCCCCATGACGGAGCTTAATACCGGAATTCCATAACGCTAGTGTGAAAGTAGCCTTAGGGAGACTTGTAGGCCAGGAAAAATATATGTGCAGATTAGCTCTCTTCCTGTAGAGAGAGGGGTCTCTAGTGCCACCTGGAGGTAGCTACCCTACAGTCATGCCCAACCCTTTAACAAGGCCTTACAACCAGAGTCTCCTCCAAAACTAAAATGGGACCTATCTGTAGACAGCACAGGGAACACTGCCTGACCTAGGAGTCTCCCTACACCATATCTGGCACTCTCCGAGACTGCGGGCTTCTCACCTAGCCAGCCAAGCACCTGTGTACTGACGAGGGACAAGAACCTGGAAACAGCGGTCTGCTGTAGGGCCAACACTGCAGAAATCAGCGCTCGGAACACACGCGGGGTGGCCCCATTCAAAATGCCTATACTTGTCCGTGCGTGCGGACATGCTTCATCGGAGCCGCGGCACGGAGCTAGCTCCCTGCGGCGGCTCCCCGCGCACCATAGAGATGAATGGGGGCGCATCTATTCTGCAATATTGCGGGATCGATACAGCCCCATTCATACGGTCGTGTGAATGGGGCCTAAAGCTGATACGTTTTCTTAGACGGTGTAAAGTATGAAACTGTGTGTGTCTGCAAAAAATGCAGATCGGACACAGATCAAAAATACTGAGGGCTCATGCACATTACCATTGGTTTTGTCCGCATCAGATCTGCATTTTTTTTGCAGGTTGGATGCGGATCCATTCACTTCAGCGGGGCCGCGGACAGCGCATGGTGTGATGTCCGTATCCCGAATGTCTGTTCCTCTGCCCCACAAAAAAATTAATATTTATTTATTACGAACAAGGATAGGACAGTACTATAGAGGACATGACGTTCCGCTCCACAAAATGCAGAACACACACGGCCTGTATCTGTGTTTTGCCGACCATAAAAACGCCTACAGCCGTGTGCTCATGCACATGACCTTAATTATTTTGCGGTCCACAAAACATATGGATGGCGTCCGTGTGACATCCGTATTTTTTGTGGATCCATTGTAACCATGCCTATACTTGTCTGCAAAACGGACAAGAATAGGACATGTTCTATCTTTTTTGTGGAACGGAAATACGGAAATAGAATGCACACAGTGAATGCTTCCATATACGGGCCAAAAAAAAACCAAAAACGGAACGGACACGGGAAAAAAAAATAAAAATACGGTCGTGTGCATGAGCCCTAAGCCTGTGTTCACACCACTGCACACACAGTCTTGCATTGTCCTCCTGATTAACTCCCTAGCGCTGCTTACCCTCCGGTTCACCCACCTCCACACCATGTGCTGACGGAGCATCCAAGGTGCCAGCATCATCATCACCATGGCAACCACTGCAAAATCACCATGGCAACAGAGTATGCCTACAGCTACCTACTTTTTTATTTTTTTAGCTGTTCAAGGTTTCTGCCCTGAATTTCATGAAATCTTTCAGGCCTTCTATATATGTATAGTGTGTGTGTGTGTATATATATATTACTATATACTATTCTATATATATACACACAGATTAGAAATTCTGACTGACTTAAAGCCGCTTGTGAAAAAGTAACTGCTCCCTTAGGGCTCATGCACACGAACGTATAATTTGTCCATGTCCAATCCGTTTTTTTTCTTTTCTTTGCAGCCTGTATGCGGAACCATTCACTTAAAAAAAAAAAAAAAAGAAATAACTCCATGTGCGTTCCGTGTCCACATGACCGTTCCGCAAAAAGCATGTCCTATTGTTGTCCTCATTATGTACAAGGATAGTACTCTCTTATCATGGGCCGGCCGTTCCGTAAAATGTAGAATGCAGGCGGCCTATGTCTGTAACTGCAAAACAAGAAGTGTCGTGGGCATGAACCCTTACTCTTAGGGCTTATGCACACAAACTTATTTTTTGTCCGTGTCTGTTCAGTTTTTTTTCTTTTGCGGCCTATATGTGGAACCATTCATTTCAATGGGAGCGCAAAAATAATGAAAATGGCTGTGCGCATTCTGTGTCCGCATTTCCGTTCCAAAAAAAATAGCATTATGCGGACAAGGACAGGCATTGTTACAATGGATCCACCAAAAAAACGGATGTAACATGGACATCACATGGATGTCATCCATTTTTTTTCTTTTGCGGACCACAGAATATATACGGTCATGTGCATGAGCCCGTAAAAGAGGCTTTCCATTTCTGATTATCCTTTAGGCCTCATCCACACTTCCGTGGACCGCGGTCCGTGAAAACCTGACCTGACGCCATGCGCTTTGTGCCACCACCGCTGTACAGTGGTATAGATCAAACGAGTGTATTACTGTACAGCGGTGGCGGCACCAAGTGCACGGCGTCATAGCAACCAATGATGCCGTGCACTCAGGTTTTCACGGACTGGGGTCCACGGATGTGTGCATGAGGACTTATTAGCTCACAGGAACCAGAACCCCAGCGATCAGCTGTGATCGGTGGGGATTGCCGGCAGTACGTGTTTGCCTGCAGCACCGCCACAGCAGAGAATAACGCAGGGTCCGTTCAAGTCTGTGTAGTCAGCAGTTTTACCAGGTCCTCCAGAGAGAGAGAGATGATCTGTGAAGCAAATATATGAATAGGGACCCCCCTGTACTTACCCAGAATCCCCTATTAGGGTCATTTCAAAACCAGACATTCCCTATTATAACGCTGCCCCAATGTTAGAAGTGAAGTAGCGATCGGACCTCAACAGGGATAACGTGCGCTGTGAGCGTCAACACACGGGTCTTCACAGAAGCTGTGTACACAAAACGATAAGAAATTATTTGCACAGTTGTCCGTTTTCTCATTTTAGATACGTCATGGACAAAAATGTTGCGTACGTATACATACCCTGTTATCAATCCTATAGGGAGCTTGCAGTTTGCATTTCAAGACCAATGCCGTCCTCCACTGCCAATGGCACAAATCTGATTACAGAGCTAGGACGCTGGTAATGAAGCAGAAGGTAGTACGGACATGTCGGTGTTGGAATGCTTTGTCGCCTCCATGTCCGGTTTTCACCCCGAGCCCATAGTATGACCTCGCTCAAAGAGTGGAAATATTTAATGTTGTCCGACGCTCCCACAATGCCTCATCTCCAGCGCGCTGCCCGTGTATATTATGTAAGTGTGCGGTAAGGTCCGATCCCCACATACATAATGTAAAGGCATCCATATGTATGAGTGTTATCTGGATCCGGCGTGCATATTAACTGCTCGGCACAGATTGTGTGTTGGAGGGATGAGCAAATTCTGACGACATTGCAGCAAAAACAAGCGATCAGCGACCTCCAACTGTTCTGAAACTACAACTCCCAGAATCCTCCTTTCACTTCTATCTACTAGCGTTTTTGCTGGATCCAGCAGGGTTCAGCAAAAACGCTTCTGTTACCGATAATACAACCGTCTGCATCCGTTATGAAAGGATCCGGTTGTATTATCTTTAACATCGCCAAGACGGATCCGTCATGAACTCCACTGAAAGTCAATGGGGGACGGATCCGTTTTCTATTGTGTCAGAGAAAACGGATCCGTCCCCATTGACTTGCATTATGGGTCACAGCAGCTGGCGTGCCGAAGGTTGCTGATCTCTGAGACGGACGTTATATATGACATTTTATATATACTTGGGGATTTTCTCAGGTCAGAGATCTCCCTTATTCCCTTTATTCCCACTCCCAGAGGGGCAGGAGATGTTTTTGAATCCTGGTGTCATGCTCCACCCCCTCGGTCCCTGCACTAACAGAGTGAGGCAGATTCATCATTGCTGTCTTAAAACTAGACCAGGCAGAAGAGGCGCCAAAGTTATCATGGTGCAGCTTGGTAGACGCTGGACACTTTTCTCCTCTTTGCTTACTTTAGACCATATTTTGATGCAATTTTTGCCCAATTTGGTGCATTTGAAGCCACACCCTTTTTCTCAAGCCACACCCCTTTGTCAAAAGTGAGGCGCAAAAGAACACCTATAATCAGTCTGATGCACATATGCCTGTCTTTTGGTGCAAATTTAACCAGACGTCTGTCACATTTCGCTTAGTGAATTCCTCTCCGGTATGTTTTCCTGGAGAGTTTTTAAATTTACATCTTTACGTCTGTGTTGGAAACATTTCTATTCCCAAAAAAAAGGGTCATGCAGTTTTTTGCAAAATTTTTTTTTTTTTTTTTTTTACCAGTTTGCACGCTCCCATTTTGCACCATTGCATTGCTTCTTTGCTTCCTGGAGCGGGGCGTGATAGTAGCGGCAGTGAAATTACTGATCTCATAATGCCCCAAGTCTGCTCACTGAGCGTGTGTCACAGCTACATGCATGCTCGGTACACCCCGTCCTCTTGTACACCATCCTCTGAAATGTCACACATGGGAGAACATTGGTGACCAGTAATTTCGGACCACCACTGATTTCCAGACTAAAAAGGCTCCGTGTAGCAAAGACCCCTTTGGCACTGGTCAGAGATTTCTGTTAGGGCTCATGCACACGACTGTATGTATTAACGGAACAGCTGGCCCCTAATAGAACAGTCCTATCCTTGTCCGTAATGCGGACAATAATAGTACATCATCTATTTTTTTGCGGAACGGACATACTGAAATGGAATGCACACTTCCGTTTTTTTTTTTTACAGACCCCTTGAAATGAATGCTTCCGCATAGGGTCCGAAAAAAAAAAAAAAAAGAAGCAAAAACGGAACGGACACGGAAAGAAAATACGTTAGGCTCCTTTCACATGTCCGTATTTTTCTTTTCCAGATTTTCGGTCCGTTTTTTGCAGATCCGTGTTTCCGCAAAAAACTTCAGTTTTTACCAATTGTACATCCGCATCCATTCCGTTTTTCCGCACAAAAAAAGGAAGGAGGAATATAAGTTGGTAGGGTATTTCTTTCTATTTCCTGGAAACGGATCCGCAATTGCGGATGATATGTGGATGACATAATGATGCATTCCGCATATCATCCGCATTTTTTGCGGATCCATTGACTATAATGGGACCACGGGCCGCATATGCGGACAAAAGTAGGACAAGCTCTATCTTATTTGTGGATCCGCATAACGGAACAACGGATGCGGACAGTACACGGAGTGCTGTCCGCATTTTATCAGGACCGACTGAAATGAATGGATCCGAATCCTATCCGCATGATTTCAGGATCGGATCACGAAAGAAAAACAGGACGTGTGAATGGACCCTTAGTGTGCATGAGCCCTTACTGGAAATCATTCTTTTATATCGGGGATGTCAAACTCGTGGCCCCCCAGCTGTTGCAAAACTGCAACTTACATCAGCCTACAGCTGTCAGAGCATGCTGGGAGTTGTAGTTTTGCAACAGCTGAAGGGCCACGAGTTTGACATCCCTGCTTTATACGTACAGTTCTTTGCTCAGAATTTCCACGTCACGCAGACATCTCCGAGCAGTGCCAAAGGGGTCTGACCTCTCTATAGAGCCTCTTCGTTCAATGATCTTATGAGATCCCAATGCGATCCTCTCTCCTGGATCTATGACAGATCAGAAGATCATCATTTTTACACGTGCTCTAGTCTATAGAAATTCCTTTTTTTTTTTTTTTTTTTTTTTTTTTTTTACTTTGCACAACACTGATCAAATCTACAAAGGTTCCCTTTAAGAGCCAGCCGTCCTCTGAGTGGCAGGACTTACCATAATGCTGCAGATGATGAATTATTTATGCTCGTGCTCCCGGGGTCACTACAGATGTATCTCCATCAGAGCCATTTCATGTACTGAATAATGTGCGCACATTAGAGAATGCTGCAGTGTACAGTATACCGTGACGTTTTTGAGCCCGCGCCTAGATATAGCAGTATTATTGTTACCGCTGTCTGCTGGGCAAAATGTAGGTTATATTACGAATGATCTCAACCTTTATCATATTGCTTTGTGCTGTATTTATTAATGTGTTTTCTTTGGTATTGTAGAAAAAAAAAATCTATTGTGACCTGGAAACCATCAGCAAGTAGGCTGTCTGCTGCTGACGGATCTTATGACTTTATTTATTCCTACTGTGGCTTGCATGATTATGAATCCATCCATAAATGACCACCTCCGGGACCCGCACCCATCTCTAGCTCAGGTCCCCTTCTTTCCCACCTGGATGCGGCGTTCAGAGACGGTTGGAACTACGGAAACAGCAGAGAGGGCTGCGCTGCGCTCTTTCCATAGCTCCAATACTAATGAACCTGAGTTAGGGCTCATGCACACAAACGTATTTTCTTTCCGTGTCCATTCGGGTTTTTTTGCGGATCGTATGTGGAACCATTCATCTCAATGGGTCCGCAAAAAAAAACCTAAGTTACTCCGTGTGCATTCTGTTTCCGTATGTCTGTTCCGCAAAAGAATAGAACATGTCCTGTTATTTTCCGCATTGCGGACAAGAATAGGACTGTTCTATTAGGGGCCAGCTGTTCCGTTCGGCAAAATATGGAATGCACACGGACGTCATCCGTAATTTTTGCGGATCCGTTTTTGCGGACCGCAAAATAAATATGGTCGTGTGCATGATGAAAGTTGCGCAGCCTGTGTCCACAGCTGTGACCACCTCTGGCTGCCGCGTGCAGGTGGGACGTGGTTGGCGATGGGGCGTTCCGAGATGGGAATACGTCTTTAAAGAAGACCCGTCAGCTGTTTTTATTCCTCATAAAATAACACTCTTGTAGCCTCTTTTCTCTCTGTTCTGTTCCTCTGTTATTCCTCCCAGAAATGTATAATAATTTCACATCCGCAGGTTAGCTTTCTCTTTGTTCCTCTATTCTATCAGTGCTGGTGTTCGGAGACATGTCCCATTGATAAAGCGAATGCTGGCGCTCGGTTCTCCATTTATTCATACATTTCCAGGAGGAATAAGAGAGTGTAGAGTTAGAGATGCTCCAGGATTATTTCTTGGGCATTATTTTGATATGTATGATGTACAGATAATGTTGAGTAAGTTAGACCCACAGTTTGTTTATAGCAGGGCCCTTATACTTACACATTAATACATTGATACACAGTTACAAAGATCAGTCAACAGCAGCATGTTGATGGTCTCCAAATAAAAATAAAAACCTTCACATTAAAGAAAAATCAGTCAATGCAGATGTAGTGCCGCCAGAAATGGTGCCTAACTTGGTTTTTTTTCTTTCTCTGTTCTTGCTGAGCAGTTGGGCTTTTCCAGGTTCTGGGTGGTTCTATTTCCCCTTAGGTCTCATGCACACGACCGTATCCGTTTTGCGATCCACAGATCTGCAAAATACGGATACTGTCCGAGCGCATGCCTCAATTTCATTATATAAATGCCCATTCTTGTCCGCAAATGGAGAAGAATAGACATGTTCTATCATTTAAAATCGTCTCACAGATGTGGACATTTTTTGCAGACCCATAGAAGCAAACGGGTCCGCGTTGCGATCCGCAGAAAATGTGGATTGGATGTGAACGCCACATATGGTTGTGTGCACGAGGCCTTGAAGGGGTTGTGTCAGTTTGGCAAATGGCATTTATCATGTATAGAAAGTTAATACAAGGCACTTACTAATGTATTGTTATTATCCATATTGCTTCCTTTGCTGGCTGGATTCATTTTTCCATCACATTATACATTGCTTGTTTCCATGGTTACAGACCACCCTGCAATCCATCAGTGGTGGTTGTGCTTGCACATTATAGGAAAACGCGCTGGCCTCTCTGGTGGCCGGCACCATGGGAGCGCATATAGGCTAGTGCTTTTTCCTATATTGTGCAAGCACGACCACCACTGATGGATTGCTGGGTGGTCGTAACCATGGAAACAAGCAGTGTATAATGTGATGGAAAAATGAATCCAGCCAGCAAAGGAAGCAATATGGAGAATCACAATACATTAGTAAGTGCCTTGTATTAACTTTCTCTGCATGATAAATGCCACTTGCCGAACTGACACAACCCCTTTAAGGCCTCGTGCACACAACTGCCATTTGCTGAAGTGAGACAACCCCTTTAAGAAGAGCGCCTAGTAGGCATGAGGAGTCCACTTGGCCAGGTAACACTCCTCTAGGTTTCTGGGGGGGATATGCAAATGAGCTCTTCTTCCTAAAGGAAAAGAAAGCTGAGCCTCTGATGCCACCAGATGTAAGGTAGCTATCTCATAAGGTCGAGCGTTGACTACGAGGATAGCTACCTTACATCTGCTGGCATCAGAGGCTCAGCTTTCTTTTCCTTTAGGAAGGAGTGCTTCAGTAATTTGCGGCTGGTGTGATGGCAGTGCCAGTCAGATGTCTCTCTTCTCCTCCCCCTCCCCTCTCACAGCACGCAGCCTCACAGACACAGAAGGAGACAGACTGCAGCAGCATCCCCCTCCTCTCCCTTTTTGTTTTTGGTTTCCGCTTTTGGTATCACCATCTTGACCCTGTCGCCCCGCTGGCAGGAAAATCCCGCGCCCGTTTCCATTTAAAGCCGTAGCCTCTCATTTTACTTCAATTCTTTATTTTATTTCAATCAGTTACTGGCTTTTTGCAACCCGACAAATGAAGAACGAGTGTCTCTTACATCATGTCGATAAGAAAGTAGTCAGACCGTGTCTCTACTGACAGACGACCAGGAATACACAGGCTCTAGAGAGGACAAGACCATTGAATTTACAACACCAAATAAAATTACAGTACTTGGTTTTGCAGTGAAATTATTTGGCACCAGCCGTAGCACAGTATCGGGTAAGGAGGAGACATGAGACGGGGGACAAGCGGAAAGCCGACACCAGGGTTTGGGAAAAGAAGAGATGCTGGAGGGGGACAGGGTCCTGCCGAAAATAATCGTCAAATGACAGCGAGGACGTCTCTGTACAGTGCACCGATAGTGAAATTAACCCACGAAATATCCCAAAAAACTGACGTGTATATTGCTGGTTATGATACAGTATGTACAACGCGTGGCTTCTCCAGCTGTGGTCGGTCCGGGTCTCACACTGGCTTGACCCGCAAGCGTTGCGTTCAGGGGCCACAGAGCCACATATCGTTAGATCTTAAAGGGCCATTAAAGCTAAAGCCGGCAGCTTAGAAAAAGTGCAGCTTAGAAAAAGAGCCGCTGGTATCAATCGCACGTAGACATGTAAGATGTTCCTGGAGGCTCTCAGAGCTGGAGATTTGTGGGATCTCGGGTGGTGAACGCGATGGTGGAGGTGGGATTCTGTTGGTCATCCTACTGCAGTCGTCCTTAGCTCGAAACGGCTGATAACAGAGGACAATATAGTGGATACGACTGCTCGGCATACAGAGAACATAGAGTTTAGGTTTAGTGTCCCTTTAAATGGACTTGGCCATGCGTGATCGAGGGGGTGCTGGATATCTGGAGCTCCATTGCTGCTGCATGCTATAAAGTAGGGGTGCACCTAGCCTTTCTGCTGCCTGAGGTGAAAATTAAAATGGCGTCCCCCCCATGCCAATTTCTTAACCTAACCCCTTTGCCACAATGAAAGCGCTCATTGCCCATGGCCCTTCCGGCGCCCCCCTCTTGCCCCTACCTGGTGCTGCCCGAGGCGATCGCCTCACCTGGCCTCATTGGTGGTGCGCCCCCGTCTCCAAGCTGTTGCAAAACTACAAATCCCAGCATGCTCAGGGCATCCTGGGAATTGTAGTTTTGCAGCAGCTGGCACGCCCCCTGCTACATGGATCCGCCATGCAATGCATCCATTGCGATCGCGTCGCCGACGTTGGCATCTAATGGGTAAGCAGAGGGCACAACCGGAACGGTCCCAGTTTGACCGCCGCAGATATGGCTCAGGTGTTCAGCTTTCCGATGGAATCTGGTGGACCTATTGTGCCGACCAATGACAGCTGACGGAGCCATCTGCTGCGCGAGGCTCTGGAGACTCTTTACGAGGCCATCTGTCTGGCATGGAACAATAGTGTGCTGACAGCAAGGAAAGCAGGAGAAGAAAACTGAGCTGAGATGTTTAAAAAGAATATTCAATTTTTTATATTTTTTTTTTGTCCAGAACAGCAGCACTCTTCCTATGGCTGCGTCTTGTATTGCAACTTACCTCCATCCAAGTCAATGGGGATAAGCTGCAATACCAGATCCAGCCTCAGGATGAAGGTGGCGCTGTTTCTGGGAAATTTTTTTTTTTTTAAAGTTGACCTTTTTTTTCTTATCCATAAAAAGCATTACCTGGGACTTATCTCTGGGGTCGGTTATCAATATTAAGTGGGTGGGGGTCAAACTCCTGGCGCTCCTGCTGATCATCTGTTTTCACAGGTTTCTGCAACAGAACTCTACAGCGCCATTCGCTGTGTAGTGGCCGCGCTTGGTTACTGCAGCATGATGCACAACTCCACAGCTCTATTCACTGTCTAGTGGCCGTGCTTGGTTACTGCAGCATTTAAGTGAATGGGATTGGTGCTGCAGTAACCAGGTGTGGCCACTACACAGTGAATGGCGCTGTAGAGTTCTGGTGGCTGAACTTTTGAAAACAGGCGCATATCTGATACTGATGACCTGTCCTAGGGATAGATAATAAGTCCCGGAGTACCCCTTTAAATCCTAATTCTATGGCTCTTAACTATCTGAGTGGATCCACCCTATGAATTAGGGGATAGATTAAGGGAGCTAAAATTGCATGGGTATCGGTTGCTGCAGGAGCTACCCAAATATATGTAAGATGCTTAAAGGCATTGTCTATTTTTTGTTAGAAGGGTCCCTGGACAGTATACTGGTCATAAGGACCCCAGTGATTAGCTGTAATCTCTAGGGGGGGACCTTGGAGTAAGTGTTTGATTTTCCTTCAGCACCCCCACAGGAGAAATGAAGTATTACACATCCATTTCCATTGACATCAATGGATTGTCTGTGTAATGTGTGGACGTGTCAGGTCCTCCAGAGCAAGAGACTCTCTTGGAAGCCGCTCTACACTCTGGGTAATAGATGAAGGTCCTGTACTGTTGTAAAGGGAGTCATGGTCACTACAAAATGGTTATCCCTCTAAGAGAACTACTGCGTGAGATCTGAGAGTTATCATGGTGATGCTCCGACCATAGGTCCCCCTCATTATTTATATACAGTGCGATGACCTACGGCCCCCAAGTCTTATTACTATAGAAGGGGGGCGTGCAACGTGGCTCTCGTGGTTGTGCAATGTGAACCTATAGACACGTGGAGCCCATGGAAATGTTCCTACAGGTGAAGTGATCCCATAGGTGCAGCTTGGACCTATCGCATACCCAGGTGTGTAACTACCATAGCGGCAGACCATGCGACTGCTATGGGTCCCAGGACAAGAGGGGGCCCAGTCTTAGTTGGGATCATCTCCTCTTCTACTGGAGGTGAAAACTTGGTCAGGACTCTTCCCTCTAAAGGAACAACTTTTAACAAATGAAGCAGTGGAAAAATGGTCCAAGGGTCATTGAAAGGGGTTTAGGCAGAAACCCTTCTGTCCTATGTGGGGGGCCTGGTGTGATCCTCGCTATGGGGCCCTTACTTTGTACGCATCTGCACATACCTCCCACAAATCTGCACTAGATTTTATACACGGGGCCCAATGCATTGACTACGGATCTTATGTTTGATCATTTTCGGGTCGGTTGCTCGTATTTGACTCCTTTTATACAGCAGCACATTCTCGTCGCATCCTCGGCTTCCCTTCCACAATTTCTCAAAGAAATTTACCCAAAAAACAGTCTTCAAATTTCAATAGAAAGCTTCAGAAATTAATGGAAACAGTGAGATTCCCTTAATCTGGCATCTAATGAATCCAGAAAGCCTGATGATTCGGAATTTATTTCCAGCATCTGATTTTGTGATGCATTTTGAGCTTTTCTTCCTAGATTAAAGGGCATCTGTCAGCAGTTTTGTACCCATGACACTGGCTGACCTGTTACATGTGCACTTGGCAGCTGAAGACATCTGTGTTGGTCCCATGTTCATATGTGCCCGCATTGCTGAGAAAAATTATGTTTTAATATATGCAAATGAGCCTCTAGGAGCAACGGGGGCGTTACCATTACACCTAGAGGCTCTGCTCTCTGCAACCGCCGCACCCTCTACACAGGACCAGGTATGATGACCTTTATACTGCCTGGTCCTGTCAAGCAAAGTGCAGCAGTTGCAGAGAGAGCAGAGCCTCTAGGTGTAATGGTAACGCCCCCGTTGCTCCTAGAGGCTCATTTGCATATATTAAAACCTCATTTTTCTCAGCAATGTGGACACATATGAACATGGGACCAACACAGATGTCTTCAGCTGCCAAGTGCACATGTAACAGGTCAGCCAGTGTCATAGGGACAAAACTGCTGACAGATGCCCTTTAATGTACTTAATGACCATTTAATAATCTAGAATGTCTGATAATCTGGCATCTATAGCTGAATTGACAGAATTCCTGTGTTGTTCGGCACTTTATAGTCATGTTGGACTGCGCCGACTGACTTTTTTACTGACAGTAGATTTTATAGTAATATTTGACATTTTTGATTTTTTCCTATAACTTCAGAATATCTGATAATTTGCCAGATTAAAGGAATTTGCTTTCCTTCAGTACACGTCCTATAATCCAGCATACTCAGGCCTGACAAGGGGCCAGATTATCACAGTCTCCTACCCCTGAACACCAAATGTAGTCAGCCCCCTCTAGTGCCGGACTATCAGATAATTTCCTGCTATTCTAGAATTGGGATTAATATTCTCAAATAGTAGGATTTCTGGACCATCGGATGTCAGGCTACAAAACATAACAGGCTGCGATACATGTCTCTACGTACAGTGAAATTCCTTTTATCTGGCATCAGCGGGACCTGATAGACCCCAGATTAGCAATATATTCCAGATTATTGGATGATCACGCAAATATATAAAAGGAAAAAACCAGGATAAATGTTGTACTCAACCGGTGAAATTCCAAATTGTTCAGTGCTTGGGGCGTATTAACAGGAAGGCGCCAACGAGCCTCAATCCATCAACCCAAGCTATTTAGATGGGTAAAGGAAATGCCGGATTATCAGATGCCGGATTAAAGGGATTTCATCCTCTGTTCTCTTATTTACATGGCTGATTCTGTTCTTGGTGGCCGTGCAGGACATATAATGGAGCGATGATGATGATGATGGGGTTTCACGTACATCACTGAACACCCCCTGCCGCTGTTAACCCTTGTGATGCCCCCCCGCCCTCGCTCAGTTCTCTTCCCCATGGATATAAAGACACAGTATTCAGCACTTCTGACTCGCTCATTATGTAACAAGTCAAAATTTGCTTTTTTTTGTTCCTTTTTCTCCTTTTTTTTTTTTTTTTTTTTATACCCTGTTGGCGAGAAGTTCGTAGCGATCAATGTACATGTAAAAATAACCAATAAATAGTTTTCTCGTGGCCCCCGCTGTACAAAAGGCATTTGCTGAAATCATCAGGCCCAAGCGGGGGTGTAGCCAAACGTCAGTCCGCAAGGTATATACAAAGTTTTTCTGAAAAAAAAAAAAAAAATCCTCATTAATTTCGGAGGAGGGGTGCGTTCCAGGGGGCGGTGATCGGTAGAGGTATAAATGCTTAGATATTTTTTTTTCTGTCTATACAAAAAAATTTCCGTGACTGGTCCTTGCAGCAGCCGTATGAGCGAGAAAGGTCCCGGTTTCCTGTGGACTCTGTTACGTCCGTGGTCGCAGATGAATTTAACGCCATCGCCAAGGTAGGATCTCGGGGGAGTGGGGGCTCGTCGTGGCGGCAGTGCAGGCACCGTCTTGGTGGAGGAAGATTTCTCTTCAAGGCTAAGATGAAGATTTCACTGGATGGGGGGTTGGGGTGGTAGGTGGGGGTCAAGGCAGTGTGGCAGAGGACGGCAATACAAGAAGAGGGTTAACCATACCAATGGGGTGGGCAGCCTGGAGACATTCCTGCGTTGGTCGAGGGTATCATTGGACCCCCGGGTGTTCATTTACTTTATGTCATCTGTTTAAAGCAAGAAAAAGAGGATTTTAGTAACGAATGAAAATCACATCAAGTGTCACATATAAATAATGGCGGTCGGAGCTTCGTTTTACTGATGCAAACCTCCAAAAACCCAGCATAGACGTAAATGATAATATTCTCTCTGCCTGCAGCCACCACTAGGGGGAGCTCCCTGCATATGGCAGTATACAGGGAGTGTTTTTCTGCCCATTTTTGAAATTTACATGAAAAGCCTCGTTTGTGGAGACCCGCAAATTAATTGACATGCAGAGGATTTAGTATCCGCACTTCAGGTCATTTTACATTGCAGATTTTTTTCTTAAAATCTCATCCACTTTGCTGTTACTGTAAAACGCTGCAGATTTGAAGCTTGACCAATCTTCAGCATGTCCGTCCTGTGTGAACATGACTTTAACGCCACATGGAGGGGAAATTTGTGCTACATCTCACCCATTGAAATCAATGCCTCAATCTGTAGTTCTCCAGAACTACAACTTCCACGAAGGCTGGGGGTTGTAGTTCGCAGCAGCTGGAGAACCACAAATAACAAATGAGCGATGCTTCACGCCGAACTGTTTGCTGCTCTGTCTCTTATCGGTGGGGGCGTCTCCTGCATGATGTCATTTATAGAATACGAACAGGGGTTATGGGACAGGAGGAGTCTACAGTCATTGCCTCCGTCTACAGACAGGTGCGTGGAGTAAAATTCGGACAGTAGTCAGATGTGGCAGCAATCTATTATCAGACTATAATGCTGTAACTGCTATTCCCTATCTAAATCTTTACTAAAAACCTAGAATCTTGAGCGACACAAACATAACAGCATCTTAAGATGTAAAATAAATGAAGAAAGCCGTATCAGAGACAAGACAACATGCCCATGGGGTGACTTCAGGACAAACTCTACCGCACTAGAATAGTAAATCTGCAGGGTGTAATACATGCGTCTGGCCACCGTGGGGCAGTGTTGCTTCAAATGCTGCAGCTATAATCAAGGATGCTGGGAGTCACAGTTATTTTCGATCCCTGAACCTCCTCCTTATAATGATGTTTGAGATTGTCTCCAGAATGGAGGGGACTAGGACAATGATATATGGGGCGGAACGTCTCCGTCAGAGTTTTTAGACTGAAGTTCTTTGGGTCCAGTGTTTATCTATACAGAATCTGTAATCTTTGTTGCTATCATTACACATAGGTCATATCCTCATTAAGGCTACTTTCACACTAGCGTTTCTATTTTCCGGTATTGAGTTCCATCATAGGGTCTCAATAATGGAGAAAAATCTTCCGTTTTGTCCCCATTCATTGTCAATGGGGACAAAACGTAACTGAACAGAATGGAGTGCTTCAAAATACATTCAGTTCCATTTAGTTGCGTTCCCATACCGGAGGGTAGCATGCTGCGGTTTTCTTTCCATCCTGTGATGCAGAGCAAGATGGATCCGTCATGACCCACAATGCAAGTCAATGGGGACGGATCCGTTTTCTCTGACACAATAGAAAACGGATCCATCCCCCCATTGACTTTCAATGGAGTTCATAACGGATGCAGACGGTTGTATTATCAGTAACGGAAGCGTTTTTGCTGAGCCCTGCCGGATCCAGCAAAAACGCAAGTGTGAAAGTAGCCTAAGATGTGCATCATCCCATAGGAAATGGGGTGCTCTTGTGCTACACTTTTGGGGCCCTTAGGGACCCATTATTGTATCCACGCCTGGACCCACTGGAGATCTGGCAGCAGCTCTCACTCCAGAGGACTCAGTCGTGTACTATATGGTTGGGAAATTAATTTAATGTGCTTGAAATACACTATATTGTTACTCCAAATATTCTTATTTATTTATTTTTTATATATTTATTTTTTATATATTTTATTTACTTATTTTTTTATTTATTCTCCAGTTCCCTGCGATTAATACAGTCCGTTCAAACTGTGTGTGGAAGATTTCATGCGTGTCGGTATTCACTGCCATCCTATATTACGTATGCTATGATTTATATACGCTTGGTGTCATTATACACTGCACCTCTAGTATTATATTCATTATAATCTCACCAACCACAGTATTACAGCTCATGCACACGACCATGGTCTGATCCACATTTTTTGATCCTTTCATTTCAATGGGGCCGCAGAAGATGCAGAAAGCACATGGTTACGTCCGTTCTGCGGCCCTGCAAAAAAGATATAACGTCCTATTCTTGTCCATTTTGCGGACAAGGGTAGAACAGTTCTACAAAGGGCAGGGTGCTCCGTTCCGCAAAATGTGGAACGCACATGGCCGGTATCTGTCTTTTGCGGATCGGCAATTTGTGGACTGCAAAAACGGCAATGACCACGTGGACGAGCCCTTAAACTTATTTTCTTCATGAAATGCATATCTAGTTACATTGTAACATCTCATCATTGGGGGGCGTTTCACCAGCAATATTTTCCCCATCAATATGGGTTCATGGCGTGCGCTTCCCAAGTGGGAGAGTGTCCATGAGCTGGACCCCGAAATGATGGGCCCCCAGCAGATACATGCGCTACCTCCATAGGATGTGAACTCTTGTGTTTGGGACTTACCTTTGTCTGCTTTAAGCTCCTCAAGAAGCAAGTCGTTCTGTCTGTTACCCAATACGAAGGCGAGGAAGGAGAGAATAAGGGCATTCAGGATCCCAATAATTGCCAATATGTAGGCCCAGCGCACGGAGCAGTCTCCCAGGGAGTACTTCCCAGTCTTGTCGCCGCACATGTCCCTGATCGTCTCTGCATCCCATCCATCTGGGAATATCATGCAGGCGAGCACCAGGCACACGGCTGAAGAAAAGAAATAGAGGAAACTGTTAAGAAGCAGATACTGTAAGTGAACACTGAAAAAAAACATAATTACATCCTGTATTATACTCCAGAGCTGCACTCACTATTCTGCTGGTGGACTCACTGTGCACATACATTACATTACTTATCCTGTACTGATCCTGAGTTATATCCTGTATTATACTCCAGAGCTGCACTCACTATTCTGCTGGTGGAGTCACTGTGCACATACATTACATTACTTATCCTGTACTGATCCTGAGTTACATCCTGTATTATACTCCAGAGCTGTACTCACTATTCTGCTGGTACAGTCATTGTGTACATACATTACTTATCCTGTACTGATCCTGAGTTACATCCTGTATTATACTCCAGAGCTGCACTCACTATTCTGCTGGTGCAGTCACTTGTACATACATTACTTATCCTGTACTGATCCTGAGTTACATCCTGTATTAGACTCCAGAGCTGTGCTCACTATTCTGCTGGCGGAGTCACTGTGTACATACATTACATTACTTATCCTGTACTGATCCTGAGTTACATCCTGTATTATACTCCAGAGCTGCACTCACTATTCTGCTGGTACAGTCACTGTGTACATACATTACTTATCCTGTACTGATCCTGAGTTAAATCCTGTATTATACTCCAGAGCTGTACTCACTATTCTGCTGGTGGAGTCACTGTGCACATACATTACTTATCCTGTACTGATCCTGAGTTACATCCTGTATTATACTCCAGAGCTGTACTCACTATTCTGCTGGTGCAGTCACTTGTACATACATTACTTATCCTGTACTGATCCTGAGTTACATCCTGTATTATACTCCAGAACTGCACTCACTATTCTGCTGGTGCAGTCACTGTGTACATATATTACTTATCCTGTACTGATCCTGAGTTACATCCTGTATTATACTCCAGAGCTGCACTCACTATTCTGCTGGTGCAGTCACTGTGTACATACATTACATTACTTATCCTGTACTGATCCTGAGTTATATCCTGTATTATACTCCAGAGCTGCACTCACTATTCTGCTGGTGCAGTCACTGTGTACATACATTACATTACTTATCCTGTACTGATCCTGAGTTACATCCTGTATTATACTCCAGAGCTGCACTCACTATTCTGCTGGTGCAGTAACTTTGTACATACATTACTTATCCTGTACTGATCCTGAGTTACATCCTGTATTATACTCCAGAGCTGCACTCACTATTCTGCTGGTGCAGTCACTGTGTACATACATTACTTATCCTGTACTGATCCTGAGTTACATCCTGTATTATACTCCAGAGCTGCACTCACTATTCTGCTGGTGCAGTCACTTTGTACATACATTACTTATCCTGTACTGATCCTGAGTTGCATCCTGTATTATACTCCAGAGCTGCACTCACTATTCTGCTGGTGCAGTCACTTTGTACATACATTACATTACTTATCCTGTACTGATCCTGAGTTACATCCTGTATTATACTCCAGAGCTGCACTCACTATTCTGCTGGTGCAGTCACTATGTACATACATTACATTACTTATCCTGTACTGATCCTGAGTTACATCCTGTATTATACTCCAGAGCTGCACTCACTATTCTGCTGGTGCAGTCACTATGTACATACATTACATAACTTCGTTGCAGGTTTAGTTAAAGCTCTGTTCTTCTGCAGCAAATTAGCAGCAGCGGCCGACATTAGGCTTAATGAAAAGCGCGGTCCCCAGCCGCTCACAAGGACCGGTGAACACTTTCAATTTTAAGACTCGCTGCCTCCAAGACAGAATCTATTTACCTTTAATATATCTCTCTTAACATCGGGCTCCATTGGGGCCCGGCCGCCAGAACGTGCTAGAGGGGAAGCGCTTGTTTCTTGTAAAATCAAAGTTTGGTTCAAGGATTGCAGAATAATATAGAAATTATCTACCCGCAGCCCCGGAATAAATTACTGCTGAAGTTACTTCTCCTCCAACCGGAGTGAAGAAGATGAACTGAGAGGAAGAGAAGAATCTCAGGCCTTTAATAGTATCTGTCTATCTATCCACCTAATATCTATCTGTCTAGTATCTATCTAATATGTATTTATCTATCTATCTCTATTATCTATCTATCTAATATGTATGTAATATTTATCTCTGTAATAGCTATCTATATAGTATATCTATCTATCTATCTATCTATCTATCTATTATTCATCTATTATCTATCTATCTATTCTATCTATCTATCTATCTATCTATCTATCTATCTATCTATCATCTATCTATCTAATATCTATCTATCTATATCTATCTATCTATTATTCATCTATTATCTATCTATCTATCTATTCATCTATCTATCTATCTATCTATCTATCTATCTATCTATCTATCTATCTATCTATCTATCTATCTATCTATCATCTATCTATCTATCTATCTAATATCTATCTATCTATATATCTATCTATCTATTATTCATCTATTATCTATCTATCTATCTATCTATCTATCTAGTATCTGTTTATCTACCTATCTAATATCTATCTGTCTAATCTCATATCTATATATCTATCTACCTATCTATTTATCTAATATCTATCTATGTAATATCTATCTATCTAGTATCTATCTATCTATCTATCTATCTATCTATCTATCTATCTATCTATCTATCTATCTATCTCATATCCATTATCTTACATTTTTATTTCCCTCATACTTTATATTTTTCACTGCTGTACTGACTCCGAGGTTCCTCCTCATCATCTCTTTTAGATATTTTTTGCTCTTCTCTTGCAGCGACTCCCAAGGTCATCCTCGTCCTGCACCTTCTGTCTTATTTCCACCTTTGTGGAGCTTCAGCTTTGGATTTGCAATGTCGACTAAAACCCCGGGCGTCATTTATCACAGCCCATAAAGTGATGCTCTTTTAAGGGGCTGCACATTTCTGCGGATCCTGATTAATGATCGCTGTAAACGCCTGGCTTGTACCCGCACGCTCATCCTCAGACGCTCCAACAGATTTGTCTTGCTCATTTTGGACTTGGTAACTCCAGTTCCACAGCCCCCCCCCTCTCTCTCTGGGGAGCTTTAGCAATTATTTGTGGTCATATCCTTTGAATCTCCTCTTCAGAAATCAATAAGTAACTAAATTGAAGGGTTTTTTTTGCCCAAGGAAACACCTGGCACCCCTGCTGGTCACTGCAGGAATTACACCTACCCACCTGCACTTTGCACAAGAGGTTACGGCCACGCGATCGGATTTCTGCAAAAAATAGCAGAAGTTGTATCTGTTCTTTTATAATCCGCATGCAGAAACCTGACCATGTGACCATACCCTTAGACTACATGGACTACATTTTCCTATATAAACCCTGCCCACACAGTGACATAGTGATTAAAATCGCCCTCAGGGTGCCCCAATAAACTACTGCCAGCACAGCGCATCTTTTGCACATAAATAGAATCCATAACAATTCTACCACTAGGGGGAGCTCACTCCACACAATCAATGGAAGCATTGCAGCTAGCTCCACCTAGTGGTGACTGTCAGCAGAATTTCTACGAGCTTTACCTGCTCTACACTCAAAATTGCATTGCTATTCGTTGTATATGCGGATGGGGTGCACCTAGCCTTTCTGCTGCCTGTGGCGAAAACTGAAACGGCACCCCCCCCCCTCCCTTTCCCAATGCAAATTTCTTAACCTAACTCCTTCCCTTTAGGCCATGGCTCTTTGGTTGGCCCCCTCTTGCCCCTACCTGGTGCTGCCTAAGGTAATCGCCTCACCTGGCCTCATGGGTGGCGCGCCTCTGTATATGGAATAAGCTTTAGTTCCTGAGATCGGAGTACCCCTTTAAGGCCGCCACCAATGCTGTAGGTGTGACGTGTAGCACCGGACTTGTCGGATCAGAGCCAGATCTGGACGGATTAACAAGTAAATCTCGCAGATACACATTATAGATAAGCTGGAGTTTTGCAGCCGCCGTCTTCTGCTCTGGGATCCACGCTCTATCCAGCTCATTTACTCTGATGATCTGCAGTGGTTTTTCTGCTATACGCAGAGGTCCTGCGGTCATTTATTGTAAAGGAGCAGATATAACTTTGGCTGGAGGAGGACAGAGCAGAACATACATCAGAGGAGCAGGTCATTAGCTCCACCATTCCTTAAAGTAACTGTATTGGCAGAGGTTTAATGCAGATGGAGTGAGAAGCGGCTGCGACCATCCATTACTCTGCCCGAAACGAGACGTTTGATTGCTAACCATACAGAACATGCCATTAGCGTTAGGGAGGGATATACCGCGGAGACGTGGACTACAGATGAACTCATAGTGCATGTTCTCAGGGTGCACAAAAAATAAATTTTTTAATAACCTCCACCTCCTTCCTGCATGTACCTGGCAAAAATAGCTAAAATAGCCTTTTCAATGAACCTTAAAGGCTATGTCCACCTTTGGGAGCATTTTTTATTATTGCATTGTACTCATTCTGAGCTAAAAAACATTTTTTCAACTGATCTTTATTACAAATATTGAGCCCCTGTCTCTGTGCTACCTTGAGTTTCTCTAGTAGCAGGCTCTGAATTTTTACTCTGTTCTGTCAGGCAGCTCAGCTGATGGCTCCTTATCTCTGATCTCTGACCTTGTAAACACTCATTACTGATAAGAATGTGGCTTATATAAGTGTTTATGACCTTTTAGTAACTTAGAGATTGGCACAAAGTGAACGTGAAAGACATTCACAAAGCTAGACAAAAAGTTAACTCCATGTGACAAAACGGCTCAATATTTTTTATAAAAAAAGCAAGAGCAATTGAAAAAATAATTTTTAGCCCAAGGTGAGCAAATTGCAATCATAAAAAAAAAATTGCCCCCAAAGGTGTACATGGCCTTCAAAAGCACATTGTGGTGTCCCCTTCAAAACCACATTGTTTTGTCATGAAATTAATCTATGCAGTTTAATTTCCTAATATTACCACTAGAGGGAGCTCACCGCACAATTTTTCTACTTTGAGCTCAGTAATGACTCTGTAAGTAGTGAGCTCCCTCTAGTGGTGGCTGCAGGAGTGTTATCTCTGAATGCTATGCAGGGGATTTGGATCTCTGTGTCAGACAAATGGAGTTTTGGCCACTGTATGTATATATATATCAGCACAGATGTTGCCTAATGGCAGATTTCAAGCAGTGATTGTATTTTAACCTTTCATACAGTTAATGCATTTTTTTTACCCCTTTGTATGGAATAGCGTACTCTAAGGGTTTTTTTTGTAGTATGCTGATGTATACGATACACTTTTTTTTTTTACCTCCACCAGGATAATGTAACACATTTATCAAGCACATCACAGATGTGATGTGACTGCAACCTCACTTTGCCTCTTCCTTGCCTTCCAGCATCCTTTATTGCCCCTTTCCCTGTTGGCAGACTGTTTATAAATTCCCAGAAACCTCTGCTGTCGCCAAAGCATCTATAAGAATACAGTAAATGGGGGAGGAGGGGGATGCAGCTGCAGATATCTCTCTGTGAATGTAAGCTGTAAATGCTGTGAGAGGGGGGAGGGAGCATCCCTAATGTTACACCACCATGATTTAATCCACTCTGCAGACACTAGGAAGAGAAAATATGCATTTAAAGGGACATAAGTGTCTTAATTTTTCTTCATTTGAATGAAATCTATTGTCATTTTTCCTTCTTATCTTCATTTCAGGCTTTGTTACAGAAATCGTTACCTATTAATTCTCAGAACACATCCCCCGTCCATAAATTACAGTCTTCTAATCCGGACTGTAGTGGTAGGGAGCCGGCCTGTCAGTGCCAGAAAAGGTCACAGTGGAGCTGCATTGATTATTGTCATACCACGTGATGGATATATCACTTGCCCATTCCGTCCAAGACCTGAGAATGAGATATCTCCCATCGTCTCCGGCCTGACTTTTATAAATAATTAGCGCACGGAGGCTCAGGAGTCAGCGGCCTGACAGGCATAATTATAATGTAATTATCTTGGTTCCTTACCTCCAGTGACCAGACCTCCCCTGTAGTGCGGGGGCCGGTATATCTGAGAGAATTTGTTCATTTTTTAAAACTATAACGTTAAAACATGGACTCGGTAAATTATTAGCGCAACCGTTCTATGGTAATTGGAGGGGGCGACCAATACGGAAGTTATTACAGCCCCCACAGGGGGTGGACACTCAGATCTGATGGTCAATCTGTTCAGTTATAATGGGATGCAGCCATAATATCGCACACAGCTAAGACCATGACTTTTGGTCACACCCATATCAGGCGGGTGGTGCAGCATCTTCTAAGTACACCCCCTAATATCTCAAGACCTGGCTGCATCCAGCCTACAGGGACGGATCAGCAGGAACTTAAAGGCCATGTTCATCTTTGGTGACATTTTTTTATTATTATTGAATTGTACTAATTTTGCGCTTCAAACATTTTTTAAATTGGTCTTTATTAAAAATGTTGAACCCCTGTCTCTGTACAGCCTTGAGATTCTCTAGTAGCAGGCTCTGAATTTTCACTCTGTTCCTTCAGGCAGCTCAGCTGACGGCTCCTTATCTCTGATCTCATAAACACTCCTTGGAGCTCAATCCTTATCTTACTGATAAGAATGTGGCTTAAATAAGTGTTTTTGACCTATCAGTAATTTAGAGATAAGGGTTATTAGATGATGGTGTGTACCATTCACACAGCTAGAAAAACAGTTAACCCTTTGTGGCACAGCGGCTCAATATTTTTAATAAAGACCATTTGAAAAAATGATTTTTATCCTAAAATGAGTAAAATGCAATCATAAAAAAAAATGTACCCCGAAGGTGTACATAGCCTTTAAAAGGGTTTTCTGAGATTTTAATACTGATGACCTACCCTCAGGATAGGTCATCAGTATCTAATTGGCAGGAGTCTGACACCTGGGACCCCCGCCGATCAGCTTTTCACCGTTCCAGATGATAGACCATTAGTATGAAAATTATGAAAAACCCTTTAACCCGCCCTCATATCTGTAAATTTCTTAAATCTTGCTGTTGATTATCCACTGAAGGGGTTAATACACCTTCTATAACCTCCCCAGGTAGACCTAGCACCCCCTCCCCTAAAAATCTCACTTTGAAAATTCATTCGTTTTGAAATTTCTGCATTTCTCCTGCATGTTCAGGGTCTTCCGTTCTACATCAGCCATAACTCACAGCGACAGTGCAGTATCTCGCATAGTCATACATCTATAAGGACAGGCGAGCAAAACTGTTCCAGCTCACAGGGATGCGAGGGTCCGGGAACTGAGCACTTAGTAATCTGCCCGTGCCTCGCGCCTCTCCATCCGCAGGAACTAAACCCCATAAAACAGCACGGCTTAATAACGTAGATCAGTCAGCCTGTCAGACGAGCGCGGTCTGTGAGGAGTCCTACGAGGCAGGCGCTGCCGGATAACTGGTACGGAAGAGATAAGACCCCATTTTATTGCCGCCCGATGAAGAAGCCAAAAATATATTAAAAGAACTGCCGCTCCACCCCCCAACGCCGATTAGTTTTTTTTTTCATCGAAATTCTGTGTTGATTCATTTCTAACTTCTAACGTATTTTTTTTTGTCCGTGTGCGTTCCTTTTTTTTGCAGGACCGCATGCGGAACCATTCATTTCAATGAGGCCGCATAAAAACGGAAATTACTCCGTGTGCATTCCATGTCCGTTTAGCAAAAAGATAGAAACATGTCCTATTCTTGTCCATTTTGCAGAAAAGGAGAGACAAATGGATCTGCAAAAAAAAAAACGGATGCAACACGGACATCTCACGGATGTCATCCGGTTTTTATTTTTGCGGATCCGTGTTTTGCAGACCGCAAAATACATACGATCGTGTGCATGAGCCCTAATATTGTTTGAAGCTCTGATTTTCTGATACAAAGCTCAAAATCCCCTGCACATTGAATTAAAGAGGTTTTCCGATATATAGATATTGATGGCCTATGCTCAGGACCCCAACAATCAATATCTGATTTGTGGGGGTCTGACGCTCAGCACCCTCCACCGATCAAATGGTTTGGGCAGCTGCCTATGCTGGAAGCAGAAGGCTCTGATTAGTGGGAGTCCGACACCCTGCACCCTCCACCAATCAGCTGTTTCTGGCAGATGCTGATGCTGAAAGCAGAAGGCTCCACCCATTGTGACACATGGCAACCCCCATCCCCCCAATCCTATCCTGAGGACAGTGGATCAAGATAATTAGCCTGGAAAACTCCTTTAATTGGTCACTAACTTTTCACACAATTTTGCATAAATGGATAACACAGCATACCAACATTTACTCTGAATTCTCTGCTACATCTGTCTTGATGCCAAGGCAAGCAGCTCACTGAGGAATCAAATTACAGTAGCCCACAGAAGTCTATGGAGAGGGACGGGAGGAGGAGTTAGCTGCAGTGAGAAATAGGGGCAGCAGCAACTAAAAGTGTTATATCTCACTTTGTGTTTTATTCACATCAGTACTATTCAGGGTTTCTTTATAATGTATTTTATGGTTATTTACAGTGAAAGAGAGACTCATGGAGCAGAATCTCCTGTTTCCTCCCTGTGCACCCTATGGGAGAAATCACAGCAGTTTGTCTCCACCCTCTAGCTTAGAGAACTGAGAACTATAGATGGTGCCTAATGAGAGAATTTTTTTTAAGTTTTTGCTGCCTGATGCCACCACTAGAGGGAGCTTACTGCATACCTGTCTATACATTCATCTCAATGATAAAACAATATGTAAGTAAGCTCCTGAGCTCCCTTCAGTGGTGGATTTATATATCTGTATGTAGTAAGCACTTGAGCTCCCTCTAGTGGTGGCTGTATATATCTGTATGCAGTAATCTCCTGACCTCCTTCTAGTGGTGGTTGTATTTATCTGTATGTAGTAATCTCCTGAGCTTCCTCTGGTGGTGGCTGTATATTTCTGTATGTAGTAATCTCCTGAGCTCCCCTAGTGGTGGCTGTATATATCTGTATGCAGTAATCTCCTGAGCTCCCTCTAGTGGTAGCTGTATATATTTGTATGCAGTAATCTCCTGAGCTCCCCTAGTGGTGGTTGTATATATCTGTATGCAGTAATCTCCTGAGCTCCATCTAGTGGTGGCTGTATATATCTGTATGCAGTAAGCTCCTGAGCTCCCTCTAGTGGTGGCTGTATATATCTGTATGCAGTAAGCACTTGAGCTCCGTCTAGTGGTGGCTGTATATATCTGTATGCAGTAAGCACTTGAGCTCCCTCTAGTGGTGGCTGTATATATCTGTATACAGTAATCTCCTGAGCTTCCTCTAGTGGTGGCTCCATATATCTGTATGCAGTAAGCACTTGAGCTCCCTCTAGTGGTGGTTGTATATATCTGTATGTAGTAATTTCCTGAGCTCCTCTAGTGGTGGTTGTATATATCTGTATGCAGTAATCTCCTGAGCTCCCTCTAGTGGTGGTTGTATGTATCTGTATGTAGTAATCTCCTGAGCTCTCTCTAGTGGTGGCTGTATATATCTGTATGTAGTAATCTCCTGAGCTCCCCCTAGTGGTGACTGTATATATCTGTATGTAGTAATCTCCTGAGTTCCACCTAGTGGTGGTTGTATTTATCTGTATGTAGTAATCTCCTGAGCTTCTTCTAGTGGTGGCTGTATATATCTGTATGCAGTAATCTCCTGAGCTCCCTCTAGTGGTGGCTGTATATATCTGTATGCAGTAATCTCCTGAACTCCCTCTAGTGGTGGCTGTATATATCTGTATGTAGTAATCTCCTGAGCTCCCTCTAGTGGTGGCTGTATATATCTGTATGTAGTAATCTCCTGAGCTCCCCCTAGTGGTGGCTGTATATATCGGTATGTAGTAATCTCCTAAGCTCCCCCTAGTGGTGGCTGTATATATCTGTATGCAGTAAGCACTTGAGCTCCCTCTAGTGGTGGCTGTATATATCTGTATGCAGTAATATCCGCAGATCCCCCTGGTGGTGGTTGTATATATCTGTATGCAGTAAGCACTTGAGCTCCCTCTAGTGGTGGCTCTATATATCTGTATGCAATAAGCACTTCAGCTCCCTCTAGTGGTGGCTGTATATATCTGTATGCAGTAATCTCCTGAGCTCTCTCTAGTGGTGGCTGTATATATCTGTATGTAGTAATCTCCTGAGCTCCCTCTAGTGGTGGCTGTATATATCTGTATGTAGTAATCTCCTGAGTTCCACCTAGTGGTGGTTGTATTTATCTGTATGTAGTAATCTCCTGAGCTTCCTCTAGTGGTGGCTGTATATATCTGTATGCAGTAATCTCCTGAGCTCCCTCTAGTGGTGGCTGTATATATCTGTATGCAGTAATCTCCTGAGCTCCCTCTAGTGGTGGCTGTATATATCTGTATGTAGTAATCTCCTGAGCTGTCTCTAGTGGTGGCTGTATATATCTGTATGTAGTAAGCACTTGAGCTCCCTCTAGTGGTGGCTGTATATATCTGTATACAGTAATCTCCTGAGCTTCCTCTAGTGGTGGCTCCATATATCTGTATGCAGTAAGCACTTGAGCTCCCTCTAGTGGTGGTTGTATATATCTGTATGTAGTAATTTCCTGAGCTCCCTCTAGTGGTGGTTGTATATATCTGTATGCAGTAATCTCCTGAGCTCCCCCTAGTGGTGGTTGTATATATCTGTATGTAGTAATCTCCTGAGCTCTCTCTAGTGGTGGCTGTATATATCTGTATGTAGTAATCTCCTGAGCTCCCCCTAGTGGTGACTGTATATATCTGTATGTAGTAATCTCCTGAGTTCCACCTAGTGGTGGTTGTATTTATCTGTATGTAGTAATCTCCTGAGCTTCTTCTAGTGGTGGCTGTATATATCTGTATGCAGTAATCTCCTGAGCTCCCTCTAGTGGTGGCTGTATATATCTGTATGTAGTAATCTCCTGAGCTCTCTCTAGTGGTGGCTGTATATATCTGTATGTAGTAATCTCCTGAGCTCTCTCTAGTGGTGGCTGTATATATCTGTATGTAGTAATCTCCTGAGCTCCCTCTAGTGGTGGCTGTATATATCTGTATGTAGTAATCTCCTGAGCTCCCCCTAGTGGTGGCTGTATATATCGGTATGTAGTAATCTCCTAAACTCCCCCTAGTGGTGGCTGTATATATCGGTATGCAGTAAGCACTTGAGCTCCCTCTAGTGGTGGCTGTATATATCTGTATGCAGTAATATCCGGAGATCCCCCTGGTGGTGGTTGTATATATCTGTATGCAGTAAGCACTTGAGCTCCCTCTAGTGGTGGCTCTATATATCTGTATGCAATAAGCACTTCAACTCCCTCTAGTGGTGGCTCTATATATCTGTATGCAGTAATCTCCTGAGCTCCCTCTAGTGGCGGCTGTATATATCTGTATGCAGTAATCTCCTGACCTCCTTCTAGTGGTGGCTGTATATATCTGTATGTAGTAATCTCCTGAGCTCCCTCTAGTGGCGGCTGTATATATCTGTATGCAGTAATCTCCTGACCTCCTTCTAGTGGTGGCTGTATATATCTGTATGTAGTAAGCACTTGAGCTCCCTCTAGTGGTGGCTGTATATATCTGTATACAGTAATCTCCTGAGCTTCCTCTAGTGGTGGCTCCATATATCTGTATGAAGTAAGCACTTGAGCTCCCTCTAGTGGTGGTTGTATATAACTGTATGTAGTAATTTCCTGAGCTCCCTCTAGTGGTGGTTGTATATATCTGTATGCAGTAATCTCCTGAGCTCCCCCTAGTGGTGGTTGTATATATCTGTATGTAGTAATTTCCTGAGCTCCCTCTAGTGGTGGCTGTATATATCTGTATGTAGTAATTTCCTGAGCTCCCCCTAGTGGTGGTTGTATATATCTGTATGTAGTAATTTCCTGAGCTCCCTCTAGTGGTGGTTGTATATATCTGTATGCAGTAATTTCCTGAGCTCCCCCTAGTGGTGGTTGTATATATCTGTATGTAGTAATCTCCTGAGTTCCCTCTAATGGTGGCTGTATATATCTGTATGTACAGTCATGGCCAAAAGTTTTGAGAATGACACAAATATTCTATTTTCACATGATCTGCTGCCCTCTGGTTTTTATGTGTGTTTGTCAGATGTTTTTATCACATACAGAAATATAATTGCAATCATATTATGAGTAACAAAAGCTTATATTGACAGTTAGAATGAGTTAATGCAGCAAGTCAATATTTGCAGTGTTGACCCTTCTTCTTCAGGACCTCTGCAATTCTCCCTGGCATGCTCTCAATCAACTTCTGGACCAAATCCTGACTGATAGCAGTCCATTCTTGCACAATCAATGCTTGCATTTTGTCAGAATTTGTAGGTTTTTGTTTGTCCACCCGTCTCTTGTTGATTCACCACAAGTTCTCAATGGGATTAAGATCTGGGATTAGTTATCACCTCTGCTTTATGGCAAGGTGCTCCATCATGCTGGAAAAGGCATTGTTGATCGCCAAACTGCTCTTGGACGGTTGGGAGAAGTTGCTCTCGGAGGACATTCTGGTACCATTCTTTATTCATGGCTGTGTTTTTAGGCAAGACTGTGAGAGAGCCGATTCCCTTGGCTGAGAAGCAACCCCACACATGAATGGTTTCAGGATGCTTTACAGTTGGCATGAGACAAGACTGGTGGTAGCGCTCACCTCGTCTTCTCCGAATAAGCTGTTTTCCAGATGTCCCAAACAATGGAAAAGGGGATTCATCAGAGAAAATGACTTTACCCCAGTCCTCAGCAGTCCACTCCCTGTACCTTTTGCAGAATATCAGTCTGTCCCTGATGTTTTTTCTGGAGAGAAGTGGCTTCTTTGCTGCCCTCCTTGAGACCAGGCCTTGCTCCAAGAGTCTCCGCCTCACAGTGCGTGCAGATGCACTCACACCTGCCTGCTGCCATTCCTGAGCAAGCTCTGCACTGCTGGTAGCCCGATCCCGCAGCTGAAACACATTTAAGAGACGGTCCTGGCGCTTGCTGGTCTTTCTTGGGCGCCCTGGAGCCTTTTTGGCAACAATGGAACCTCTCTCCTTGAAGTTCTTGATGATGCGATAGATTGTTGACTGAGGTGCAATCTTTCTAGCTGCGATACTCTTCCCTGTTAGGCCATTTTTGTGCAGTGCAATGATGACTGCACGTGTTTCTTTAGAGATAACCATGGTTAACAGAAGAGAAACAATGATGCCAAGCACCAGCCTCCTTTTAAAGTGTCCAGTGGTGTCATTCTTACTTAATCATGACAGATTGATCTCCAGCCCTGTCCTCATCAACACCCACACCTGTGTTAATGGAGCAATCACTGAAACGATGTTAGCTGGTCCTTTTAAGGCAGGGCTGCAATGATGTTGATATGTGTTTTGGGGGATAAAGTTCATTTTCTAGGCAAATATTGACTTTGCAAGTAATTGCTGTTAAGCTGATCACTGTTTATAACATTCTGGAGTATATGCAAATTGCCATTATAAAAACTGAAGCAGTAGACTTTGTAAAAATTAATACTGTATTTGTATCATTCTCAAAACTTTTGGCCATGACTGTAGTAATCTCCTGTGCTCCCTCTAGTGGTGGCTGTATATATCTGTATGTTGTAATCTCCTGAGCTGCCCCTAGTGGTGGCTGCAGGTCAACAATTCATCATGGACACTACACCACATTGACTTTTGTGGCCTAATCTTTACCAATAGGGTAGTATGAGCTTGTCCATCCTAACCATTATATCTGAGAGGAATCCCCATCTACAATGCGGTATAGAGGTTCTTCCACATGTATTATTATTGGTCCACACGCCAATGTATTGCATGGCCTTTATGAAAAACGCAATGAAAAAAAGAAAAAGATTAACCTTTTCACTCAGGGATCAGGCCATATAGATTTATTAAGCAGCCTGTCCCTCCTCCCTGACAGCTACATTGTCAAAATCTCCTTGCAGAACGCAGGACTTGTGCCTTCCCAATGCAAGGATTTTATGTCCATCTCGGAAACGTATAGAAGACACGTACGTTACATCTGCTGCAATACGCCAGGTCTTCTTAACCCCATAAAGCCATAAGACACATTAGATTAATGTCATCCAAACCAGGTGGGACCAACAATCTAATGTGTATGGGGGTCTCCTGACTCTCCCCTAATGCTGGATGTTGGGGGGAGAGAAGGAGTGGGAAGATGGTTTTCAATATGTCTGATCGTTTTTTTCTCAGTAGAGGTGTCTGGCAGTGGGTGACTTCCCTCTTCAGTGTAAGGCCTCATGCATTCAGTTTCCGTATGTCCGTATTTCTGTCCTGCAAACAAATAGAACATGTCCTATTATTGTCCACATTACGGACAAAGACGGGACTCTTCTATTAGGGGCCAGCTGTTTGGTGCCGCAAAATACAGAATGCACATGGACGTCATCTGTATTTTTTGCAGATCCGTTTTTTGCAGACCGCAAAATGCATACGGTCGTGTGCATGAGCCCTAAAGAGGGGACAGATACTGACACCGTAAACCGTCTGTTGGAGGCGGGGGCCCGCTGTCACCTTGTGACTGTTATTCATTGTTACAGGAGAGGACGGCGATATATCAAAGACGACAGACAGGGACAAGAGGGAGTCGGGCTCACTCTCCTGTATAATCTGCCCTTCCTTCTAGAGCGGACGTCAGAGCCGTCACATAGAAGATGAGAAAAGGGAAAACCAAAGGTCCTCCACCGTCATAGGAAAGGTCTATCTGCAATCTGCGGAGCTGGGCTGCAATACCAGACACGGCCCATGGACAAGGGTGGCGCCATTTCTAATCCCGGTCAATCCCTTTCAGTGATTAAAAATGTATTTCGTGGTTCTATCTGTGTCTGGAAAAGCTGGGTGACGAGTAACAAGGTTACTATTACAGCTCCTCTATCACACGCAAATTACAAATTTACATAGAGGTATCTCTACGGTAGATGCCCACTGCTGAGACTTCATGGTCCAAATCAATGCTTTCTGGCCTCCGCTACTTAATCGCTGATATGCTGCTGAAGTAATAATGTACCACAATAACTAAATAATATCGCCATACAGTGCCAAATAGAAGTGCCAAATTATATTACCATAGAAGCCAAATAGAAGTACCATAGAGCCAAATAATACCGCCAAGAATGTGCCAAACAGAAGTGCTATACAGTATCCAAATAGTAATGTCATACAGTGCAAAATAGGACTACAGATCCAAATGATACCGCCAAATAGAAGTACTATAGAATATACAAATAATACCACAATACAGTGCCAATGATATTACCATAGAAGCCAAATAGAAGTACTATAGAATATATAAATAATACCACAATACAGTGCTAATGATATTACCATAGAAGCCAAATAGAAGTACTATAGAATATATAAATAATACCACAATACAGTGCTAATGATATTACCATAGAAGCCAAATAGAAGTACTATAGAATATATAAATAATACCACAATACAGTGCCAATGATATTACCATAGAAGCCAAATAGAAGTACTATAGAATATATAAATAATACCACAATACAGTGCTAATGATATTACCATAGAAGCCAAATAGAAGTACCATAGAGCCACATAATACCACCTTGCTATGCCAAACAGAAGTACTATACAATATCCATATTTTAATGGCATACATTTTCAGATAGGATTACTACCGTATAGATCAAAATAATACCGCCAACAGAAGTACTGTAGAATATACAAATAATATCACCATACAGTGCCAAATAGAAGTACCAAGTTATATTACCACTGGAGCCAAATAGAAGTTTTATAGAGCCAAATAATACCGCCACACTGTCCTAAACAGAAGTACCGTACAATATCCAAATATTAATGACATACAGTGCCAAATAGGACTACAGATCCAAATGATACCGCCAAACAGAAGTACTATAGAATATACAAATAATACCACCATACAGTGCCAAATAAAAGTACCATAGAAAATCCAAATAATACTGCCAAACAGTGCCTTTATAGTGCCATAACTTTAGTTGTAATGTGCCTATTAATACCATAGTTGGTGCCATAATATCTGTCTGATACAAGAGAGGAAGACTACGACGCCAGGCCAGGATGGTCCCTGTGTCCATACTATACTCTTACCCTGTGCTACATGCAGGACTATTGGTAGGCACTGTACATGATACCACACCCAGCAGGCAGCTTTATAATATAATAGGGAACTTGCTTTATACATGTACAATTATCCGTTTGTCCCTTAGATATTTAAGAAAAGATGATTGACCTCAGGGAGATCAACCATCATCACCACAGAGCCACCATCACGTGTCTCAACGAAAGTCAAACTAGTCCCTTGGTTGTTCCTTCCTGGTGAAAGGCCTGGCTAGTTTGACTTTCGTTGAGACACGTAATGGTGGCTCTGGGGTCTTCTTTTATTAGCATATTGCTTTTCCCAGGGAGCTTTGTTTTAGTTTCACTAACGTTGAGACACGTGATGGTGGCTCTGTGGTGATGATGGTTGATCTCCCTGAAATAATCGTCTACTAGGCATTGCTCCCACTAGCCAGATTCCTACTCCACACTGATGAGGGGCAAATACCCCAAAACAGCTGTCTGTGGATGGATACCATGCTTTGGCATAGGTGGTCTCCCTTTGGGGACTGCCCTTCCCTTGGTTGTTCCTTCCTGGTGAAAGGCCTGGCTAGTTTGACTTTCGTTGAGACACGTAATGGTGGCTCTGGGGTCTTCTTTTATTAGCATATTGTCCCTTAGGTATGACATAGAACTGCTCGGTGCAGCCAGAAGCCAATGCCCCAAGGTATGATTCATGCTGCGGTTACCCCATAGCATCTGCCGATTATCTGAGAGGCTTTACTGTCATGACTGGGAAGACAACGAGCCACATCTCTTAAAGTAAAGTCAAAAGGCGATCGATATTAATGAAAAAATGGTCACTTTTATTACATTCTATTGATTTCTTCAAAGTTATGTGAACATGGACTTACCCTTTAATTACAGACACGGTCTTAAAGGGACATTACACCTAAACTATAATGTACGTTAAGAGGGCGTCCGACGCCTGGCACCCCCTCTGATCAGCTGTATTAGTGGGGGGGGGGGGGGGATTTTGAGATTTTATGTTCCTGTAGTGCAGTCCTGTGGCTCGCCAGCTGTTGCAAACTACAACTCTAATCATTCCCTGACTCCCCTGACAAGCTGCACATGAGCAGCAGAACTGGACTCCTCTCTGCCTGCAGAATTTGTATTGAGAGATAGATTACCTTCCAATATTTCAGTTGTGGTTCTCTCCAGCTGTCACAAAACTGCAACTCTCATGGCATGCTGGGAGTTGTGGTTCTGCAACAGCTGGAGAGAGCCGCAGATTGCAGACTAGTGCTATAGAGCAATGTATGAATTAAAGGGCATCTGTCAGCAGTTTTGTACCTATGACACTGGCTGACCTGTTACATGTGCACTTGGCAGCTGAAGGCATCTGTGTTGGTCCCATGTCCATATGTGCCCACATTGCTGAGAAAAATGATGTTTTATTATATGCAAATGAGCATCTAGGAGCAACGGGGGCGTTACCATTACACATAGAGGCTCTGGTCTCTTTGCAACTGCCGCGACATCTCCACTCTTATTGACAGGACCAGGCAGTGTAAAAGTGATCACACCTGATCCTGTCAATCAAAGTGCAGTTGGGCGCAGCAGTTGCAGAGAGAGCTGAGCCTCTAGGAGTAATGGCAACGCCCCCAGTGCTCCTAGAGCCTCATTTGCATATATTAAAACTTCATTTTTCTCAGCAATGAGGACACATATGAACATGGGACCAACACAGATGTCTTCAGCTGTCAAGTGCACATGTAACAGGTCAGCCAGTGTCATAGGTACAAAACTGCTGACAGATGCCCTTTAAAAATAAGGCCCCGTACAGTGGTCTATGTTTATTAAATTAGGGTCAGGTCCCCTTTAAGACAGACAACCCTCATCTTTGGTCTCATGGTCTCTGCGGCCAGTTGTCAGCAGTGGTTCTCTTGTATAATTGGGCACGGTGCTTCACAGTGAAGCCGAACAAAGCCGAGTATCAGAGGGCTCCTTCAGGTACGCCGTAAAGTCCCCCTTTTAATGCACAGTGTTAATGAGAGGAATTTTCTATAGCATCCTGCGATTAATCCTGTACGTAACCACTGAGCCGGTTCTGCTGGGGCTGCGAGGTTCTCTGTGTGCCTGCGAGATAAAAACGAATCCTCCTCACCCACTGCGAGAGGAGAAAAGGAGGCAAAGCTTCCCACGCATGGCCAATCTCAGGCAAGGCTGAATGCTCCTGGCATCAAAGCCTGGGATTAGATCCATGAACGCTCCAAATCTATATGAGCCTTTTGCAAAGCGTTCTCCAAAGATGATGATTAACCCTTTGGCAATGCAAGGTACTGGCAAGAACAGCCTGTGACATCCCGAGGAAAGTAAGGGATCCCCTGCTTCCTTCAGCCCAAACATTCATTAAAGGAGAGACGCCAAGGAAAATGGTGCAGTAGACAAACGCTGTGCAACCTGTCGCCCTCTTGTGGCTGGAAAGCACAACTGCCATCAAAGCATGCTAGCTGACGGCTCTCATGGCATCTTAGAAGTCATACAACTGCTGGAGGTCCACAGGCTGCATGGTAGTATCTAGGGTCTTCTTTTAGGATGTCATGCCCCTGGGCGAGGGAGACAAACCAGGTGCACCTGGCAGACATCTGATATGTTCTACATCAGGGATGCTCAACCTGACGCCCTCCATCTGTTGAAAAACTACAACTCCCAGCATGCCCTAATAGCCGTAGTCTGTCCAGGCTTGCTAAGAGTTGTAGTTTTGCAACAGCTGGAGGGCCACACTTTGCAAAATGTATATTCTTTACAGCTCTGGGTTCTGGGGCCCTGAATGGGTTATCTCTTCTATCTCCAGTCCTTCAAATTCTGCAGCCATTGGGTTACTCTACTTATTCCACCAACTACAACTCCTTTCTTGCTGCGGAGCCTAACCCTGGGGAGTTACAGTATCCAGATAGGAGCACCGTGACGCAAACTATTAGGTCCACAACATACTACTTGGCATTCCTAAACATTGGGACCCAAGTGCACCTGGGGGGAGTCTCGCTGCAAATATGGTAACAAAGGAGTTGTAGTTGGTGGGATAAGTAGAGTCCAGACTTAGTGACGTTCAATGGTTTTTACTTGAACAAACTTGTGTCATCCAATGTTTGATCTTTCTCTTGGCTCCAGCAGGCTAAGGGTAAATTGATAGATGAACTCTAATACTTTGCTTTCTCTTTCTCTGCTGGTCTAATCTCTGGCTTCAGTCTGGTTACTGAACTTTTTTGCAGTTCGGGTACCTTTGAGTGGGGTGCCTTTGGCTGTTGACCCCCTCTTTATACTCAGTCTATGAACTGCCTGGAGCTGTTGTGCTCCGCAAGCTGCTTCCCCAGGGCTCCTGCAGCAGAATGGGGGAACACTCCCCTCACTGCGCCGTGTCTGGTTCCTTTGGACTTTCAATTCCACTCAAGCTTCCTACAGCCCCTCCCTTGGTGAGAAGCAGTCAACGAACTACCAGGAGCCGGGGTGCTCCGCAACCTGCTTTCCCAGGGCTCCTGCAGCAGAAGGGGGAACACTCCCCTTACTGTGCCATGTCTAGTCCCTTTGGACTCAATTTCACTGCAACTTCCTACAACCCCTCACTTGGTGGGAAGCAGGACAAGCCCTCTTCTGCCCAAAAGGGGGGAGAATGGAAATGAAAGTTCCATTCTATCTAAAGATACTCTCTGCCAGATACACTGCCACCTGCTGGACAACCAGGGACATTACATATAATAATAGTTGCATAACAATATTATTAAGGCACAGTATCAGATGACCCGGAATTAAATATACAGATGACATTCTCTGTTAGCCATTAGAGACAGTAGCTAGGAGTAGGAATGGTAGTGCCCGCTCTGGGAGACTACACCATTACACCTTGAGGCTCTGCTTTCTCTGGAACTGCCGCACCCTCTGCATTTTGAGGGTACAGCAGTTGGAGAGAGAGCAGAGCCTCTGGGTGTAATGGCAACGCCCCCGTTGCTCCTAGAGGCTCATTTGCATATATTAAAACTTCATTTTTCTCAGCAATGAGGACACATATGAACATGGGACCAACACAGGTGCCTTCAGCTGCCAAGAGCACATGTAACAGGTCAGCCAGTATTATAGGTACAAAACTGCTGACAGATGCCTGTGGTGGAATCTGGGAGCAGAGGGAACTGCAAATCTCTGCCTGAAAGATCTAAACGATTACTGAGATCTACAGAAACAAATTGCAAACAATGATCTGTTTGGCGACTAGTGGCGTTCCCTGCGATACGTTGCTTCGGCCTCTGCTCCCTCCGCACATTATTATATAGATATCACTTTATCTTCTTTCTTTCTTTCTTTCGCACCTTTAGAAGAAGATGTCTATTGCCGTTGTCATGGATACGGCACAGCGAGAGTTCTCGAGCTGGATACAAAGGTATCACCAGAGCGATCAAAGGCAACAAAACGATGCTGTATAGCTCCCAGAATTTTTAGGGAGCAGCCCGGAAATCCAAAGTAGTTCATATTATACATTTTTTATAACGCCATCATCTTCCATTTAGAGTTGACCCAAAGTTTGTGGAGACTCTTGACATCCATGAAACACGAGGTGGTCATCGCTCCCGTTTCTTTGCAAGGAGTAATACTGCCATATTGCTCCTAAATTATACTACAATACAGTGCCAAACAACAGCTCCATACAGTAGGTGCATATAATACCCACATAGTGACCATGTAATAGCACCGTACAGCTCCTGAATAATACTAAACCCACAGCCATCCACAAGGAAGATAGAAAATACTGTCATACAAAATGTTATATGTTAGTACCCTATAGTGAACATATTACAGTGCAATATAGTACCCAAGTAATACTGCTATACAGTACCTTAAATATACTACAACCACAGCATCAACAGGGAAGACGTTTAGCCATATAAGACTGCCACACAGAGCTTACATGTTATTACCCTATTGTGAACATTTTATAGTCCAATATAGTACCAAAGTAATACCACTATATAGTGCATAGGTAATACCAGAACCATGAACACCCTTCAGAAAGTAAGCTGAGGGCAGGACATGGATTGTGGTGGAGGATCAGAAGCAACAGTGCCCATGGTGGTGGAAACTTGCCCTTTTTACACGAGCTCAGTGCCAGGTCAATATTTGTGGAGGCCTCTGAGGAAAACAAGGGTAATTCTCAATTTTAGAAATGAATGGTAGATATTAATGTAAAAGAGTATTGTTATCTAATTTTCAATGTATTGGAGAAATAAAACACATAAAAAATAACAGTACCATACAGTGTATAAAACAATGCCACCACAATACCCAAATAATAGAACAATTTTATGCCTAATGCTGCTATGATACCAAAATAAAAGAGCTGTATAGTGTGTAATGCCAACAGAATACCAAAATAACAGCTACATAGTGCCTATTGCCACCACAATACCCATATAATAGAGCTACATAGTGCATAATGCCACCACAATACCCATATAATAGAGCCACGAAGTGCCTAATGCCACCACAATACCCATATAAGAGCTAAACAGTGCCTAATGCCACCACAATAACCATATAATAGAGCCACATAGTGCCTAATGCCTCTATAATATCCATATACTAGAGCACATGCCCCCCACACAGGACAGAAGGGTTACCGCCTAAACCCTTTTCAATGACCCTTGGGCCATTTTTCCACTGCCTCATTTACTAAAAATTGTCCCTTTAGAGGGTAGAGTCCTGACCAAGTCTTCACCTCCAGTAGAAGAGGAGATGATCCCAACTAAGACTGGGCCCCCTCTAGTCCTGGGCCTCATAGCAGTCACATGGTCTGCCGCTATGGTAGTTACACCCCTGGCGCCAACCTTTTCTGCAGACCGCCAGATAGATTTCTGGGAGGGAATGAAAGTGTTAAGTGAAGGAGAGGATGAAGATCTGGCTAGGGATGAACGCACTCTATAGTGTACTGGATCGTCTCGGAGAAGCACTCAGCACATTAACAGGAAAGAAATATCATTCCCCCCCCCCTCCCGGTACCAAGACTCGAGCGCACAAGTGGTCCCTGAGTGGCGTCTACATCCTGCAGGTAAGTCTGCTTGTTTCCGCTGCGCCTCCTCTTGGGCCGGGATCGGGCAGATGTTGTTGCTCTCATAGCTTGAAGTGCAGCAAAAAGCTTTTTAGAATTTCCGGACGTAATTGCGTTTCGCCACACAGGGACGGCTAAGAGCAGACAACTGCTGGATGGATCTCGACAATCAATTGTCCGTCCCCGACACATTATCCGAACCCGAGTCCTTCCTGGCGGGAGGGAAGATTTCATCTCGGCAGCGCTTCAGCCAAACTTTTTATTCGAGGGGTCAATGAACAAACATCTTCTAAGTTTCTCCACAGAGGACTAAACGCAGGTGGAGTGGAATTTGTTACAGTCATGGTTTGCTGGGGGCAGGATTTCTGCTTCTGGCACATTCATTTATTATGTTCTTGGGGGGGGATTTCTACTTTTTCTAAAATCCTCTGTGCTGCTGGGAACCCTGCTTCTTCCTTGTCTCCACTTCGCTCATCACACTGTCCCTTTTTACAATGCAGAGGGCGCAGTCACACCTGAACCCTGGTGTCTGAGGGAGCCCAAAAGACCATCTGCCATCTAAGAAGACACCAGTATTATAAATGGCGCATGGTCGGGGGAGCTCTGTTAAAGATTTTGCATTGGGGCCCAAAAACGTCAAGTTTCTGGTATTTGGTGGGGGACTTATAACCCCCGCTTGGCCAGTCAACTTAACTATGTCACAGAAAGAGACCAAATACATACTTATCACAGCCCCGCCTCCGCCCCCCCTCTCCCCCCCCGTTATCTCAAGGGACGCGCCACCTGCCTTACCTCGCCTAATATGTGGTGTGGCCCTGCTCTAAACCCACCCAACAGAGCCCCATCTACCCCCATGGATACTGCATTTATAATACTGGTGTCCTCTTATGTGGTAGAGGGGCACCAGGCACCAGGTACTGAGTGCTGCCTTTGCACCCCCATAGCTATGCCCACCAGACTCTTAAAGGCGTATTCCCATCTCACAAATGTAGTTTGTATAGTTAGATATAGCCATACCAATATTATTACTAATAGAATGTATTTATATAAAATGTACCGTTTAGAAGATTTGCCTATTTGTATTTCCATTGTCCCACACACATCAGTCAGGCCGTTGCCCCTGGTTACAACCACCGCAGCCATGTAGTAGTGGTGGTCGGCTTGCTCCTTTTCAAACCCGCTCTGAGGTAACTGCTGTATTGTGAACGCACATTACATGAGCATGCGGAGACACATCTTAGGGTTGTAGCATTTTTGTCTGTGCTTAAAAAAAGCATAGAAACGGATCCTGCTCCAAGATCAATTCATCTCTATGGAGCAGGATCCGTTTATAAAGTCTGCGTTTTGGACGGATCCTGACCATTGCGTTTTGGACTGGTAGTGTCCAAAACGCAGATGTGAAAGTATCCTGGGATGTGTCTCCCAATGTTCATGCAATGTGCATTCACAATACAGCAGTTACCTCAGAGCGGGTTTGAACAAGAATAAGCCGGCCACCACTACTACATGGCCGCAGTGGTCGTAACCAGGGGCAACGGCCTGACTGATGTGTGTGGAACAATGGATATACAAATAGGTAAATCTTCTAAACAGTACATTTTATATAATTACATTCTATTAGTAATAATATTGGTATGGCTGTATCTAACTATACAAACTACATTTGTGAGATGGGAATACCCCTTTAAGGCATTTTACCATATGTATTTTCAGCCCCCTATAGACCCGCATCTTCTTCTGCTCCCTGTAATGTATCCTGTCCAGTGAAGCAGAAACTATTCCGTGCAGTTCGAACAACCGGAACAGCACAATCTACCATCAATAAATAATTAGCCGGCCCGGCTCTGGATTGTTATCTACAACCTCTGGACGTTGCCTCTAATTGTAATACTTAATAGTCGTAAACTCGAGCATCCCTGTAATGGAAAACATCCTGGATGACGCTATAACATTATCCAAGACACAAAATATAATATGGCGTCCGTAATAACCTTAACAGGACTACCTGACCAGTAGAGTCAGGAGAGATGGGAACTAGGGGCTTAAAAGCACATTGATTTCAATAGAAACTGTGCAATGCTTCATGTCCCCAGAGGTGGCGCTGGAGGTAAATGAAACACTTGCTACTAGGTCCAAGCCACAGGGCACCCTGTGATCTTATATGGATGGATAACCCTTCTAGCAAAAAAAGATTGTCCACATAGGGATTATTTCCTTTAGTCTGGGACTCCATGGGGTTGCTGCAACCTCACCCACCCACGGTGACCAATAGTTGCTGTGGGTAGGAAGGTTGTGGCCTCTGCATCACGGCCGCCTTGTGGAGATCCACCCTCAGCATCTGGACAGTCAATGCTCTAAATGAGTACCAGCAGAATATCAGTGGTTCAGATCCCCTACAACTGAAACCCCCATCAATCATCTGGCTGGGAGAGGCTTGCACAATTCTGCTGCAGCGGCCACTACTGGCGAAATGTGGTATTACAAGGAACCTGTTTAAATGGGTGTTTAATACTGAGTGATGACCTAACCTCAGTACAGGTCGTCAGTGTCTGATCGGTGGAGGTCTGACTCCTGGCACCTCTGCCATTCAGCTGCTTGAAGAGAGCACGTGATGTCATGTTTATCAGTCACATGGCCTAGGTGAGCTGCAATACCAAGCACAACCACCGTACAATGGATGGCGCTGTGCTTGTCAAGCTGGAGGAGGTAGCTGCGCTCACTCACTGGAGCACCTCAGGCACCTTCAACAGCTGATCGGAGGGGTGCCAGGCCTGAGAATAGGTCATCAATATTAAACCCCTTTAAGTGACTGGGTGACCATGTGTAATATGTGAGAGCTGCTCTTACAGATGGGGGTCCCAGACAGCCTGATAGGACAACCCCTTTAAAAATAGATTAATTAAAGATGAGCCTGTACTCAGGGGTGCACCTAGCCTTTCTGCTGCCTGAGGCAAAAATTGAAACGGCGCCCCTCCTTCCCCAATGCCAGTTTCTTAACCTAACCCTTTTGGCACAATGAAAGCACTCATTGCTCATGGCCCTTATGCTGCCCCCCCCCTTGCCCCTACCTGGTGCTGCCTGAGGCAATCGCCTCACCTGGCCTCATTGGTGGTGCACCCCTGCCTGTACGATACCCAAGAGTGGCGCCGGGCACAGTAACATTATATCTGATGCCACCTAGAAGTGTCTTCTGTGGATTGCGACCCGCCGGCAGAGCTCGCTTATTTGGATGCTCTGCTGCAGTATTTTGCATAATAGTATCACTCCAAGATACCAGGCGGAAAGCGGGCATCGCTGGCGTACTCGGATTAGAATACATTACACAGGCGGCTAATGCTGAGCGTGGCCAGGAGCAGAAAGTCTCCCGTTACACAATTAATTCCTGGGAGTTAAAAAGCTACCAAGGCACTTTGTCCAACCTCTTAACTTGTCGAATGCCAGATAAGAGACATTTAAAGCAAATTTCCAAATTTGGGTTCTTTTAGCTTGAAATAGGGCGTGTAGATTTTTGCAACCAACTTATTGCTCCAAGGAAGCCTCTTGACAAATACACTTGATTAAAAATTCCTCCCGTTTTGTGTATACAGCTCCTATGCAGACTGGACGTTCAGTCCCCGTCTGTCAACTTTCAGCATGGATGGGGTCACATGTGCCTCTGCAGCCAATGACTGGCCTCGGTGGTGACTTGCGCCCAAGTGGCACTTCATGGGTCATGTGCTGCATGTGGACACAATACTGCTGAGGCCAGCCACTGGCTGTAGCAGAGCATGTGACCCTGTCCATGCAGAATTTGACAGATGGGAACTGGAAACCCAAAGACGGCCCGGATGCCATAGACAGACAGAACTGGCTGAGGTGGGGGGGCATCTAGGACACATAAAAAAAACATGGACAACCTCTTTAAATTTTCACAGTGGGTCGGAGATGCATGTGAGGGGGATTTTGGGGTATTTCAGTTGTGAGAAGTTATTCCCTATCCACAGGATAGGTGATAACTATTAGATTCATTGGGGTTACTACTGCTGGGACCACCACCAGTCATGAGAACGAGGACCCTGTACCCCTCAGGACCCCAAAATGAATGGAGCAGCAGGTCAGGCATGCACACTGCCACCATAGTCATCTCTATAGGAGTTCCTAAAATTGCCGAGCACTGCACGTTTTTCTACGGAATTCCCATAAAGATGAATGGAATGGCGGTGCACATGCCTCACCTAGCACTGCATTCATTTCAGGGTGCCCCAAGGAGTACAGGGTTCTCAGTATGAATCTAATAGTTATCCCCTATCCAACTTCTCACAACTGGAAGATTGCACCACGATTCTGGCGTAAAAGTCTGTTTCAAATCAAGCCAGCCAATAGTCGATAAGAAGTGTCTATCCCCGCACCCTCCTTATCATCCAGCCTGAGGCACTGTGATAAACTGGGTGCATGTCTAGACAGCCTACCGCATCTATAGCACTAGTAAATCTGGACCACTGTATGCAGTAAGCTTACAAGCTCCCTCTAGTGGTTTCTTCAGAGAGCAAGAATTTCCTCATTTATCTCCATGTCAAATCTGGACCACTGTATGCAGTAAGCTTACAAGCTCCCTCTAGTGGTGGCTTCAGAGAGCAAGAATTTAATCATTTATCCCCATGTCCATGCAGGGGATCTGGAGCTGAGTATCAGAAAAACAAGTTAAAAGGTACACATGCAGGGGTTTGATGTTCTAGGTAGAAACGTGTGCAGACCTGAGACCACAGGAGACGATTTTTCATTCAGTCCGACAGAAGATTAAAATGTAGCGTGAGGCTATGTGTGTGAAGCTGTTTGGCTTTGCAGATGACAAGGAGAATGACAGAATGAAAGTGATTACATCAAAGGTGTGTGTACAGATCACTTGGAAGAAAAGCCAAGGACAAGCCTGGCTTCCAGCTCATGATACCTTCCTATTTAATCCACATGTGATTCATCTGCCGGCTTCTGAAGCTCAAGCTGAAATGTCTCGTAGATAATGATGGAGATCATAAGACTCCCACCCCATACAATGGCCCGCTCCTCTTCCCGCATGGAAAGGCTCCATATCACGACTATATACAGTCATGAATGTCTTTGAATTCTTCAGGACACAATGAAAAAATATCTGGTCCTCTGAAGGTCTTAGAGTTAGGTGAATATAACCTCAGATGAACAACTACACCCAACAGATTTCACTGTTTCAAATGAAGCACAAGATGGAAAAGCTTTGTGTGAACAACTCAGATGACTCAAGAGCTTGTAGAACCACCTTTAGCAGCAATAACTTGAAGTCATGGTTTTCTGTGTGGCTTTAGCGGTTTCTCACATTGATCTGGAGGAGTTTTGGCCCACTCTCCTTTACCACGTTACGTCAGGTCATTGAGGTTTGTGGGTATTTATTTCTGTACAGCTTTGTGAAGGTCCTCCAAACAGAATTTCAATTGGGTTGAGGTTTGGACTTTGACTAGGCCACTGCAGCCGTTCAGTTGTAGATTTACTGGTGCGCTTAGGACCTTGTTGTGTCCTGTTGCATGACCCAGTTTTGGCCAAGCTTTCGGTGTTGGATAGATGGCCTCACATCTGACTCTAGAACACTTCGGTACACAGAGTTGTTTATGGTCAACTCAATGACTGTGAGGTGTCCAGGTCATGTGGCTGCAAAACAAGCCCAAATTATCACCCCTCTGCCATCATGGTGGACAGGTTGTTTTTTGTTTTCGCCAAGCGTGCCACTGTGCGGTCTCATTTGTCCATCATTTGTTCCAGAAGTCATGTGGCTTGTTCAGATGCAACTTTACAAACTTAAAGGGTTTTGGACCACCACCAATCAGATACTGATGACCTATCCAAAAGATAACCTAGCACCCAGCTTTCCCAAAAACCCTTCTGAAGACCATCTCTGCCATAACCTAGCACCCAGCTTTCCCAAAAACCCTTCTGAAGACCATCTCTGCCATAACCTAGCACCCAGCTTTCCCAAAAACCCTTCTGAAGACCATCTCTGCCATAACCTAGTACCCAGCTTTCCCAGAAACCCTTCTGAAGACCATCTCTGCCATTACCTAGCACCCAGCTTTCCAAAAACCATTCTGAAGACCATCTCTGCCATAACCTAGCACCCAACTTTCCCCAAAACCCTTCTGAAGATCATCTCTCCCATAACCTAGCACCCAGCTTTCCCAAAAACCATTCTGAAGACCATCTCCGCCATAACCTAGCACCCAGCTTTCCCCCAAAAAAACTCTGAAGATCATCTCTGCCATAACCTAGCACCCAGCTTTCCCAAAAAACCCTTCTGAAAACCATCTCTGCCATAACTTAGCACCCAGCTTACCCAAAACCATTCTGAAGACCATCTCTGCCATAACCTAGCACCCAGCTTTCCCAAAAACCCTTCTGAAAACCATCTCTGCCATAACTTAGCACCCAGCTTTCCCCAAAACCCTTCTGAAGACCATCTCTGCCATAACCTAGCACCCAGCTTTCCCAGAAACCCTTCTGAAGACCATCTCTGCCATAACCTAGCACTCAGCTTTCCCAGAAACCCTTCTGAAGACCATCTCTGCCATAACCTAGTCCCCTACTTTCCCAGAAACCCTTCTGAAGACCATCTCTGCCATAACCTAGTACCCAGCTTTCCCAGAAACCCTTCTGAAGACCATCTCTGCCATAACCTAGCACCCAGCTATCCCAAAAAACCTTCTGAAGACCATCTCCGCCATAACCTAGCACCCAGCTTTCCCAAAAAAAACCTATGAAGACCATCTCTGCCATAACCTAGCACCCAGCTTTCCCAAAAACCCATTCTGAAGACAATCTCTGCCATAACCTAGCACCCAGCTTTCCCAAAAACCCACCTGAAGACCATCTCTGTCATAACCTAGCACCCAGCTTTCCCAAAAACCCATTCTGAAGACAATCTCTGTCATAACCTAGCACCCAGCTTTCCCAAAAACCCATTCTGAAGACCATCTCTGCCATAACCTAGCACCCAGCTTTCCCAAAAACCCTTCTGAAGACAATCTCTGCAATAACCTAGCACCCAGCTTTCCCCCAAAACCCACCTGAAGACCATCTCTGCCATAACCTAGCACCCAGCTTTCCCAAAAACCCACCTGAAGACCATCTCTGCCATAACTTAGCACCCAGCTTTCCCAAAAACCCTTCTGAAGACAATCTCTGCCATAACCTAGCACCCAGCTTTCCCAAAAACCCTTCTGAAGACCATCTCTGCCATAACCTAGCACCCAACTTTCCCAAAAACCCACCTGAAGACCATCTCTGCCATAACTTAGCACCCAGCTTTCCCAAAAACCCTTCTGAAGACAATCTCTGCCATAACCTAGCACCCAGCTTTCCCAAAAACCCTTCTGAAGACCATCTCTGCCATAACCTAGCACCCAACTTTCCCAAAAACCCTTCTGAAGACCATCTCTGCCATAACCTAGCACCCAGCTTTCCCCAAAAACCCTTCTGAAGACCATCTCTGCCATAACCTAGCACCCAACTTTCCCAAAAACCCACCTGAAGACCATCTCTGCCATAACTTAGCACCCAGCTTTCCCAAAAACCCTTCTGAAGACAATCTCTGCCATAACCTAGCACCCAGCTTTCCCAAAAACCCTTCTGAAGACCATCTCTGCCATAACCTAGCACCCAACTTTCCCAAAAACCCTTCTGAAGACCATCTCTGCCATACCTAGTACCCTACTTTCTCAAAATCCCTTCTGAAGACCATCTCTGCCATAACCTAGCACCAAGCTTTCCCAAAAAAAACCCTCTGAAGACCATCTCTGCCATAACCTAGCACCCAACTTTCCCAAAAACCCTTCTGAAGACCATCTCTGCCATAACCTAGCACCCAACTTCCCTAAAAACCCTTCTGAAGACCATCTCTGCCATAATCTAGCACCCAGCTTTCCCAGAAACCCTTCTGAAGACCATCTCTGCCATAACCTAGTACCCTACTTTCCCAAAAACCCTTCTGAAGACCATCTCTGCCATAACCTAGCACCCAGCTTTCCAAAAAAAAACCTTCTGAAGACCATCTCTGCCATAACCGAGCACCCAGCTTTCCCAGACCCCTGAATGATGAAGCTATGGTCTTGTACTATACTGAAATTCTGTCTTGTTCTAGTGTTATATGCAGAGGCGTAGCTAGAGGTTCAGCACAGGGGGGGCGAAACATACTTGAGTGGGCCCCCCACTTGGCTTCCCAAACGCACGTTTCCAACTTCACAGGCACATACTACTAGTTGTGGTTATAATATTGTATTAGAAAGATTACTATATAAACTGCTAGATCATCTATGCTGCTAAGTACAGTACAATAGACTTTCTACATACCCTACTCTAAATACTCTACCACATAATGCAGTGAAATATAGGAGTAATAGGAGTAAAAAACAAGAGGACTCCTATGTTACAGGAAACCTGTCCACAGTTTTTACATCACTAAACTAACAGTCCCCTGCCCCCATCAGACCTCAGATCAGCGTACTGTGCCCCCATCAGACCTCAGATCAGCGTACTGTGCCCCCATCAGACCTCAGATCAGCGTATTGTGCCCCCATCAGACCTCAGATCAGCGTACTGTGCCCCCATCAGACCTCAGATCAGCGTATTGTGCCCCATCAGACCTCAGATCAGCGTATTGTGCCCAATCAGACCTCAGATCAGCGTACGGTGCCCCCATCAGACCTCAGATCAGCAGAATGTGTCCCCATCAGACCTCACATCAGCCTACTGTGCCCCCATCAGACCTCAGATCAGCGTATTGTGCCCCCCACCAGACCTCAGATCAGCGTATTGTGCCCCCATCAGACCTCAGATCAGCGTATTGTGCCCCCCATCAGACCTCACATCAGCGTATTGTGCCCCCATCAGACCCTCAGATCAGCTTAATGTGCTCCCATCAGACCTCAGATCAGCGTATTGTGCCCCCATCAGACCTCATATCAGCAGACTGTGCCCCCATCAGACCTCATATCAGCCTACTGTGCCCCTATCAGACCTCAGATCAGCGTATTGTGCCCCCATCAGACCTCAGATCAGCAGACTGTGCCCCCATCAGACCTCATATCAGCAGACTGTGCCCCCATCAGACCTCATATCAGCAGACTGTGCCCCCATCAGACCTCATATCAGCCTACTGTGCCTCTATCAGACCTCAGATCAGCATATTTGTGCCCCCATCAGACCTCATATCAGCAGACTGTGCCCCCATCAGACCTCATATCAGCCCTACTGTGCCCCTATCAGACCTCAGATCAGCGTATTGTGCCCCCATCAGACCTCAGATCAGCAGACTGTGCCCCCATCAGACCTCATATCAGCAGACTGTGCCCCCATCAGACCTCATATCAGCCTACTGTGCCCCTATGAGACCTCAGATCAGCATATTGTGCCCCCATCAGACCTCAGATCAGCATATTGTGCCCCCATCAGACCTCATATCAGCAGACTGTGCCCCCATCAGACCTCATATCAGCCTACTGTGCCCCTATCAGACCTCAGATCAGCGTATTGTGCCCCATCAGACCTCAGATCAGCAGACTGTGCCCCCATCAGACCTCATATCAGCAGACTGTGCCCCCATCAGACCTCATATCAGCCTACTGTGCCCCTATCAGACCTCAGATCAGCTTAATGTGCTCCCATCAGACCTCAGATCAGCATATTGTGCCCCCATCAGACCTCATATCAGCAGACTGTGCCCCCATCAGACCTCATATCAGCCTACTGTGCCCCTATCAGACCTCAGATCAGCGTATTGTGCCCCCATCAGACCTCAGATCAGCAGACTGTGCCCCCATCAGACCTCATATCAGCAGACTGTGCCCCCATCAGACCTCATATCAGCCTACTGTGCCCCTATCAGACCTCAGATCAGCATATTGTGCCCCCATCAGACCTCAGATCAGCATATTGTGCCCCCATCAGACCTCATATCAGCAGACTGTGCCCCCATCAGACCTCATATCAGCAGACTGTGCCCCTATCAGACCTCAGATCAGCGTATTGTGCCCCCATCAGACCTCAGATCAGCAGACTGTGCCCCCATCAGACCTCATATCAGCAGACTGTGCCCCCATCAGACCTCATATCAGCCTACTGTGCCCCTATCAGACCTCAGATCAGCTTAATGTGCTCCCATCAGACCTCAGATCAGCATATTGTGCCCCCATCAGACCTCATATCAGCAGACTGTGCCCCCATCAGACCTCATATCAGCCTACTGTGCCCCTATCAGACCTCAGATCAGCGTATTGTGCCCCCATCAGACCTCAGATCAGCAGACTGTGCCCCCATCAGACCTCAGATCAGCAGACTGTGCCCCCATCAGACCTCATATCAGCAGACTGTGCCCCCATCAGACCTTCATATCAGCCTACTGTGCCTCTATCAGACCTCAGATCAGCATATTGTGCCCCCATCAGACCTCATATCAGCAGACTGTGCCCCCATCAGACCTCATATCAGCCTACTGTGCCCCTATCAGACCTCAGATCAGCGTATTGTGCCCCCATCAGACCTCAGATCAGCAGACTGTGCCCCCATCAGACCTCATATCAGCAGACTGTGCCCCCATCAGACCTCATATCAGCCTACTGTGCCCCTATGAGACCTCAGATCAGCATATTGTGCCCCCATCAGACCTCAGATCAGCATATTGTGCCCCCATCAGACCTCATATCAGCAGACTGTGCCCCCATCAGACCTCATATCAGCCTACTGTGCCCCTATCAGACCTCAGATCAGCGTATTGTGCCCCCATTCAGACCTCAGATCAGCAGACTGTGCCCCCATCAGACCTCAGATCAGCAGACTGTGCCCCCATCAGACCTCATATCAGCCTACTGTGCCCCTATCAGACCTCAGATCAGCCCACCCAGCCACATAGGATTAAAATAAAAAACTTACTTACCTGTTCTGCGCTGCGGCTGCCCTCCGGTCCGCGCTCCGCTCTCTTCCCTGGCCCGCGCACACTATGACCTGACGCTGCGTGCAGCGTCAGGTCATAGTGCGCGCCGCCAGGGAAGAGAGCAGAGCGCGGACCGGAGGGCAGCCGCAGCGCAGAACAGGTAAGTAAAGTTTTTTTATTTTAATCCTATGTGGCTGGGTGGGCTGATCTGAGGTCTGATGGGGGTCCCTAAATACAAGTGAGCGCTTCCATAATGGAAGCGCTCACTTGTATTCGCCTGATAGAAGGCAAGGTCATCCTTGCTGGGGCCCCCCCTGAGTCACTGGGCCCGGAGCCGTCGCCCCCCCTGCCCCCCCGGTAGCTACGCCACTGGTTATATGGATTTGTAGCTGCCAGAAAAGCACTAAACAACGGTCGGGGGAAATGGCGGTGACGCCGGGCGATCCTTAGGAAATGCGTTCAGCCGCTCTCAAGTCTGGAAATATTATCTTTGCGATAATTGAATTTGTCACAGATCCATAAACTCGTATTTCTGGTAATGACACGGCTTCATTTTCATCAGAAAGTGACTCACACACCGCTATCGTCACGGTGGAGAAATCCGATCTGGCAATTGTGATTTTATTATTATTATTATTTTTTAAATTACAATTGTGATGGAACTGGTTTACAGGAAATATGAGCATCCAGTGCCAACTGGTGTCACCCAGCTTTCCTGGTTAGAAATGGACACATAGTACAGCAGAAATACAGAATTATACTGGATAATATCGGAACAGAGAAAATATAGAGAGATGCTGCAGTATAAAGCATGGAGGATTAAAACTATAATACACAGACATCATAGTCCTATTGATTTCAATGGCAAACCAGTTATGTAGACAAAGCACCACATGCTTAGTACTGCAACTCAGTGCCGTTCCCTTGACTGCAATACTTGACGCTGCCTATGGACAAGAGTGGCGCTGTTTCTGGCAGAAGGTGGCAATGTGTTTGTGATCTCACACAACTACATATGAAACTGAAGCTCGTGGCTGTGCCTCTATGTAGTACGGTATATCCCCCACCACGAGGTGACTGGTTCCAGCACTGCCGGGAGGTCTATTGATCAGTCTATCAGACGGCGCAGCTTACGTCTCAGCTCCATTTTCTGTTGTGGCCGAGAAGCTGCAAATATCTAATTTATATTCAAATTGCTCCGTGTAGCAAGGTCACTGCATGACTGCTGCAGGTTGTATGCAATTGAGTTGAAGTGTATTTGTGGCAGAGGTGATTGGAATAGATAATGAAGGAGGGAAGGACGAGGGGATTTGGAGGGATGACAGTAGAGAGATAGATAGATAATAGATGAATAATAGATAGATAGATAGATAGATAGATAGATAGATAGATAGATATAATAGACAGATACTGTAGATAGATGATAGATAGATAGATAGATAGATAGATAGATAGATAGATAGATAGATAGATAGATAATACATGAATAATAGATAGATAGATAGATAGATAGATAGATAGATAGATAGATAGATAGATAGATAGATATAATAGACAGATACTGTAAATAGATGATAGATAGATAGATAATAGATGAATGATAGATAGATAGATAGATAGATAGATAGTAGATAGAAGTCAGGAAGATCAGGATGTCAGGAAGATCAGGATCATGTCTAGTAAGATTCACATTGGTTCTGAAACTTCTATAGTTCTGGAATTATGTTCATGAACCAGGAAGAACAGGCTGAGCAATGTTCCCTGCATGACTGCCGCAGGTTGTGTGCAATTGAGTTGAAGTGTATTTATGGCAGAGATTAGAATAGATAATGAAGGATAGAAGGACGAGGGGATTTAGAGGGATGATAGTAGATAGATACATAGATATTAAATAGATATATATAGATAGATAAATAGGTATTGGATAGATAGATAGATAGATAGATAGATAGATAGATAGATAGATAGATAGATAGATAGATAGATAGATAGATAGATTGAAGTCAGGAAGATCAGGATAAACAATGCTTCCATTTCTTACTGTATTTCTTAAGTAACATTATCCCTGCTACATATCTACTAAGATTCACATTGGTTCTAAAACGTCTATACTTCTGGAATTATGTTCATGAACCAGAAAGAACAGGCTGAGCAATGTTTCTTTTCATGGAAGTGAAGGAGGAAACAATTGTACTTAATGGGGTTTTCTGGTACTTAGATGATCTATTCTCAGGATAGATCAACATCAGATTAATGAGGGTCTGACACTTGGGACCCCCAACAATCAGCTGTTTTGATCAGACACTGGAATGACACTGTAGATGGAGCCTTCTGCTCCTCGCTCCATCCGCTATAAATTGTCCAGTGCCGCCAGCTGCTCAAGACAGCTGCCTGGTGGAGGGCCCTGGTCTCAGACCCTCACCAATCTCAAGATCTATCCTGAGAACAAGAAAAATTGAAAAGCTTTTTAATGGTCAAAAAAAGTAGGAAGTTGCAGTTCCACACACTGGAGAGTGGTGTCAGAGCATGGTGGGACTAGTAGTTTCACAACAGCTGGAGATTCAGAGGTTGAAGACTCCTGATTAAAAGGTTCTTTAGTCTGGAACTGAGAAGAAGCCGAGGGAGAAATGAGAAAGGAAGACGAGTGGTGGCAAGAAAAGGAAACAGTGAGCGTCACACTTCCGGGAGGCAGCTTCTCTTCCTTTATTAATGAATATTATGATTGCTGTGCCCGGAGGGTGGGCGTCCGCCTCAGTAGGGTGGGCACTGGGGAGTAAAAATAGCAGAATCTTCAGCTCCTGTGATAACGGCAGGAGGATGGAGGATGATTCACAGAGATGATTCTGGCATCTCCGCTGCAGACCTTCATCTCCCGCTGTGCATGATGTACACGAGCAGAGGAGCTGCTATGGAGGGCAACATGTGGCAGTGCCCAGGGGCAGCTCCGAAATAATACAGTTCCAGGCTGCTGCCTATAGACACATGGCGGGCAGGGGGCGAAACAAGCGGGTACAAAAGTATAGGAACTTATTGTTAAAAATGTGTTTATTTGTTTTTACTATGTATCATCTATTTATCTATTCATTGTGTCAACTATCTATCTATTTATCTATCTATTTTATCTGTTGAATCATTCTATCTGTGTGTCTATCTACCTATCTGTCTATCTATCTATCTATCTATCTATCTATCTATCTAGAAAAACGTAATGAAAGCAGCACAGCAAAATAAAAAATGTAGCGGTGTGCCAGCGGCTTCGGATGTGGTCAAATCCTCAATAAATGCAAAAAAAGAAATTCCACAGCACCACCAAAAATTGTGCTTAAAAAAAGGTAGTGATTTATTTCACCAGAGCGAAGTTTCAGTCCTTTTACTGGGACTTTTCTCAAGCAGTCATGTTTTTTTGTATCTATCTGTCTGTCTATCTATCTATCTATCTATCTATCTATCTATCTATCTAACTATTGTATCCATTGTATCCATTGTATCTATCTATCTATCTATCTATCTATCTATCTATCTATCTATCTATCTATCTATCTATCTATTCTATTGTATCATTCTATCTATCTATCTTAGTACCCCCAAATAGTATAGTTATGCGCCCACACAGTTGGTATGCCTCCTCAATACCCCTAAATAACCTACCCAACACAGCAGTTATGCCCCTTTAGTGCCCCCACACAGTAGTTATATCCCCTTAGTGCCCCCACACAGAAGTCATGCCCCCTTAGTGCCCCCACACAGAAGTCATGCCCCCTTAGTGCCCCGACACAGTAGTTATGCCCCTTTAGTGCCCCCACATAGAAGTCATGCCCCCTTAGTGCCCCCACACAGAAGTCATGCCCCCTTAGTGCCCCCGACACAGTAGTTATGCCCCTTAGTGCCCCCACACACTAGTTATGCCCTTTAGTGCCCCACACAGTAGTTATGCCCGCCTTAGTGTCCCCACACAGTACTTATGCCCCTTAGTGCCCCCACACAGCAGTTATTCCCCCACACAGCAGTTATGCCCCCTTAGTGCCCCCACACAGTAAGTTATGCCCCTTAGTGCCCCCACACAGTAGTTATGCCACCTTAGCGCCCCCACACAGTAGTTATGCCACCTTAGTGCCCCCCCACAGCAGTTATGCCCTTTAGTGCCCCCACACAGTAGTTATGCCCCCTTAGTGCCCCACACAGTAGTTATGCCCCCTAAGTGCCCCCACACAGTAGTTATGCCCCCTTAGTGCCCCCACACCAGCAGTTATGCCCCCTTAGTGCCCCCCCACAGCAGTTATGCCTCTTTAGTGCCCCCACACAGTAGTTATGGCCACTTAGTGCCCCCACACAGTAGTTATGCCCCCTTAGTGCCCCCACACAGTAGTTATGCCCCCTTAGTGCCCCCACACAGCAGTATGCCCCCTTAGTGCCCCCACACAGCAGTTATGCCCCCTTAGTGCCCCCACACAGCAGTTATGGCCCCTTAGTGCCCCCACACAGTAGTGTGCCCCCTTACATTAGTGAAGCCCCTGTGATATGAATAAAATAAAGAAAACATTAATTCTCCCCTATCCCCGTTCCCCGATGAACATCCAGCTCTCGTTTATCTCTACCACCACAGGGGAAAGCAAGCATTAGTCAGTTCCCAGTGAAGTCAATGGGCTGTCTATGTAAAACATGGACACGTTCGGTCCTCCAAAGCCGGGGACGCTCTTTGTCACCACTCTCTGCTCTGGCTAATAGATTACAGTCCTGAAGAGGATGACTCTCGCCCCTTCCTTATCTTGCCTCATTTTGACCTTAAACCCCTCCCCATCCCTCGGGATTTATTTTAATCTCTCTTCCCGCAGACCCTCTCCTCACCGAGACCCCAAACAAAGGGAGGGGAGAAAAAACACTGAAAAAATAAGATGATATTTCTGCCTAAGTTGGTTGATTCTGGATTCCGGTTGCCATGGAAACTATCGGTAGCAGCGGCGCTATATAATCAGCTATGCTCTCTGGCCGACTCCCGCTGCTACATTCACTCCCGCTCCCTCCCCGCCTCCATTTATCTTCGGTCCATGTCTCCTCTCGCTCTGCTCATATCCTCTTTTATTCTTCCTATTAATTCTCTTTTCCATTTCGGATTTGATTGAGAAGAAACGGCGGCGTTCTGTCAACGATCAGTGTGCGCCATGTAAATGTCAGGCTACTGGGGAAATAAATTCATCACAGATAGAGGAAGCGCGCAGGTAACATGTCCTTACCACGCGCGAATACATGGGAAAATACGGCCTGCTGTATGTGCATACCACTCAAGTATTCAGTATATATTAATTCTTAAAGGGCGTGTCCCATAGTGGACATTGGGGGCAAATTGCTAGGATATGTCTAATAGGTGGGACCTGCACCTAACCTTACAACGGAGGGTGCACCACGCACGCGAGGCCCCTCTCCATTTCTATGGGAGTGCCTGAAGGCCTATTAAAACGAATGGAAATGAATTACGCAAGCGCGGCCACCGCTCGATTCATTTCTAAGGCGTTCCCACAGAAATGAATGGAGGGCAGCCGTGCATGCGCAGTGCGCCCTCTGTGACTTAGCGGGCTCTGTTCTAAGGATACATGCGGGTCACAGAGGTGGGACCTCACCTATTAGACACTGCGATATGCCCCCATTGTCTGTGATGGGAATACCTCTTTAAAGGGGTAATCCGGTTATATCAAGTTACCCCCTATCTGGATAACTATCAGGTCGATGGGGGTCCGATCTCTCCCATACAGATGAATGGAGCTTGACCATTTTTGAGGGTCCCTACGGACAAGGGACAACCCTGAAGATCTGACACTTTGATACTATGTAAAGTAGTCAGTCTACGGCTTATATAACAGTGTATATTGGGCATGCACTCAAAATAACTCAACACACAGCCTTCAATGTCTAAACCGCTGGCAACAAAAGTGAGGACACCCCTAAGTGACAATGACCAAATTGTGCCCAATTAGCCATTTTCCCTCCCTTCCCGGTATCATGTGACTCGTTAGTGTTACAAAGTCTCAGGTGTGAATGGGGAACAGGTCTGTTAAATTTGCTGTTATCGCTCTCACACTCTCTCATGCTGGTCACTGGAAGTTCAACATGGCTCCTCATGGTAAAGAACTCTCTGAGGATCTGAAAAAAAGACTTGTTGCTCTACATAAAGATGGCCGAGGCTATAAGAAGATCGCCAACACCCTGACACTGATCGGCAGCACGGTGGCCAACACCATACCGTCACATAACAAGACAGGTTCCATCAGTCCTCGCCATGGTCAACCACAGAATATCCAGAGGTTGTATGAGTGCTGCCAGCATTGCTGCGGAGGTTACAGTGATGGGGGTCCGCCTGTCAGAGCTCAGACCATATGCCGGACACTGCATCACATTGGTCATCCTGGAAGGAAAACTCTTCTAAGGCTCCATTCACTTATATTTTTCTTTTCCAGATTTTCGGTCCGTTTTTTGCGGATCCATGTTTCCGCAAAAACCTTCCGTTTTTACCAATTGTACATCCGCATCCGTTCCGTTTTTCCGCAAAAAAAAAAAGGAAGGAAGAATATATGTTGGTATGGTATTTCTTTCTATTTCCTGGAAACGGATCCGCAATTGCGGATGATATGCAGATGACATATTGATGCCTTCCGCATATCGTCCGCATTTTTTGCGGACCCATTGACTATACTGGGACCACGGACCGCATATCTGGACAAAAGTAGGACAAGCTCTATCTTATTTGCGGATCCGCATAACGGAACGGAACAACGGATGCGGACAGCACACGGAATGCTGTCCGCATTTTTTGCGGAGCCATTGAAATGAATGGATCCGCATTCTGGATTCCGCATTTGCGGAACGGATGCGGATTAAAACATACGGACGTGTGAATGGAGCCTAAGGACATGGGTTACTGGAACCACGTGGTCTAGTGAGACCAAGATAAACTTTGGTTCAGATGGTGTCAAGTGTGTGTGGCGGCAACTAGGTGAGGAATACAAAGACAAGTGTCTTGTCTGCAGTCAAGCATGGTGGTGGGAGTGTCATGGTTTGGGGCTGCCGTCTGTGGGGAGCTACAGGTCATTGAGGGAAGCATGAATGCCAACATGTACTGTGACATACTGAAGCAGAGCATGATCCTCTCCCGTCTAGGCCACAGGGCAGTATTCCAAAATGATAACGACCCCAATCACCTCCAAGACTTAGATACTTAGGGTAAAGGTATTGGACTGGTCAAGCATGTCTCCAGACCTAAACCCTATTGAGAATCTGTGGGGAATCATCAAACAGAAGGTGGAGGAGAACAAGGTCCCTAATATCCACCAGCTCCGTGATGTCATCATGGAGGAGTGGAAGAGGATTCCAGTGGAACCTGTGAAGCTCAAGGGAACTCCATGCCCAAAAGAGTTAAGGCAGTGCTGGAAAACAATGGAGGCCACACAAAATATTGACACTTTGGGCAAAATTTGGCCATTTTCACTTAGGGGTGTACTCACTCTTGTTGCCAGTGTGTTGAGTTAGTTTGAGGACACACGAAATTTACACTATTATACAAGCCGTACATTGACTACTTTACATTGTTTCTAAGTGTCAGATCTTCAGTGTTGTCCCATGAAAAGATAATAAAATATTTACAAAATTTGTGAGGGGTGTACTCACTTCTGTGTGATACTGTATATACTGTATAGACACTACAATTATGACGCTATTCCTCACTGTGACAGTCTTGCTACCCCTGACCTGGGAGCAGAAAGCACGATGTGTCAGCGGAGGTCACACATGACACCACGCGGTGATCGTTCTATTTCCTTTCTGACATATTATAAAGTATTATAGTTTTGTTAGATTTTTTTCTACCAGGGATTAAGTAAAGCTCGCCTGCAGCTGTGACCGCTTTATCAGAAGATTATGTATGTGACAAGCTGTGCACCCAGAGGGGCTGCTGAATATAATGCTATGGAGAGAACTGTGGGTGGTGTAACCTGCTGGTCAGGTCAGTAAAGTAGTCCAAACCCACTGCACCATCACAGCTGAAACTAGTGGACTAATATTATAGAATGACCCAGTAAGTGCAGCTCTGGGGTATAATACAGAATGTAACTCAGGATCAGTACAGGATAAGTAATGTATGTACACAGTGACTGCACCAGCAGAATAGTGAGTGCAGCTCTGGAGTATATTACAGGATGTAACTCAGGATCAGTACAGGATAAGTAATGTATGTACACAGTGACTGCACCAGCAGAATAGTGAGTACAGCTCCAGAGTATAATACAGGATGTAACTCAGGATCAGTACAGGATAAGTAATGTAATGTATGTACACAGTGACTCCACCAGCAGAATAGTGAGTGCAGCTCTGGAGTAAAAAATACAGGATGTAACTCAGGATCAGTACAGGATAAGTAATGTAATGTATGTACACAGTGACTGCACCAGCAGAATACTGAGTACAGCTCTGGAGTATAATACAGAATGTAACTCAGGATCAGTACAGGATAAGTAATGGGATGTATGTACACAGTGACTCCACCAGCAGAATAGTGAGTGCAGCTCTGGAGTATAATACAGGATGTAACTCAGGATCAGTACAGGATAAATAATGTAATGTATGTACACAGTGACTGCACCAGCAGAATAGTGAGTACAGCTCTGGAGTATAATACAGAATGTAACTCAGGATCAGTACAGGATAAGTAATGTGATGTATGTACACAGTGACTGCACCAGCAGAATAGTGAGTGCAGCTCTGGAGCATAATACAGGATGTAACTCAGGATCAGTACAGGATAAGTAATGTATGTACACAGTGACTCCACCAGCAGAATAGTGAGTGCAGCTCTGGAGTATAATACAGGATGTAACTCAGGATCAGTACAGGATAAGTAATGTGATGTATGTACACAGTGACTGCACCAGCAGAATAGTGAGTGCAGCTCTGGAGCATAATACAGGATGTAACTCAGGATCAGTACAGGATAAGTAATGTATGTACACAGTGACTCCACCAGCAGAATAGTGAATGCAGCTCTGGAGTATAATACAGGATGTAACTCAGGATCAGTACAGGATAGGTAATGTGATGTATGTACACAGTGATTGCACCATCAGAATAGTGAGTGCAGCTCTGGAGTATAATACAGGCCATAACTGAGGCTGACTACAGGATTCACTGATCACAAGAGTCCCCTGGTGGACAGGTGACAAGTTGGGACAACTGCTTTAGTGCTCGACACTGAGGTCTCATTATCACTTTTATTTAACGCAATCTGCATCATCTCCGTTTTCTCTCTGTAGTTGTTTGTACCTCCCGTCCTCCTCAGATAACATGACATTATTATCTCAGAGACCTCATGCATATTAATTCGTTACCATTTGGTCCTTAGATGTAATTGCCGGATCTCGTCTTCAATCCATGGAACACTTCTCCTGGATTTTTACAGACAATGCAGGACCTCCCTCCATGCCCCGGGGCAGATAGAACCTAATTAATTTGATACATTATTTTGTCTATTGAACTTGTCATAGTAAAATTTTACCAAAATATTCGATGATGAAATTTGAATAAATTAACATAGCATTATTTGCCCTTTGGGAAATGCCCCTCCCCCCACCACCAATAAGAACTTTAGAAGATGATGTGGGAAATAAAGTAATTACATTATTTTACAAACAACCTTAATATATCTTGTTACCTAGCAACGATTCTTAGTCTGTGTAATACAGCCAGAGGTGCTCCTGGCCCCCGATACACAATCAGTGCCAGGGGGCGTTAGCCGCCATGTCATATGGGAAGCCTCCTTTGTGGTAGAGAAGTATTTGGTCCCCACCCCCGATGCTGATTCACGCCCCCTAATTCCAGACTAGGAGGACCCAGCACTTGTTGCCCCCACCTCCTTGCAACTCTTGGACAATTTTCCCATCTCTTGATGAGGGGGCTTCTCTGGTCACATACCCCATGAGGAGGTGAAAACCCCAACCTGCCTACAGAGGGCTCTATGGATGCCAGAAAGAATGAACAGTTGTCTCATCAGTTCATACAATGCACCTTAACCACCTACCTGTTTTTCCCACAGCTCCGGCAGTGAGAAAAGTAGCTAACTGGAGGGGGAGGGCTGCTTTAGATGGTGATATCTCCTCAATGGTAGCAGCTAGAAACATGCAACTGGTCTTGTTTGAAAGCTGACAGTCTTTCATGCAAGATCAAAATGAAATCACTGTTAGAAATCAAGTCTGGAATAATTGCGAGTAAAACCTGTTTATAATTTCACTTTCAGATGCATTCACAGGATCCCGATTTCTAACAGTGATTTCTCCTCTGTTGCTTGGACTGTCTTTCTGGTATTGTCTGAATGCTTGGAATGTCTGCTTTCAAACAAAACCAGTTGCATGTTTCTAGCTGCTACCATTCAGGAGGTAGCAGCGTCTAAAGCAGCCCCCCCTCTAGTTACCTACTTTTCCCACTGCTGGAGCTGGACTCTGGCAAAACAGTTAGGGGGTTAAAGGGGTATTCCGGTTGTTAAAAGTCATACACTATCCACGGGATAGGGGATACCTCCTAGATTAGTGGGGCTCCTACTGTCGGGCCCCCGCAGATTACGAGAATGTACGCTCCATATGTCATTCAATCTGAGATTCCTCCTCTCCTGAGAGCTCATATACTGTGTCCTTCAGTCTTTTCCTGTTTGACAGAGATGTCACAAAGCTTAAGAGAGAGGATTTTCCTTTGACCTCTATCATAAATTCTCAAGGTACATTCAATAGATTACTTAAAGGCATATCCATTACATCTCCCTCACTGGAATTCTACATGCAACTGGTGTCGCTAGGGGAATGAGTATAGCAAGTTCACTATCTTCCACTACTTGTACAAGAGATTGCCACAAATCAGGCACACTGGTGGCAGAATAGTAAATCTGCCCTAGCTTCTTTTGCAGAACTACATTCTGTATAGAGGTAAATCTGTTATGCAGCTCCTTGCAATTGCATTGGATCTGAGTTAAGAGCCTGCAGTCCTATGTAAAAGAAGACATAATGCATCATCTCACAAGGAGTTCTGACAAATGGTAAACTCAGCTCGTCTCTTCATTTTTAATTATATGATCTCAATAAAATCACAGATATCTGGGCTCCGTTGGAAGCCGCCATATGTAGAGCATGTCTGTCTGGCATACGTGCTGTAGCTGAGGGGCAGTGTGTGTGGGCGGATAAACATAGGTTCAGCTATCTCCACTTATAATAGACTTTCCTCCCTCGGATTCATTCTAATCATTCCTCTGCTGTGCGCAGCCGTCTAAATGAACATTCCTTTGTTCCACTGGCATCGCCGCTTCCATTTTAATTGTCCTCTTGACTGGGAGCCTCGGTGTAATAATAGTGCGGCACGTCTTCACTTGGACTACAGCATACCGCCATCACAGATTGTATATGTCATGCAGTTTTTAAAAGGTTCTATTACAATACACTGCAAATCCTTCATAAAGGGGTCCTCTGCAAATAAAACAATGATAAACCTTCTGTCATATATTCATTGTTATCATGGGGCGGGCAGGGGCGTAACTACCATAGCGGCAGACCATACGACTGCTATGGGGCCCAGGACAAGAGGAGGCCCAGTCTTAGTTGGGATCATCTCCTCTTCTACTGGAGGTGAAGACTTGGTCAGGACTCTACCCTCTAAAGGAACAACTTTTAGTAAATGAGGCAGTGGAAAAATGTCCCAAGGGTCATTGAAAGGGGTTTAGGCGGAAACCCTTCTGTCCTGTGTGGGGGGCCTGGTTTGATCCTAGCTATGGGGCCCTTACTTCTCTATGCACGCCACTGGGGGCGGGATAAATTAGGCAATCTCTCATCAGCCTACATGGGTCAACAGACCCAGTCCCAATCCCGCTAACCCCACCCCAGACTGGGCATCCCGCAAAAGTTTGGGTATTGGGGATTTAAAGAGGTTATCCCGCGGCATTATTGGGCACAAACCTCTTAATAATTTGGACTCATATTTTGGGGGATGAGGAGGCAGTGCGCCAGAAAATGAAATCCATGGCAGCAAGGTTGTTGGAGTAAAAGAGGAAAAGGGGAAAAAGTTGCAAATTTTTGCACAAAAGGCATACACGCTTGATACATCTCCCCTACCGCGACGTTGCAAATAAATTTTGTGCCCTAGGCAGCTGCCTGCTTGGGTCTTCAAGGTCTATGTCACCATTGCCGCTATTTAGGTGGACATTAAAGTGGTCACCAAGGGTGGAAGCACTGTCCTGATGGACCTGGCACAAGAGCCTCTCATAGGCGGCCTATAGCTTTATGGGCTGGGGACCTGGCCCAAGTATACAGTATAAGGGATTTACGCAGAAAATGTCAGAATTTTCAATTAACTCCTTAGATCCTATAAACCACGTATTTGCTCTTCTAGTACCAACATAACGATGTCTCTCTAGAAGATCGCTTGATAGATCAGGGACAATCTTCATTTGGCACAGAGCGCAGGAGCCACCGCAGTCCATGATTAATCGGCACGGCCGGATAATAAGCTCGTGTTTGCTCCAGCAGAGAAAGCTTTATCTTAGAGTTTGAAGCCCCGCTGACTCGGAGTCACAGCATCTATTCTCAGGAGCTGCCGCTGCTTCGCTGGAAATGCTGACGACAGCTTATTCCTGGAATTCTTTCGTAAAGCTTTCCTAATACAATGTAAAAAGTGCTAAATTGTGCACGCTGACAATGCAGAGCCTCCTGTGCAGGGGCTCTGGATGTAGTGCAGACTCAGAGCCGCCTGTGCAGGGCTCCGGGTGTAGTGCAGACTCAGAGCCTCCTGTGCAGGGGCTCTGGGTGTAGTGCAGACTCAGAGCCGCCTGTGCAGGGCTCCGGGTGTAGTGCAGACTCAGAGCCTCCTGTGCAGGGGCTCCGGGTGTAGTGCAGACTCAGAGCCTCCTGTGCAGGGCTCTGGGTGTAGTGCAGACTCAGAGCCTCCTGTGCAGGGCTCCGGGGTGTAGTGCAGACTCAGAGCCTCCTGTGCAGGGACTCCGGTTGTAGTGCAGACTCAGGGCCACCTGTGCAGGGGCTCCGGGTGTAGTGCAGACTCAGAGCCTCCTGTGCAGGGCTCCGGGTGTAGTGCAGACTCAGAGCCTCCTGTGCAGGGACTCCGGTTGTAGTGCAGACTCAGGGCCACCTGTGCAGGGGCTCCGGGTGTAGTGCAGACTCAGAGCTGCCTGTGCAGGGCTCCGGGTGTAGTGCAGACTCAGAGCTGCCTGTGCAGGGCTCCGGGTGTAGTGCAGACTCAGACCCTCCTGTGCAGGGGCTCCGGGTGTAGTGCAGACTCAGAGCTGCCTGTGCAGGGGCTCCGGGTGTAGTGCAGACTCAGAGCTGCCTGTGCAGGGCTCCGGGTATAGTGCATGCTCAGACCCTCCTGTGCAGGGCTCCGGGTGTAGTGCAGACTCAGAGCTGCCTGTGCAGGGCTCCAGGTGTAGTGCAGACTCAGACCCTCCTGTGCAGGGCTCCGGGTGTAGTGCAGACTCAGAGCCACTTGGGCAGGGCTCTGGGTGTAGCGCAGCTTTTCTAGATTTTCTTCAGGCTATCTTCCCAGGGGTGTGTCCTTTTTGCTCCGCCTCAGGGGTATGTCCTTTCTGCTGTCACTCTCTCCCTATTGCAGCTCAGGGGAGGGCATCCTTTCTGCTGCAGTTCTCTCCCCATCACAGCTCAGGGGTCGTGTCCTTTCGGATGCAACTCTCTTCCTATTGCAGCTCAGGGGTAGCGTCCCTTCTGCTGCAGTTCTCTCCCTATCACAGCTGAGGGGCTGTTTCCATTCTGCTGTGGCTCTCTCCCTATCACAGTTCAAAGGGCATGTCCTTTCTGATGCAACTCTCTCCATATCACAGCTCAGGGGTTGTATCCTTTCTGCTGAAGCTCTACACCCTACCCCACGGCTCAGAAGAAATGTCCTTTCTGCTGTCGCTCTCTCTCTCTGTCACAGTTTCTAACAGTAAACACAGCTGATAGAACTGAGCATGTGCAACTACCTCAGCGATATTACTGAGGTGGACAGAAAAATAAGGAAAAGAAGAAACAATAGGTGGCGCTAAGCTTTTAATTACTTGCAATTACAAAAGTATTCACATCCAGCTGCCAGTCTGAAAAATGCAGAATATTTTTTGTGGGACAATCCTCTAATATCGGGTGGTGCTATTCCATGGGCATTATGTTATATCATGCAGTTAGCATTTTGGGCATGGTTGATAATTTCTCTTTCTAGCGGTTGGTGCTTTTAATACATAGCTCCAAAGCCACCGCTTAGAAATAGAGTAGAATGGCATTATTTGTCCTGACACCACTAGAGGGAGCTGAGGAGCACCCTGCATACTGATTTAGCACTGAATTCAATAGAAAAGCTGTATGCAGCAAGCTCCCCCTAGTGGTAGCTGTAAGCAGGCAGAATTTTATCCCTCTGATAAGTGTATTTCATTGCAAA